>CM077481.1:20456906-20966906 GCA_039654755.1 Calcarius lapponicus | reverse complement strand
GTTGTAAAAAAGATTAGAGTTTCCTAACTCTAGATTTTTTCTGCTCTTTGGCTCCAGTTGAGGCTGAATTTGGGACTGAATCACATATCTGACAAGAAGTGCTGGCAGAGCAATTGAAATATACTTACACTGGCCAACAGTATTTATGTTTGGGACTAGAGGGATGAACACATAGGAATAAGAAAAAGACCTGTAGGCTTAAGGTGGTTTCATCCAAACTGCAAAACAGATTTTGAGACCATAAAATTTCATCTGTTTAAATAGAAATTTTCAACATAAAATTCTTGATATGCCTTTCTTTCCCCTCTCAGTCCCATCCTGACAGCAACATGCTGTATGTCTGTAAAAACAACAAAACCCCTCAAACCAATGTCTCTAAATATTCTCATAGTTAAAAACCTGGTCTCTAGAATCTGCAGTTTCCAGCATTTTTCAGGACAACACTGTAAATCTTGCACTAAAACACATAGAGAAGTGATTCATCCCCAGAAATTCATCCCCAGAAAGAAGAAACAAAATGATGATGCAAGTGAATTTCTGCTTCATAGCTGCCCAGTTTTAACAGAGATTCTGTTTTAACAGTAGAGGTGACCATGACCCCTTTATATGTGGCTGGAGAAAACCCAAAATGGCTATCATCTAGCATGCAAACAGTCCTGCTGGTGTTCTGCAAAATCTAGAAATGTTCACATGTCTCAGAGTTTGGAAAGCTACAGTGTCTTCTGTACCTTTGGATCTCAGTCCAAGTCTCCCTGTTTGGATTTATGCTGCTATGAGCCTCACCTTACCTTGCTGCTCACAGCTGAGCTCGTGTTCTTCCGAGTAACCAGTGTGACTTCAGGGGCAACTACATCGCATAAAATATCTTCTGTTGCACTTGAGGCAAAAAGTTTTGGTGAATAATCCTTTCCACAGCGAGAATGTACTCTAAACTATATAACGTAATGGGGTAGTTTCCTGCCTTGGGCAGTGAATGACAGAAGATTCACTTACCTCTCTTGACTAAAAAAATGCTCAAGCACAAAGAGAGCTCTACTTACATGTGGCCACAAGTTCCAGCCTTGCAAATGTCTGTGCCAAGTTAGTTTGGCAGACTGTCAGTATAGCCCAGAAGAATGAAGAAGAAGGATAGGAAACAAATGGATTATAAAATATATTATAATTACTTAACCTGAAAAAATTTGGATAGGGCAACAAATAACCCAACACAACTCAACCCAAACCCAGAACCCTCCTCCCCACCCGCAAAAATCAGAGGCACATGGCCATTCACATAGTTTCTGAATTTTTCACAGAACTGTTTAATATAGTGTATTCTTTCTTAAAAAAACCAAAACATTTCTTGCAAGAAAACAAACTTGAAGAAATTGAAAAGGTACAAGAGTCATGTTGAAAATGCTAGCCAGCACAAGCAGAGGTCAGTATTTCCTCCTATTGCAATAATGTATTTATTTATTGTTTGTACCAAAAGGCACTTGAAGCATCTTTTGCTATTAAGCAGAGTCAATATAATCCTTTCAAATCGACTTTCACATTTCAGAGCTATTCACACCCACAGCTGAGCCATAGCTTATGTACACACAGGAGCAATGAGAATGATGTAAGATAAAGGTGTTGTCTCTGGCCTATTTTACTTGTATCTTGTTCCTACCTCTTGGCATCCCCACTGTGCTTAGTTTGGTGGGCAGACGTAGGTCTAATGGATTTGGTACAGAATGCACTGAAGTGAGTATCATACAACACATGCTATACCGTTTCAGTCATATCCTCACTATTCAATGCCATGTGTAATCCAATCTTTAAAGTGAAATCTTGGTGAGGCAGTTGATTTACAATCTAGTCTTTTTTTCAAGTGGCTCAGAGAGAAAATGTCTTTCTTCAGTTTGATATCAAAATGCGTGCCAAAAGATACATAGATATATATACACATATATATACAAAATATACACAATGGTTGTCTGCTTGAATTGCTATAAGCATAAATTTTTGAACCAAAGTTAGTTATGAAATATATGAGAAAGATATTTCACTTTCAAGTTGTGAAAGCTATTAAAATTTACATGTAAATATTATGTCTTTGGAGTCAAGATCTTGGTTGACAATTTTGGTTGGTCTTTGGAAAAATGCTCCAGATGAAGTGAAGATGGTTTGGATTTGAAGACACCCAAACCAATCAAAACAGCACCTGGACCACATTCAGAGGTGCTGCCTGTAGTCAAGTTTGGCTGGTTGCCTTTAACAAGACCAGTCTCAGGCAGAGATTGTGGCATAGTCATGTCTTAACACAGACAAAATACTTGGCTGGGTGTTGCCTTCAAATTGATGGCATTCAGTTGTCATCACCTTCTGGTCTCTTTGCCTCTCTACCCAGAAGTGGTGAAAACATGGGCAAAGTGCAGATAAAAGCCCTGGGGGAGAGCTGCTGGTGATAGTCTTTGGGACTTGCTTTGGAGGAGATTTTTTTTAAATTTCAGTGTCCACAAGGCAAGAAAGATGCAGTCAGACAGTGAAAGCGTCGGGACAAAGAATCAGCTCAGCTTGTTTTCTTGGAGGAGACTTGATACTGAAACATATTTTCAGAAACTTATGCTCCTGAAATGAAGACAGCTGCTGTCTCACATTGGGCAGATGATTATAAACCTCAGGCCAGGTAAGCACTGAGCCAAAGAGGGTCTGATCGGGTCAAAGCGTCCATTGAAAATTGCCCCTGGCAGATTTTGCCCTTTGTCCTTTCTGTACCCAGTGCTAAGAGCCACTGCCAGCTTTGTGCTGGCCAGTAGCTCTTTTCCATCTGCCTTTGAATGCTTATCCATTGTCTATCTCCCAGCCCCAAGAAACAACAGCAGCAACAATAAAAGGTCAGGAAATTCCTTAGATCAAGTCTTTCCATCGAAGAATACTATTGACTTCAGAAGAATTGCAGAAAACATGAATTCCACTTCTTATTTCTTGAGCCGGCTTATATGCTACCTTATTGTGACATAGTTAAGTGTGCATGGATTTAATCAAAATACCATATAGGTCAAAGAGGCAATTTCCCCCACTGTACTTCAGTTACAGACAATTTTGTGAAAATTCTTGAGCTAGTTGCCTGAAAATGTAATTTTCAGTAGCCCTCAGGATTTATTTCCCCATTTCCCATTCACAAGTCAGTCAATTTTTCAAAATTGCTGAGTTAAAAGTTTCTTAGATTTTCAACTGACGACCATTAAATTGCTGTGAGTTCTGCCTTTGAAGCCCCATTATAATCTGCAGTTCCATAGAATTTTTTTAAAAATCAGATTTTCACAGATTTCTAGCCTGGCTTCACCAAGGGAGACCAAATGGACCAATCATTCTTTCTCCCTCTCTCTCCATCAACCCCCTTACTATTAGTAAATCCAGTGGCTTTGTTAGACCCAATAGGCAAAACAATGCTTTGTGATGGATTTCAAGTAAATGAGTGTTTTTAAAAGTTTGTATTACAGACTTTCACAGCATCGCAACAGAATGTGATTTGCTAAAAAAGGTTACTGTAGCAATTAAAAAAAAAGAATATTTGAGTTATTGAAATATAGGTAACGTCTGGTCTTAGGTAGATTTAATCTTCTCCCTTATGAACCATTCAATGGAGAAAAATATTTCAAGCAATACAAAGTAGCAGCCGTGTTTAGTGACTTATGACACAAACACAATTTGTGTCCTATAACACATTGTTAATAATGAAATTATTAACATTGTTAATATTATGAAATTATGCAAAAATAGCCACATAAAACTGTATCACTCCCACTAAATGAGATTTGCATATCTGAATATGCAATTTGACAATATTTATGAAGAAATATGTGAATAACAAATAGATAAATTACATGTGAAACTAGAAATGTTTTCTATTTACTTGCAATGTGCAAATCAATGTAGCGGTGCCCTAGGGAACTTTATTGAGTTGCTGAAGACAATGGTGATAACCAGCTAAGAGAGAATCGTAGCAGTGGGTTATGAAGTAATCATAAATGCACCTGCACAGCAACAAAAGCTGAGAACTTCAACGACCTTCTGATGCATCACATAGACTGCATTTATTTTTCTCTAATACCTAAAGCTCGAGCCATGAGTTGCCTCTTTGATTTGAAAACATTTTAATTTTCAGCATCTGTATTTTCCTAAAAAAGGAAAAGAAAAGGATAGTGATACATATCTTGGAAGAAGAAAAAATTACATTTAGTTCAAAGAACTTCCTACAGATTTTGACAAAACAGAAAGAGAGGAAAAAGGGGACATTATTTCATTCATTATTCAATCAACTTTTACTGCTGTGTTTCAACAACTACGGATGGTTACAATAAGCATTCTCTTTGAGTGAAAAGCTCATTTTTTATGGAGCAATTGAATTTTTCTTTCATTTCCTGGGTGGATTTTAGGGCTTATGGTATGCATAAGATAAGTAGCAGTAATAGTAAAGTGAAATAACGTAACACAGAGTAGATTACAATAGAGAGCAAAATAATTCACACATATAAATTCCAGCAGTCTTTACAGACCATGTAAAGATTTGCATATTTTTTCCTTTTGTTGTCTTTGTGTAATGTACTTGTAGAATTTTACCAATTTGGTCTTGTAACCTAAAGTAGCCTGGTAAATCTACAGCTTTAGAGCCAAATACTATGATTATTATTCTGAAAGGCTACTGGGCTTTGTCACCACAACTTCTCAATGGGGGCAGTAGCTGCTGTAATGAAAATTTGTCAGTAGGACTGTAGAGTATATCCATACCACATACTGCACATCTTCTGGAAGTTCATTCCAAAGGGAAGTGCACACAAAGTGCCAGCCTCTCCAAATGAGGTAATCTTGTCTTTGCTGCATTCAAACCCCAAAGAATCGAGGAGTTTGCATGTGAAACTGAGCTCCTCGGATTCCTCCTGGAATGTCAAACAGAGAGTGCAGCTCATCCTGCTCTTGGTCCATACATCCTGAGCCAGGCAGTCCTGCCCTTGAGGTCACAGCGCTCACAGTGCCAGAGCCGGCTGCCATCGTCCTTCAAGGTATATCCTAAATATAACCAGAGGGCAAGAGCTATTCTGGTGTGACAGGTGAAGTACCCTGACAGAAATACTGCAAAAGTCAGTATTAGGGTCCACTTACCCTTTGCTTCTGAATAGAAGATGAAGGGACAAAACAAATTCTTTCTCCTTCCTTGCAACTTCATCCTCCTGTTCCTGAAGAAGCAGGTAAAAAAGTAAAAAGGGATCATGTCCGAGGAAACCTAAATTTAGAGTCTAGAAGCAGCTACTTCTATTGTATATTGAAATTGTAATTTGATATTTTAAAAATGTATTTAATTCAGATTTTAAAAATTATATTACTTAAAAAAAAAGTTAACTCTAATTTAACAAGATCTGATCCAGACAGGGTGGTGATTGGTCAAAGGTTGCACTCGATGGACTTGGAGGTTTTTTCCCAACCTTAATGATTCTGTGATTCTGTAATTGAGCTATTACTTTGTGGTAGCACTTTAGACCCCTGTTGGTGAAGGTGATTTGGCTGTTCTGTGGGACTGCTTAGAAGCTCATCAGGTGACAGTCAGAAGGGCAAGAGATAGACAGCAGATCCAGAAGGAAATGAGTTTTGGCTTGAACTTGCCTGGAAACCTAGAAAACTGATAAAAAGAGTGCTGTTCCCCAAGCTTGAAGATATTCTTGTGATTGGAATCACAAGGCACAGCAAGCAAGACATATTTAATCCTTTGATGTCAGTAATGGTCAGGACAGTCCATACAGCCTTCTCCTCTTCTATTTCACCACAAAATAAAAAATTTGACAGGAATCTAAGATTTTAAGTGTGTACAAGAGAAGAATGCAGAATAATTACAATTAATCCCTGTCCTCAACCAGACATAAGTTTAATAAAAAAAATGCATTGCAGCAGGATGAAATTCAAATGTTAAACAACCCAGGGATATAGTCAATCTCTGGAAGAAGGAATGAATTGCATGCAGCACTAATGTCAAATGAAGAAAGCATCAGTTATCAGACACATCATTCATGCTGGCATTTTAAAAAATCAGATAAAATTGGATTTTTAAACCATTTTGACAGTGTTCTTATACTATTGGTTTTATATGTTAAGGATATAATTTAATAAAAATTTTGAAATTAATAATAGTGTGTGGGAAACAGGTCTCAATAGTGATGCCTGAGGCAAAATTCCCGTGTCTCAGGATATATACAATTTTGTTAACAAGAATTTTTGGTGGGGAATCTCGGGTTGCAGATGGACCAGGATACTCTGGGAAAAAAAGTACCAAATTCTTTTCTCAGAGCAAAATTTTTCATCTTAACATTCATGGCCATCATGAGTGGCAGGCGGGCGAGTGGGCGGAAGGAAGGAAGGAAGGAAGGAAGGAAGGAAGGAAGGAAGGAAGGAAGGAAGGAAGGAAGGAAGGAAGGAAGGAAGGAAGGAAGGAAGGAAGGAAGGAAGGAAGGAAGGAAGGAAGGAAGGAAGGAAGGAAGGAAGGAAGGAAGGAAGGAAGGAAGGAAGGAAGGAAGGAAGGAAGGAAGGAAGGAAGGAAGGAAGTGGCGGAAGGAAGGAAGTGGCGGAAGTGGCGGAAGTGGCGGAAGTGGCGGAAGTGGCGGAAGTGGCGGAAGTGGCGGAAGTGGCGGAAGTGGCGGAAGTGGCGGAAGTGGCGGAAGTGGCGGAAGTGGCGGAAGGAAGGAAGGAAGGAAGGAAGGAAGGAAGGAAGGAAGGAAGGAAGGAAGGAAGGAAGGAAGGAAGGAAGGAAGGAAGGAAGGAAGGAAGGAAGGAAGGAAGGAAGGAAGGAAGGAAGGAAGGAAGGAAGGAAGGAAGGAAGGCTGCTCCTGTTCTGCTGCTAAATATTAGGAAACTAATAATTCAGATGAAATACTCAGTCCAAGCAAGAGAGAGTCACACAGTTTAGCTACGTGTCAATTAAAGACCAGCAGCTGGGCTATCTGCCCACCAGGATCCAGTGACTCTTCAGGTTCTCTCTTTCTTCTTGTCTTCTTGTCTTCTTGTAACCTCACAGCTATTTCTACCAACACACATGGACTATACCTCAATCAACATGTTGGTAAAAAGCAAACATTGTAAAAAAAAAAAAAAAAAAAAGCATCTCACCTTATTGTATGGCAATTTTTTGAGTTGTTATGTTTCAGTTTTTCATGACTGTGCTATTCTGCAGCTTGGAATTCATACCTAAGGAGATGAAAGATTTTTATCTGGAGCAGGATCCAGCAAGCATTTTCACAGAATAATAGAATCTCAGAATAGTTTGGGTTGGAAGGGGCCTTTAAAGATCATCTAGTCCTACACTACTGCCATGGGTAGGGACAGTTTCACCTAAATCACTTTGCTCAGAGCTCCTTTGAAGCTGACCTTGAATGAGCTCCGGGCTGGGGCATCTATCACCTCTCTGGGCAACCTCCCCCAGTATTTCAGAATCACAGAATCACAGAATAACAGAATTAAGTAGGTTGGAAAAGACCTTTGAGATCATGAAGTCCAACTTATGACCGAGCAGCACCTCAGCAACAAGACCGTGCTCCTGAGTGACATGTCCATTTTTTAAACATGTCCAGGGATGGTGACACCACCACCTCCCTGGGTAGACAGCTACAGTGCCCAATCACTCTTTCGGTGAAGAATTTTTTTCTAGTGTCTACCCTTAACTTTCCCTGTCTCAGCTTAAGGCTGTGGCTTCTCATTCTGTCACTGGTTGTCTGGGAGAAGACACCGACTCCCACATGACTGCACCCTCCTTTCAGGCAGGTGTACGGAGTCATAAGGTCTCCCCTGAGCCTCCTTTTCTTCAGGATAAACAATCCCAGCTCCCTCAGCTGCTCCTCATAGGATTTGTGCTCCAGACCCTGCCCCAGCCTTGCTGCCCTTCACTGGACATGCTCCAGCACCTCAACATCCTCCCTATAAACTGAGGGGCCCAGAACTGAACGCAGGATTCCAGGTGAGGCCTCACCAGTGCCCAGCACAGGGGGACAATCCCTGCCCTGGCCCTGCTGATCCAGGCCAGGATGCCATTGGCCTTCTTGGCCACCTGGGCACAGCCTGGCTCATGTTCAGCCGCTGTCACCAGCACCCCCAGGTCCCTTTCTGCCTGGCCTCTGTCCAGCCACTCTGTCCCCAGCCTGTAGCACTGCAGGGGATTGCTGTGGCCAAAGTGCAGGACCTGGCACTTGGTCTTGTTAAACCTCAGACTGTTGGGCTCGGCCCATCTATCCAGCCTGTGCAGGTCTCTCTGCAGAGCCCTTCTACCCTCCAGCAGATCAACACTCACACCCAGCTTGGTGGCATCTGCTAATTTGCTGTGGTAGACTCAATCCCTTCATCCCGATAATGAATGATGATATTCAACAGAACAGGCTTCACCACCCTTATTGCAAAAAATTTCGTCCTTGTATCTAATCTGAACCTGATCACTTTTGTTTTAAAACCATTATCCCTTGTCCCATTGCAAGAGACCCTATTAAACTGTTTCCATCTTTCTTATGAGCCCCATCAAGTATTGAAAATTCCAGACAAAAGCCTTCCCAGAGCCTTCTCTTCACCAGGCTGAACAACCCCAACTCTGTCTTCACTGGAGACATACTCTGTCCCTTTGATCATCGTTCTGGTTCTCCTCCAGACCCACTGTAACAGGTCAGTATGTTTCCTGTGCTAAGAACTCCACAGCTGGATGCAGTGCTCCAGCTGGTGTTTCACCAGCAGAGAGCAGAGGGGCAGAATCCCCTCCCTCACCTTGCTGGCCATGCTGCTTTGGATGCAGCCCAGGGCATGTTTGGCTCTCTGGGTTGTGAGTGACTGTCACCAAGTCATGTGCAGTCTTTAAACAACAAGCTCCACCAAGTCCTTCCTGGCAGGGCTGGTCTCAATGCCCCTACCTCCTAGCCTGTGGGCCTTGCTCCAATCCACTTGGTTGGAGGACCATACTTGGCCAAGGACCTTGCAGTCGGCCTTGTTCAACCACCTGGTGTTCATATAGTCTTACTTCTTGATGGCTCAGGACAGCCTCCATCACTCTGGATGGCATTCTATTCCTCAGGCTTGTCATCAGCATCACTCAGCTTGGTGTCATGTAAAAACTTGAAGAATGAAGGCTTATGACTGCAAGACTTGGCAGACAAGCAGTCAGACCACGTTAACTCAAATGGGGTCAATATAAGGCTGGCCAAACTGCCTGGCTATCTGTATGCCAGCAGATGCAGACTCTGATGGAGGTGCTACGCTCTCCAGCTTTGCAGAGCTATATTTTAGTACAAAATGGCTGCATCTGTAAGCTGTACAACTCCAAAGGTGATTCTAAGGGAGGTATCTGAAAAAGAAAGAACCAAAGGGAAATATTTTTCCACCTACAACGGCAGCTGAGTACAGAGCTCTTTAGGTAGTATTTTATCATTTGTTCGCCTGTGAAGTCAAGGCACCACATGCAAATAGCTCATTCACATTGCTCTATCCAGATTTACTCTGATGTCTGTGAGCTGCATAATTTAAAGGTTTAACATAAATTTGAACCTCCATACCCCTCTCTTTTAATTTTTGGTAAAGCTGTTTACAGTTTGTTGAAATTGCTTTGTATGGGATTTGCAGTGCCATGCAGTGAGGAGCTTTTTGCAAACATTGTCATATGCAGCTGGTAGATGGCCCAACAGTAATTCCTGCAGGAATGCTTTGTCAAATCTGGGCTAGACAATGGTGTCAAAAGTGCCCCCCCACCCCCCCAACCCTAAGAGAGGTCAGTTAAAATCAGCTGCTACAATGAAAGCTGGTTAGATCCCAGATCTCTTCACACATTACTACTAGCAGACTTGAGGTGAAGAGGTTGTTTCTAGAGCAGGAAGGTATGGAAAGTGGACTTTTGCAGTACTTGCTTTCCTTATACATTTTCATATAGCACTTGGAGACGTGTATTATTGAGAAGCAAAGCTGAAATGGTTAGTGTGAGTTAGTAAGAATTTTTCAGTTCTTTTTGTTCTGTTCACAAGCTATTAACGAGTATACTTTATTCTGACTTAACACCCACTTCTCCCTGCTGCTGCTTTGCCACTGGCTTTAGAAATGTCACATTGGGTTATTTTTTCTATATTTTTGGCATGTGGATATTTACAAACAGTGACATTTTCCATCTTCCTTTCTTACCTGTAGGGGCAGCTGATTGCCAGTGTCACTTAAGCATAGATTCTGCTTCAGCATAGAATAGATTCTCTTTAACAATGGCAGAGGGGTGGCAGCAGTAGTTTGGCCGTTGTGGATGGTACAAACTTTCTCTGGACATTCTTATTAACAAGATCTTATTAGCAATATTAAAAAAAAAAAGTAAATGAGAAAAGGCAGTAAAACTTTCTCCTACTCTTAGTTTTTTTTTCACAATAAAGTTCAGGCACACTCTGAGTGAGCTCAACCAGTCCATCCCTTTCTGTCGGTGTTGCTGAAGACTTTTCAGCCAGCCAAAATAAACTGTGCCATAATGAGGGCAGACCAGTCCAGAGAACAAGTAAATTCAGCAGCTCTTTATTTAGCAGTCTGCCATTTAATGCATGCCTCTCACCCCAACACTGAGCCTTTGTGGCAGGTTTGGTGCAGTAAGAACTGAACAGAAGCATACCTGGTCAGAGTTACTCTTCATCTGTACGTTTGTGCTGCTCACCTTGAATCTGTAATACCTACTGGAACTCCACAGCTTTTAGCAACCAAAGGACTACCTAAGACTTTCTATAAATCACCTGAGACACTCTTACCACTTTGAAAAAAATCCACATACTGTTTTTCCACTGGTCACACAATATTGTTAATTTTCAACCAAACATAAGCAGGCTACTTTCAATGTTTGTTACTTTTCATTTTATCCAATTTTTTCCCTATCTTATTCATAGGGAGGTTTGCATGTTTTCATAACATTCTACAGTTACAGCATTTCATAATTCATGGCCCAGTAGTGATTCACTGTACACAGATTGATAAATTGTGGGAGGTTTCGCTGGTTGTGGCTTTTGGTTGGTGGGGTTTTTTTGTTTGTTTGGGGTTTTTTTTTGTTTGTTTTTGGTTATAGTTTTTTTTAGTGTTTTGTTTTGTTTGTTTGTTTGTTTTTTCTTTTGGTGCTCTTATGTATTACTTCGGCTTTCAGAAATGTGTTGCCATCAGGATTAATTATTAAAATGTAATAGGACCTAATCTCTCTATAGATTTCTGAATACAGAATACAGAGTTTTTTTACTTGTTTCTCCTGAATGAATTCAACTGTTTTCTGCTATAAGGATTAGCTGACAAAATGAAGCAATTCCTCTTCTGTGTAAGAAAGTGTGGAACAAATAGGAAAACCAGTAGCATTTAATATAGGAGAAAAAACTCATATAGCAATATAGTTATACTCTCCGACGTCAGAGGAGATGATTGTTGACTTGAAGACAATAAGTCTTATTTAATGATGCCAAGTTATGTACAGTATGGAAGCTTACTCACTTTGCATGATACAAACATAATTGGCTATCTTCAGGAACAAATCTGACATAGCCAGTGCAAAGCAAGTAATTCTCACAGTGCAGGTAAGTGGTGGTGACATGAAACAAACACACTAGCTTCATACACTGCATCTGCTGTAAAGTTAGTGACCAAAGTGATTCATGATTGCTGAAGGAAATTGCTGAAGGAAAATGACCTTTTTTTACCTTCTTTTTTATCTATTTTCATTTCAGAAGAACTTTGTGCAAAGATAGCAGTGCATGGGCTTGCTCTGTATGACCCAAGGCATCTGCTGGCTGCCCCCCAGCAACTGGTGATCCTTTCTGCAGCTGCTTGGGTCAGAGGATGGACTTTTTTTTTGGAAAGGCAGGTGGCCTTGGGAAGATCAAGGATTTTACCCGGCTTTCAACTGTTACACTGATATGCATTGCTGTAAGTCAAAAAACGTGAGAAGACAATATTAGAAATGTTGCCAACAGATTTAGAGACAGACATTTCTCTTGTCTTGGGTTTCAGTGGTTTATCCTCATACAATTTTGTTTTTAAACAGAAACAAAAAAGTGAGCAGATACTGTCCAGATGAGTTAGACTTTCCTGTAGCTGATCGTAGCTTTCTGGAGCTGAAGGCTCTGGCCATTGCTGTAAGCCACATTAACCTGCTTGAACCAAAACAGCACTGTAAATGGCTATTTGCATCAACATCTGTTGTTTAGTCCTGCTAGCATTTTTATGTTTAGGTATCTCATAGAATATGAAAAAAATCAGCAACTCATGCATGACTTCAGTGGCAGAACTAGGAACTTTTTCCCAGGCTTTGTGGCCCAGAAATTGATCAAATTTTTCATTTGAGGCTTTGTACCATAATTTCACAGAGTGTACATTGAAAACATGGCTTATGGAAGTGAAGCAAAGTTCTGATATCTACATATCTGATATTTAAAAAAGATAAAGAATTAATTTTAAAATCTCCTGTCTCAAATGTTTTTGTTTACATCTAGTACTACTTGTCTCTTTTAAATATTTTCAATGGAAAAATTAAGCTCATTCTTTTATTCCTTTGCTGCTTCTTTTTCTCTTGCCCAAATCCATGAGAGGTCCCTTTCTTGGATGCAGGTCAACAGACCAAGTTAAAGAGAAGTTTCACAAAGCATTTAACAGGAGCTGCCTGACATAACCCCTGACAAATGCAGGCACTTGTTTGCTCTCCAACTGGGCATTCTTTGCACGCCCAACCTGAATGTATTTTAATGTGTACTCTATTCACAGAATCACAGAATGGGTCAGGCTGCAAGGGACCACAGAAGCTCATTTGGTCCAACCTCCCTGCTCAGGCAGGGTAATCTGAGAGCACATGGCACAGGACTGCATCCAGACAGTTCTTGAACGTCACTGGGGGAGACTCCACATCCTCTCTGGGCAATGTGCTCCACAGCACAGTCACCTGCACAGTAAAGAGGTTCTTCCTTATGCTCAGGTGGAAATTTCTGCGCTCCAGTTTTTGCCCATTGCCCTGCAAGATGATCTCATACGCTTGCCTCCTCGCTTTAACCAGCAATCTGGACTTCATCAGTAGCAAGTTTTAGTAGAAAGAGAAACTTTTGAACCATGCAGTAAATTTTAGTTATGTTTTGGATATAGGTATCTAACAGACTGCTAATTATTTTTCTTTCCAAAATCTAAGGTTAGCTTCCTCCACCTCCTCCCAGTGAATCTATAAAAATTATAGATTATACAAAAAGGGATTGAAAATTCTCTCTGGATGAACAGTTTTAATGCTATGGCAGCATGTTCTGTACTAGGTTTCGGCAAGCCAGCTATAAAGCATAATTGTACCTGTAGGAGTGGGATTAGATAGAAGAAAATCTTAATTTAGGCTAGTGGATTTCATTTGTTTATCTATGATGAGGAGGAGGACATGTATATCATTAAATGGCTGTAACTGACACCTCCAGTTATATATATATATATCTTAAATACCTGTGGGTGCTTTAGTAAATTAGAAAAAATCTTAGCAATACATGGAAAATGAATCGCATAGTAGATGTGAATACCTGGGTAATTTTCATTTTGTTTTGAAAGGCTGAAATCAAAGAGGGAAAGATTATGCCAAAAGAAAAGAAAAAGGCACTTTATGTTTGGTGAAAATGTTATAAATATAAGGACAATTTATGGTTAACAACCTAGAGGATTAAGAACATAATACAGTAGCTTTTGAGGTAAGACTTAAAACGTTAAGCAGAATAATGATTCATGACCTCAATCTTCCTTTTTAAACTCACTTTCTTAGCAATCTACACTGTGTTGCAGAAATAGCATACCCAAACGATTTATTTGCTGACAAAAATGAAGACTCACTTAGAAAATTCAGAGAGGACATGGAGTTTTGGTGCCTCTTGAATACTGGGTAGCAAACCCATGAAGGAACGGATTTTAAATTAATTGAAGGGGGAACAAGAGCAATTTTTTTTCGGTAGAAATACGTAAAAAAAGAAAAAAATTATCAACAGATCTTCTTATAAATTATTCCACTAAGTGAGATCTTTCCAGAGGAGAAGGGGTTGAAGAGGAAGGGACATTTGGAAAGTTCTGTCTGCGATAAGTGGTTCACTTTTGATGAGTGTATACATTTCTGAAGCCTAGGCTCAGTTATGAGCTAGGTGAGAGCAAATAGATGGGACATTCAACGTGATTCAATTAAATTAATTTCAAACCATGACTGAAAAAGAAACAAGTATAAATGCTAAAAATTGCCATAATGATTTTTAAAAATATTTTTTTCAAACATATATTTCAATTTTTTGTTTAAATAATGTAAACATTTTTTTGTAAAATAATCCTCCTAAACACTTCTACTTCATACAATTTATATGCAATTTGATAACAATGGAGTAATCAAAATATTTTGCCTTTAAAATTAATCAACTTATTCTACAAGGAAAATTACATATATTATCTATGCAATTCCAGTCAATCCATCTTTCAAGATTTTAGATTGGAAAATATACTTCCTTATCATCTCAATCATGCAGCATAGGAGGAAAGTGTGCTGTATTTTCTTCCCTCAGCTCCTAATAAGTTCTCAATTTTAAATGACCCAGCTCTTAAAATGAACTTTAAACCAAATAAAATCTGCTTTGAACTTGTAGAACTAGACATTAATGTCCTCAAAAGCTGAGAATTTAGCACTTCAACAACCCGTGGCTGTAGATCATTTGTGAGAAATTTCCATCAGTCTAGTAAGATTGAATTCTTCAAGCCTACTTTGATTATGTTTTTAATTAGATTAGTAAAATGTAGGTGGTTTACTTCTTATAGTAGGTGATCAATATTTTTAATTTAAGCTATGAATAAAGTGCAGGAAGTGGCATTTTCAATGCCAACGGGACGCTGTTACTGGAATGTCTTACCAAAGCACTCAGTGGTTTGTCCGGAACATGACATTAAAACTCTGTTTAAAAAAAATCCTTTCTATATTCAAGGCAAAATAAGGTAGTAATGAAAATTCTGCTCTTCTAGTTACAAATGCCCTATCTGTCATTATAGCTTGTGGGATATCCAAACCAAAAGACCTCCAGGCCTTTGGATACTGTGCACCTGAATGAGTGCAGGAAACAGGGGAATTCAGAGAGGTAATAGAGTCAGGGGAATGAAGCACTGTGTTCACAGGGACTTCAAAGAAGATGTGGACATAAACACAAGAAAGAAATTAAACCTGCACAAGGTGACTCTCCACATGTGACTGAGGAAAGGATAAGAAGGCAAAAAGTGGAAGAAGCAGGAGCTCTGTGCACCATGGCTTTCTTGCCCCAGCACACTGAAAGGGGTTCATAGTAGGATGGCGCTTTTCTCAAGCAGACAAAATGTTTCCTTCCCAAGGTCTGTGTATTTCTGCTTGTGCCTTATTGTGTCTTGTAGATGGCAATGTCTGATTCTTGTTTAGGTTTTGCACAAGAGGAAGACCACATTTTTCTACAAAGATATGATTTTTGGGCCACAGAGCCGGGCAGGTCTTACTGATGGCACTACCCATCTCTGTGCCATCTTTGATTGCCAAAGCTGTTTTGAGTCTGTGCTCAGCTTTGTGCCAACACACAGAGCCACCACCTCTTAGAGAAGACTAACTCACGTACTGTGCCTTGGAAGATGGCTGGGAGAAGTTTTCCAGAGCTCCCTGTTCTTGCTAGAATCATCCCACTCAGTCCAAAAGGCCACTGTCATCTTCATGCACCTACCCTGCTCCTTCCATACCACAACAGTCACCACAGACTGCACTTGCTAAAAGTAACTTTGCTTTATTAATAGCCTGTATCTGCTATTTTTAATGTTTATTAAATGTTTAATGTTTTAATGTTTAATTGTCTATGAACAATTAACAGGAAAAAAATCATGGTTTTTAGTTATTCAAAAGCAGAACATTCCCAGGCGTCTGAGGTGTTCTGGGCTTCTTTCAGCCCTGTCTGAACCTGCTGAAAAAACATTGGTAACTTTGGTAATGTCCATTTTCTAAATCAACACTTACCAGCAGAAAACAGATATGTATTCCTGATCTATCTGCATATTTTTTTTGTATTTTAAACCAGTTGTTGCACATGTCAGTCCTTCAGCTTGGATAATTAATGATTCCTTACTGCTTTCCAGGCTGATATTTGCCTGCATCTTCTTTCCTTATTTACTTCAGAATTTTCTTTTTCCAATGTGTGAAGAAAAAGGAAGGATTTGAAGACTGGTGGAGGAGAAACATAGGAAAGGGAAGGCATAGCCCAATGAATTGGGTAGTCACTGATGCTGACATTGTCCAAAGTATTTGGCCCCAGTCAGCAACAATGTCCTGCAGCTTGTCTATGACCTGAGCAGTCAAGCACTGGGACAAATACATCTAAGCCTGGCACAATTTTGGACTTTCCTAAGACCTTCTCTAAATAAAATTCTCATGGACTGCAAAGGGTCAGGAAGGATGAAAAATACAATCTGACCTTCCACCAGAAGTCAAGGGCACAACTGCCATGAGGATCTGTGGTGAGAGTGACTTCCCCACCACGCGTAAATGCGATGTGAAATGGGGCATGGAACAGTAATATCAGGGAGCTGCTTTTTCAAGTTGCCATGCAGTAAGCAGTGGAAGTTCCTCATCAGCACCATTGCTGAGGGATGTTTTAAAGCCTCTTCTATATATTGGTGCATGATTCAGTCAGAAGTGAAGAGCATCCAGGTCAAAATTAGTCACGTTTTTGTTTTCTCTCTTTGAGAAGTGATTAATGAAGTATTGCTGCTGCATTGTTACGGAAGCTTTCACTTAACTGCAGCTGCAATTGTTATGTTAGCAAATCAGCTCTCTGCTCTCATTGAATTTGCTCTCTACAGCCCTATAGTTCAGGGAGAGCTCTACCAAAATACATATAACACTCAGAAGCAAGAAGCCATTTAGAACAGGAACAGCAATAGAAAAAATTCATCACCGCCAGCAAAGCTCTGTATTAAATCACCAGTGATAGATCAAAGGACAACTGCACAGCTTTGAGTAATGGAGCTTTGCATCTTTCTCTGACATTCAGACCAAGATTTGATTTAAAAACTGAGGTGTCCTATCCCTGCTAATGGCACCTTTGAAAAACTCCAGCTGTGTTAACTCTACAGTTCAGGGGAATAAAACTCTCTTCTTTTTCCAATGGAGGTCAGCAGTTAGCACAAGCATTTACATGGAAAATTCAAAACACTCAAGTCTTAGCATTGCTGAGTGCTGCAGAAGGAATGAATCCCCATTTGTTCTTTGCTACAATAGTGAAAAATAGAAAAAACCCAACAAAAAACAAACAAACAAAACCCCACAAAAACAAACAACCCCCCCCCCAATAAAACAAAACAAAACAAAACACCAAAATAAAACAAAAACCAAAACAAAACACCACAGAGAAAATTACAATGATCAGATGTCTCATCTCTCTACCATCCAGTCCAAGGGCTTCTGTCCCCTTTCAGATGCAACAACACAAATACTCATGCCATTCAAAGGGAGTGGTGTCAAAATGGCAGTGATTTATTTTAAAAAGAAAATTTAGAACACTCCCTGACTTCTACCTTCTAAAATTCACCTAAAACACATCTATCTCAGGGCCCTATGTGAGCTTCAAAGCGCTGGAAGGAGCCTGTTCCACTCCTTGTGGCCAGATGGAGAGTTAGGAAATCCTTGTGTCAAGGACAGTACAGCAGTAGTCTCCCTCTTAGCCTGAGGGAGGGGCAAGATATATGGAATAGGAGAAGTTCCAATTAACTCAATAGGTCTGTCAGCCTATTCTACACCAAAAAATTAATTCAGTATTTCTAAGAAAGAGGCCATTTGTGCAAGCACACCTACACTTCTTTCAGAAAAAGCATAGCATATAAACTTGGCACAATCCTTTAACTGAAACTTCCTAGTTTTAGCTTCTCATTTTCTCTACATCAAAACTTAGAATAGATCCTTCAGCTGGTGGAATTTGGCATATTTTCATTAGTTGCAGCGGAGTTGTGACAGCTCATAATAGAGGAAGACCTGTGTCCAGACTAATAAATGCTGTGATTGTTGCTGCAGGACCTGAATATTGAAGCTTCCTCCTGGCTCTCAGATGCTGAACACTGGGAACCTTAGAGATGTACCAGCATCATTCCTGAGACCCTGCCTTCTGCCCAAGAACTGACAGATAGCCCTTGGCATCAAGTGCCTTGATTGCTGAGCTCCCCCTCTGCAGACATATCAGCTAGGACTTTTTAATTTATATTCTAGACATTCTCAATTTCTAGATAAATTGCAGCCATTATGGTCACAAAATTAAAGGAAAGGTTGGTATTTTTAGTCATTAGAAGCAGTTTTTGCCCACAGACAGGATCAGATTCTGAAGTAAACTTTAAGTCACTAGATGAATTCCTATCTTGAAAGTTTTTTTCACCCTTAGATAGGTAAGTAGTCCATAACTATGGAATTAAGAGAAAAAATTCCTCTCTTACTGAAGTCTCTAAATCAAGCTCTTTGGCCTTTCTTGTATCTTTGGGGGTGTATTTCTTTTTGGCGTGTGTTCCTGTCAGTTATGTGTGCCTTTGTACCACCATAGCATAAAGCAAGGAGCAAAACTTTTGCTACTGCTGGGAATTTTCCATTAGCAGCTGAAATATGTGGCTTTTGATTATTAAGGTAGGCTTTTAGTGACCTGTGATTAACAGGAGAAAAAAAAAAGCCTTCCTACACCTCAATAGTAGATATTTTTCTATTTTTTCTGGTTTTATTTCGAAAGAAATAAGGACATTTATTCCTTAAACATAACCTGTTCTTACCTTGTAGGCTTTAAATGTTTCAGGAAGAGGGAAGAAGAATTTAGTTTATTTAAGAAAGGAAAATATTTTTAGAGAAATATTCAACAAAGTAGACAGACATACCATAGTATCTGACTTCACTTACATAATAAGTGTTTTCAGGAAAAAAAAAAGTCTTACTGTGTCAAGATTCATCGTTTTATCCAGGTCTGGAAAGATTTAGCTTTAAAAATGTTCATCACTGACTGAACTAACCTGTTTAGGGAAATAAATTAGGTAAATTTTTGGAAAAATGTAAAAGAAAAAGCTTCAATTTTTGCTTGAAACTTTAAACAAACACACAAAATATGGCTGGATTTTTTGATATTTTTTTCTCATTTTAAGAAACCTTGAATCATAAGGAGAAGCAGGCAGATCAGATAGATAAACTGTTCCAGGGGAACTAAGTACCAAGAGCTATTTATTAGATATAGAGCACCAAGGCTTATATGGCTGGATGCAGAGAGCTCCAATTGTAACAAAACTCATTTCTGATCTGCTCTCTTGCTGATAAACTGTAATTGGGGGCTGATTGAATATGAGGAGACTGTCATTCTTTTCTACCCAGTCTGACCTAACAGCCCTGGTCATTTCCTGCCAGAGACTGGAATAGGCTTTCTCAATCACCAGCAAAATGCATTTAGCTTGCTGAGAAAAAGCTCTTGAGCAGTATCTTGAAACACTTCTCATTTATTAAGCAAAATGGAATGCAGCACACAAGGGAAGCATTTGAAAGGTGGACCAGCATTTTAAACAGGGATTCAGCAGCAGATCATCAGCTAATCAGTGCCATTTATTTGATTATTTTCCCAATCTCTTGTGCAAATGCTATCCCAAAATCCTGTGACACCACTGATGGCAGGATCCTTCACAACCATGTCTCCCACTGTCAAGTCATACCAAGCAGCTCTGTGCAGGCTTCTTTTGTCATGCAAATATAGATGAAGCAAATCAGAGTAGAAAATTAGGCTTTTCTTTGGGTTTGCTCCTGGCCCTTGCTCTCCCCCTGACTTAAGGCTGATGGGGAATTTCAGCTTGGACTCATTTCTGGAGTCCTGCTGAGGTTTCAGGAAGATCTTAGTAGAGAATTGCAGATTGCCAGGAGGATGGCCCTGGCTGGGTTACCAGGCATGCCACCAGTGTGGCTTGACAGGTAGTGCCAGCAGCCAAGGGGAATGATGTGGTAGTGATAGTGGGGCCTGGAAAAATATTAAAAATAGACTCTGAAATGTTAGGCTTTGTGCTTTCCCAGATCAACTGCACCCGCGTAAGCAGCATGATAAATGATATAATTGTTAGATGTGATGATTGTTTAGTAATTAAATATAATTATTATATAACCATAAGAAGAATAATGAGAAACTATGTTGGAAATTTAAGGGGGACTATGCTTAGCTGAAACCTATGTATACAATAGAACAATGTAAGTTTAATAATTAACACGAAAGTTATATAACGATAGAGTATAAAAAATGTTCATCTCGCCTGTATGGTTGGAGTCAGATTTGGGTTCATACCCCTGGCACCCAGAGCTCTTCAATAAAAGCACTGATATAATCATTTCTCATGATTATGTGTTTCTAAACACTAACAGTAGCAGGGGAGGCAGATCCACACAGGCCACTGAGGATGCCACCTGTGCTGGATGGTGAGCTCCAAAACTGTGGTCCTGTTCTGGTTACACAGCTCACACTCCCCTGCGCTCTTGAGCTGAAGGTGTGACTGTGGTTTCACGGCTGTGTTTTCACTGTTCTGCCATAACATGAGACCAACACTTGCATCCTTTGGAAGGGAAATGTGACTAAACATATTTTATAATGTTTTAAACTCTGTTGGAAAGTACACAGAGTCCGCCTATGATATCCAGCTCTGGAATTTGGTAAATCCTATTCTGAGATAATCAGCTCTTTCTCCAACGCAAAAGAAGCAGGTTGAAGACAGGAGAGGCAAGTGGCCTTAGCATCTCAGGACACAGAGCTGTGTCCACTGGCACTGCCTTGAGAGGTAATTTTGGGAATTTTTGCCTACAGCTTCAGAGAATGCAGCTGGCCTCAAGTTCTCCCATGCTATTTTTTAGTTCTTAAGGCCTAATACAGTGCCTGGTTACAGAAGTAGGGTGCCAGTTTAGGACTATGTGGGCATAACCACACTTTCTATTCTACACCCCTCTGTCATTTCCAATGAACTGCTAATGATGGAGCTGTCCTGCGCACCCCAGACATCTCAGGTTACAGGCTGGGTAGGCACAGCAGTGTTTCTTTATCTTCACACCTATGACTCAGCTGTGGTAGCTCCCTCTGGGGAAGCACCAGCACATTACACCCATTCTGAGGGGTCGTCTCTGCTGTTGGGCCATAATGGACTAAATGATGCCACCGGAACAGGCAGGTGCAAGGGCTTGGACCATCAAGGATTTCCAGTTATCCTATGACTCACAGTATTGCATCATTCCACTGTGAAACTCCCTGCCCTGTGAGAGGTACTGAGCATTCCCACCTGAACCTGAGCTATTCTGGGGACTTGGAACACCACCACATGACAGATCTGGTGAAGGATCATAGCTTCTACAGGACCACTGCTTTTGACAAGACTGTGACCACCACTTCTACAGTACTGCCGCCACCCCCTGACAGGGCTAGGACTGTCACTGACCAACATAGTGCCAGGTTTGTTTAAGCCAGTTTTCTGAGTACCATTGCATTTATTATATTTCTATTAAATTGTAATTCTGGCCTGAAGCCTCTTTTAAGGTAATTGAGGGGGGTTCATTTTTTTCCAGCTGGTTTACATTCAAACCAATACATACAGCAGTTTAATTTTACTCTGTCCTTCTAAAAATATTAATGAAGAGTATTCTTGTTGTTGATAGACCTGACCTGCAGAAAGTCTTGGATATCAATTTTGTGAAATGACCCCCCCCGCAGAGCATCAATGTTGAAATAAAGTTTTGATTGTAACAAGGTTGTTGTGTCATTATGACACTGAGGACTCAGTAAAGGACCTGTCTCTCCATGTAGACATAGTTGGATGACACAAGGTCTCCTGCTTCCTCTTCACTCCCTCTTGTTTGCGTTTTTTGAGCCCATTCTAATAATTGGTAAATCCATGACCTTACTTTTTATTTCACATAGCTTTGCATTAAACCTTTTATGAGCCTTTAACTGCTTCACTTAGGACTTTCTTGTGGTTGAGGCTTCCTGCCACGTAAAACAGCCTGCTATTCCATGAAAAACACCCATGAAAGCCCATCTGTTTCATAAAGAAACCCATTATCATCAAACACTATACTTTCTTATTCTGCCCCATTATTAGAGACACTGTATTATACAAGCTTTATCCTTAAATCGAAGGAAAAGGCTTATTGTATTTGACTTCCATTTTCCATCTACATCAAAGCCTTGTGTGTACTTATTATGGCCATAAATAATACGTAATAGAGTTTTCTTTAGCAGTGCCTTATAGCGACTTATTGGGAAAGTAATTACACAAACCTAGTGAGAAGAGGTTGAGCCGTGGCAATTTATTCACATTTTTATGCATAGCAGATAATACTTGAGTTTCCATTAGCTGCAGGAGCACAGAAACTCAGTGTTGTGTGTGTTGTTCACTTAGACTTGAAGCTGAGTCATAAATACATGCATTTTGAAGAGGTGGTATCTGATTAGAGCTCGAGGGACGATCTATATGTTTAATCATCTTGCTTAATTCTAATAAATATCATGTTGTTGTGTACAATAATGTGTAAATTTTATTCAAAGACGGAAGCAAACTGGAAGGGATGAACCTAGATTCCCTCATTATTTATAGGTATGGACTTTAGGATTACGAATTCATTTAGAAACATCAAGAGAAAACAGGATAAATATTTACGGACACTGAATAACATATGGTCTGTTTAAAGCTTAAGATCTGTAATATGCATGGAGGGAAAAAGTGGGAGACTAAAAAAAGAGCACTGTGTGCCTTTTCTCCTAATTCATGTTTTAGAAATCAGACAATTCAAGATATCTAATAGGAAGAACATTTACAGTTCAACAACATTCTCTTGCAATGAAGATTTTGAAAGTTTGTTTTCTTAAAATTGCAAGTTTGTTTTTTCATACTTTCTAAGATCTGCATGTTAAACACATAACATGGTTCAAACATGACCATTAAGTCAAGAACAGAAAGAAATGTCTCTCAGTCAAAGTTGTTTGTGTATGCATGTGACTGTTTGCCCTTTCAAGTCTGCCTGCTTGTCCCTGTGCTACTCTTCCAATAATTAACACCTGATAATGCTATCCTCTGTATGCGAATTAATTTGATATGGAAACATGCAGGGGCAGGAACCCCAGAAGTAATTAAAATGCTCATTTTTACTATCAGTAGCTCCATGGGAGATCAAGCTGCGGGTTAACCTCATCACCTCAGAGGTTTTCACTAACTTCAACAGAAAATATGTATACTAACCCACTTTATATTAAAACACCTAAAGCTTTATCACACACATATTCAGTACTCAAAAGAAAAAAGAAAAAGTAATAGACTTCATCAATACCCTGTTTGGACAAAATATGAAGTCTGAAAGGACACTAAAAAAGGTGTAGCTGTCATGTAACACCACTATACAATGAAAGAAAACTCTGAAAGAGCAATAAAGGAAAAGGCTATGTGTACTTGGCAACTTCAGAAGGTGGTGATGCCGAGAATTTTGTGCATAAAACTAAGACTACTTCCCAAAGCAGCACAGCTATACAAGAGAAAACACAACACCAATTAAATGAAATTGCCTGTGCAGGCAACAAAGCAAGATTAAAAGCACAGGTCCTCTCTAGCCAGGAAAGTGAATAAATACATATCTCAGAAGACTAGGTGGATAAAAACTTTGTCTCTCTTGAAGACACTCTTCAGATATACTCAGCTCAAACCTTAAGCCTTTTTCTGAGCAGCTCCTCCCTTGTCCTGATGCCCTTTCATTCCAAGAGCATCCTTTAGCCCCCTGAATATATGTTCTAATCCAAAAAGTTGGTCTTATTCATTGTTCTTACAATGACTTGTGAGCATTGTGTTTTCATACAAAGGATGCGAGATACCTTGCTGTTCAAGACTTTTATCTGGTTTGGCATTAAGGAATTAATTCCTGTTCTAATCCAGTTGCTTCTTGGTGGCTGACTGGCCTTTTCTGTGGTGGAACAATGGATCGAGACAGTCACACACCTACAGCTGAACTTTTTTTGTCCAAAGTGTGTCAGCTTATGAAAAAAATGATACTACTCTTATTTAATGCCTCATACCCCTTCATATAAAACATACCATGAAGCTGCCAGAATTGTGTTCTAAAACAGATTAACAACAGCACTTTTCTTGTTATGGAAACCTAACTCTGAGGTAAAGCTTTTTGGTATATGGAAAAGGCAAGAAAACCCAGCCATTTTTGGGTAATGATTTTCTATTTGGTATAACTTGTGTATATTTTTTGTTCTATTATTTAATTTTTTTAAGCTTTTAACTTTTAAATAAAGGAGGCTTCTCAGTACCCATTACCGTAGAGAAAGTCACCATTAAAACTTACATCAATATAAATACCAGTTATGTTACTACTATACTGCTTAGCTAAAAACCAGTATTTGGGTTGCTTATTTCCTGCTGTTGAACCTTGCTATCAAAGGAGCCTCCGGCCCATCATTCAGGGGTCATGCTCATGTTTCTGCATAACCAGGAATGTAGTGCAACAAATACAGGCTGTTTCTGAAATAAACGCTAGATTTTCCTTGCTATAGCCAGTGTAAAATAGATCCACAAGCCTGGTACTCTCATATATGTGTGAAGCTTTCCCATACTGCTGGAATATTCTTCTCTATACCACTCACAAGAGGAAGGGAATGACAGGAAATGTTGTAGTATCAAAACTAATAAATGCATTAGTAAAAGTGTATTAACACCAATCTACCTATCCTCACAGGTTGAATATGTTTCACAATATTTTTTTTTGCAAGTACAAATCTTACTGTACCTAAGAATTTTTTTTGGATGGGAGAGTATGATGGAAAGCTCTCTGCACATTAACTGCCATTTCAGAATGACTCTAGAAAGCAATCCCTTAAATCTCCAATGATATCTTTCTGACAGGGTTATAATCTCTGTAAATTGATGGTAAGAGCAGTGAACAAACCTGTCAGTAATTCTGGCTCTCACAGCTCTAATTGGAAGGAGCATGCAACATGCTGAAGGTAACTAGGAAGCTAGGAAGCTGCAAGTAGCTTGTTAAACTCCATCCATAAAATCAGACTGTAGTGATGCATAAGTGTCTGCTGGAGTTTAACGCTGCCTGTGTCTGAGAAGATTAGAGCATTTTGCTGCTAGGGTTGCCTTGCTATTTTACCAAAATGGAAAGTCACTTCAAAAGGAATGGTGGACCTGTGTAATAAACAGTAATTCATGCTGTTGACCTTTGAGCCTTGACAAATTCTCTTGGTCCTAGAATTTGAAGGGGCAGTGACAGTATGTTGCCATACTGTAGGGGCTGTATTGCTTATGAGAGTTTCTCTGCACCCAAAGCTCTGCTGTGTGCTGTACTCCTTGTCTACCCAGTGGAAGCACCACATATTAGACCCTGTCCTGCTCTGGTCATGGTCATGGTCCCTGGTAGGATGCCAGTGAAGCAAGGGAATGGGAGATGTCTTGAGAAATCCTAGATGGAGGCTACTTCACTGCGCTTCATTTAAGATCTGAGAGATGCAGATGTCCTGACATGAGCCCAAGTAATTGAGACAAAATGAAATAAAAAAGATCTGACAGGCCCACAGTAATCTGCCTGGATGTCATTAAAAAATCTGTCCATTTAACACCTCTGGGTAAGGCTCAAAATTTAGAGGAATCTTGAACACATTTTTAGCCCAAATGGGCTAAGAGTTCACAAGGCATTTGCCTATAAAAAAAATGCACCAAGACAAAACCTAATATCTTTTTGCTGTTTCAAATAAGCATAACGAAGGGGCAGGCTCTATTGAAGTACGTGTTAATAACCCTGAGAGAAACCTTGTCTGACCTTCCACTGTGCCTGAGCTGAGTTAGCATGCCCATTTTTCCAACTTTGTCTCCTGCATGGGCCTTAGAGGTGCTTCTGACTAATGTGTTTCCTGAATGGACCCCAGGCACATATTGTAGCTTGTCTCCAGTCCTGCCTTTGGTCAGGTTAGCAGGATGGATTTTGGACCCATGTTGCAGACTTGCCTTCAGTTTTATCTATGGCATCATCACTTTTGCTCCTGTCTGAGCTCCCTACTGTGTTTGGCACAGTTGATGGACTCTGTCACTAACACTTGGCCCCACAGGCTCCTCATCCATGAGGCTCTGTGGGACTGTTCCTCATGGATGATGGTGTGTGCTGTGCTGGGGTTGCCCTGGGCTGTTTCTTGCCTGCAGCAGCCCTTGCTGTTCCTTGCTCTGCGCCTTCAAAGCTTCGCATACAGTTTAAATGCTGCCTTGTCAGAGTTTGCACACACATCTAGTCTGATCACATAGGCAAATTACATTTTGGCTCCATAAATAGGCAGCTTGAAATGTAAGCTGGTCATTTGAGTGCCCTTGAGTAGTCATTGTATGCAACATTCATTAGTTTGCAGGAGATTTGCCAATATCCTTGAATCTTGAACAGTGTGGGCTGGGACTGTTGTTGTTGCTGAACATGGAAGATGGAATACTCCCTTTCAGTAGTGACTTTTTTTCCTTGCAGTGTTTCAGTCTGTAATTTCTGTGTTGGAACAGTGCAAGGCCCAATGTACTAGCTGCAGGTCCCACAACACTCAGGCTCTACTCCACTCACGGCAGTACTCCAATACTTGCAATTAGCAGGCACTATAACAATCAGTGGAGCTCTTTGAACTAAAAAGCTCCTCATAACCAGAGTGAATTTCTCTGCTGCTTAAGTCAGCCACAGACTCCAGGCTGTGTCAGGATTTACTCATGCAAATTAAGAGATCACACCACAGTGAGTAGCAGACAACATGGGAATAGTGTCTTTAAATATTGAAAACCAAAACTGAGGAATGAAAGGCTGTAGGTGGAAACTATTATAAGACCTATAGGAATAAAACTGTTTTATTTAGCTTTGTAAATGTTTTATCTCATTTCAGACCAAAGTGACTTTCCCTGCTCCTTCCTGGCACCCTCACATGTTTGAGTGTTTGTTATTTCAATAATTGAAGGAAGCCTTCAAGAAATACATTGATTATCTGGAACTTTCTCTGTTCATCCACTTTTGTAACTAAAAATTAAGTTTCTAACAAATATTTTCCTTCTGTGAGCCTGCAATCTGGAATATTTCAGTGCTATCAACAGTTTCAACTTTCTATTTTAAAAGTGTTTCTCTTGTCAGAATGTTGAAACAAAGCTCAGTTTTGAGGAAATTTTGGTTTAAATCCGAATGGTTTGCTGCAGATGATCCCTCTTTGGGCTTAGTCTGTGACCCCCACTCCCATTGCATCTCCATCTTGGTGCAGCAGGCCTCTGGCCTGCTCTGCAGGCCTCCTCTCAGCAGTTCTTCTCTCCCTCTGTACCCCAGTGAGTGGAGTTCCCAGATCCCTAATGTGACCAGGATATCTGCAGAAGCTCCAAGGACCCTCTCCTGGACTGGCTTTGGAGGGTAGCCCCACCTTGACTGGGCAAAGCTAAATAGTTTGGCTGCCATCCCCTGCCCAGGTGCATGAGATCATGGCCACTGTTTCCATACATCCTTATAAACCTTTCTTACTGGCAAGAATTAATAGGCAAAAAAGTTAATAAATAAAGGAAATCTACTTGCTCTGGGTTTACCTATAATTCATGAATTTCCAGCAGCTGAATCCAGCATGTGCAGTTGTCTCCAATATCCCCAGGTGTAACACCACTGAAGAACACTTTTGCTTAGGTATTTAGTGACAGATTGCTATTTTAAGCATTAGGGTTGGAAAATTTGGAGCAAGTGTTAACTCTCTTAATCTTTTTATCCTGGTTCAACTCATCACTGACAGTTGCATTGCAGGCATGAGGAATGAACTGGGAAAATCCAATTTATGAACTCTCAGAGCTTGATTTCAAAGGACTCCTGAAACAAGAATAATCATACTGATGAGACATTATAACTTATACATGCTCCTTCATTCTCTTTCACCAACCATTTTTTTCACCAGACAGGCTCTAGTGTATAAAATAACTCATAATTTGCTGAAGCAAGTCAACAGGAACAGGCAAGTATTCTGCAGTAAATATTTCTTTTGTGTGGAGAAAATTCCCTTGCCATGTTTATTGTTACTGTTTTTATCCACTCCCCTCTCTTCCTCACCACTTCCCCCTCTTCTTTCCCACTTCCTTTTTGATACTTGGAGGATTTAAAAGCTTATTTTATACAACTTGCCCTGTTAAAGGGGCAAGTGAGGTACCAAGTCAAACTAAAGATGATACCAAATTGCTCTGTTAACTCTTGGAAAAGAGTGTCTGTGTCTAGGCCCCTGATTGCAAACCAGTAATTTAGGAAGCCTGTCTTATAGGAAAACTAGGTCTCCAGTCCTGTAAAACTCTGAGACCAGCATTCATGTCTGCGGAATAATACAGATGACAAACGGTGACAAGATATGGAAAAAGAAGATAATTACTGGAAATTTGTTTCTCCTGCAGGTTGTACTTTGGTACTGAAGAGCTATTCCAGTACTGCAAATGATGTTTTGAGAGGCAAATTAATAATTTATTTCCTTACACCCAAGGTTTTCTCATTTTCCTGAGAAATGCAGCAATCCTTCAGCAGAGGGAATTGTTTAGTTAGCAGTGACTGGCCTGATCTGGTGTTTGTGGCAACAAACACTTGAGTTGTGATTGACCTTGGTGACCTACAGAGATCCTTCCTCAATGTCTCAATGATATTCTGCCATCCTACACTTTTTAAAGGAATTTAGAACGTCCCTTTGCTGGCTGCCAATCTTTCACTATCCCGCGTCTATCTCCCTCTCACATTTCATGTCACATGGTTTCACAGATTCATAGAATGGTTTTGGTTGGACAGGTCCTTGAAAAAATATTTAGCCAAATCACCCTGCAATGAACAAGGACATTTTCAAAATAACAGAATGGATAAAGTTTGAAGGTACCAAAATGGGATGTGTGGTCCACCCTCCCTGCTGAAGCAGGGTCATGCTAAAGTACACAGCGCAGCATTGCATCCAGAGGGTTTTTGAATATCTCCAAGAAAGTAGACTCTAGTGCTTGCTTCCCTGCACAGTAAAGAACTTCTTCCTCATATTCAGGTGGAACCTTCTGTGCCCCAGTGTCTGCCCGTTGCCTCTTCTCCTATTGCTTGGCACTACTGAGAAGAGCCTGGCTCCATCCCCTTGACACCCTTCCTTCAGATACTCATAGGCATAGACTGGGTCTCCTCTCAGTTGTCTCTTCTCAAGGTTGAACAGCCTCAGCTGTCTCTCCTCATAACAGAGGTGCTCCAGACCCCTCATTATCTTTGTAGCCCTTTGCTGGACCTGCTCCATGAGCTCCATGTCTCTCCTTCTGAGGAGCCCAGAACTAAGAGCCACATTCTGTTGTTTCTTAAATGCCTCCAGTGATGGTGACTCCATTGTCCCTGGGCAGTCCCTTTCAAAGCTTAACAACTCCTTCCATGAAGAAATTCCTTTTCGTGTCCAACATGGACCTCTCCTGGTGTAGCTTGAGGCTGTGTTCTCTTGTCCTGTTACCAGTTGCCTGGGAGAAGACACTGACCCCCACCTGGCCATGACTTCCTTTCAGGCAGCTGTAGAGAGTGACACGCTCTCTCCTGAGCCTCCTTTTCTCCAGAATAAACAATCCCAGCTCCCTCAGCTGCTCCTCATTGGACTTTTACTCCAGACCCTTCCCCATCTCTGCTGCCCTTCTCTGGGTACACTCCAGCACTTCAGTGTCCACACTTGTAGTGAGGACCCCAGAGCTGGACACATCACTGGAGGTGAGGCCTCAGCAGTGCCCAGCACAGGGGGACAGTCCCTGCCCTGGCCCTGCTGGCCACACCATTGCTGATCCAGGCCAGGATGCCATTGGCCTTCTTGGCCACCTGGGCACAGCCTGGCTCATGTTCAGCTGCTCTCACCAGCACCCCCAGGTCTTTTCCAGCCACTCTGCCCCAGCCTGTGGCACTGCTGGGGTTGTTGTGACCCAAGGGCAGTACCCAGCACTGGGCCTTGTTGAACCTCACACCGTTGGCCTCAGCCATGATCCAGCCTGTCCAGATCCCTCTGATCCCTGGATCACCCTTGATCCAGGTGTAATACCTCCCAGTTTTCTGTTTGTCCTCCTGATGTTCACAGGGGCCCACTTCTCTAACTTGTCTTGATCCCTGTGATGGTGTTCGCAGGGGTCTTAGGATGAGGGAAGAGATGAGAATGTTGACTCCATGTTTCAGAAGGCTTATTATTTTATGATATATATTATATTAAAACTTTACTAAAATAATAGAAGAAAGGATTTCATCAGAAGGCTAGCTAAGAATAGAAGAGGAATGATAACAAAGGCTATGAGTGACTGAGACAGTCCAGACAGCTGGACTGTGATTGGCCATTAATTAGAAACAACCACATGAGACCAATCACAGATCCACCTGTTGCATTCCACAGCAGCAGATAATCATTGTTTACATTTTGTTCCTGAGGCCTCTCAGCTTCTCAGGACAAAAAATCCTAAGGAAAGGATTTTCCAGAAAAATCATGGCTACAGTTCCTGTGGTCCTCACTACAAGTGTGGACAAATGGCATCCTGTCCCTCAGGTGGGTTGGCCACAGTGCTCAGTTTGCTGTTGTCTTCAAGCTTTCTGGGGTTGCACTTGAACTCACTGCATATTAAAAAGTCCTGGTCTCAGTACGGACCCCTGAGGGACACCACTTGTCTCTGATCTCCACCTGGGCATTGAGCCATTGATGACTGCCCTCTGGATGTTCCATACAACCAATTTCTCATCCACCAAGCAGTACACCCATGAAATCCAACTCCTCCAATTTAGAGAGAAGAAAATAATGGAGGGTTATGTTAAGGGATTTCTGGAAGTTCAGATAAATAACATCTTGTCCATTGATGGAGTCACTCCACCACAGAAGGCCACTGGGTTGGTTAGGCAGGATTTCCCCTTGGTGAATCTGTGCTGGCTGTCTCAAACAATATCCCTGTCCTCCATGCGCCTTAGCACAACTCTAGGAGGATTTGTTCCATCACCTTCCCAGGCACAAGGGGGGTGAGGCTGACACACTAGTTGTTTTCAGGGTCCTGATTTCTGCCTTTTTAAAATATGGGTACAATATTTCTCTTTTTCTAGTCACTGGGGACTTCATCTGATTGCCATCACTTTTTCTGCTGGTATCAAGATGCTTGCTTACACACTGCACTAAGTATAGTTTTGCAACTTACTGCCTGTGGTAAAATTGCATTTATCCATGGCAATTTTACCCATGTCCTAATGACAGCTTCATCTTCCCTCTCAAATCGCTCTTGTCTTTCACTTTGGTTTATCAACCTATTGACAGACATCAGTTGCCTTTCTCATCCTTCAGTATAGCAGATCAAGTGGTCCAGACTCATTTAGTCTTATCTGCATCCTTACAGCCTTTCACAGTACCTTTCATATCCCGAGTTAATCTGCACATTCATGACAATACTGTAGGTAGAATTCAAGAAGTGTTGCAGCTACTATCTGCTACAATGGCACTAATAATTCTGTCAAGAAATATTTTCTGCTGTATTCTAGGAAAGCATTTGCTTTGTTTAGTGACTGTGTTTCACTGATGGTATTAAAGAGTTTGGCATTAGCCAACATGCCTTTTTAATTTCAAAATAATTTTCTGAGAGGTTATAAAAGAAGTTCTAGGAATCTCTTACATTTAAATTATTTTGCATCTTGTATGAATTAATTTAATCAGCCTGATTTATCCCTTGAGGTCATGTAGCAATTGCTGCATGAGATTTCAATATTTTTTTATTAATAATGACTTCTAATATTATGTCATCTACTTTTCATTAGCAGATCTATGCCCTCAGATGAGTTTCATAATGACCTTATATTTTCTAGTGGTTTCCATTCATTTCCTACTGAGTGTTTCTTGCAAACACTTTGCTGGACACTTTCTCCACTTCACTTCCAACATGTATCTTTCTCCCTTCTATTTACAAATAAATTACCTTTATGTCCCTCTGCTGGTTGGCTACCAGGTATTCAAATGTGCCCTCCAGGCAATTTCCAATAAAGGAAATTGTGGCAACAGAAAATTTGAGAAAGCAAGCAGCAGCATTTCTTTCCCATTCATCTGCTCAAACAACAGTCAAGCAAGAAGTGACTAAAATGTCAGAGTCAGATTTCTGGTCACACACTTATGTATGCTAAGAGTCCTGTTTAGGAAGCAAAAAGAAAGAATGGCAGAAAATAAAAAATTATACTGGTGAGGGACTGTTCTATTTTCCTGCTTATCTGCTGTATCACTGTCCTCCAACATCCTCATTCTAAGCTACACAGCTCACATGCTTTTGAGATGTGAACATCTTTTACTGTTAGGGCCTGTGTTTATTTAGCATGGTCTTGAGAACTTGTGAAGATCCTTACCCCTCAATTCTTAAAACTAAAATTGCTTAGAGCAGGTTGCAGTGCTTGCAGCAGCTGCAGAATGCTTACAGCTGGAAACCTGACTTGGTTCTGGTACCTGGCCTGAAGGCAATCCTCCCGAGTCAGCATGCCTAGAGTATTGTACCAAGAGGTCCTCTGCTCTCTTAAGGCCCAACTATGGTTATGCGATGGAAAAATTAACCTAATTTAAATGTTTGGATACTCTAGGGTCCATGTAAATTAAACCATAACAGAGAATGAATCCTTAATTTTATTTTATTCAGTGAGATCGAGGAGACAAGTAAAACAGTAATTAAAAAGAACACCCTCTGCAACTTTGGATCAAGTTGCTTTGGATGTTTGCTTGTTTGCCACAGAAACACTCAGGTTGCAAGGGAAAGTCTGAATGCAAAGGTTGTATTCAGTTATATATATTGTATATAATTGAACATGATGGCATCAAAACGTACAAATGGAAATTAACTGCTTGACAGAAGCTAGAAACAGTGATTTTTCCCCCTATAAGCAGAGGTAAATCAGAGTCCTTGGACCTGTCACGTGGCAATTTATGTACTTAGAGGAAACCTTTAATCCTGAAACCTTTGTACTGTTCTATCTGGGAAAACTCACACCATAAATTTAAAAGGCTCAGTCTATTTTCCTTAAGGATGTAATACATCCTCATCTTTATTAGGATGGAAGTTTTTGCTGCAGGAATACTTGAGGAAACTAATGCTAACCTTCATGATTTTGTTCCTGTAGAAAGGGAGCATCACTGATTTCAGTGGGGCTGTCACTGAGCTGTGAAAAGGCAATGACAGGGAAGTCAGTCCTTCTGTAAGTTTCAAACATGAGCTATCATGTTAAGAAATCCAAAGAAAGAAAATGGGTGCTATTAGACTTCTGCAGGCAGTGCCTCTGTGAAACATATCTAGAGCTATATGAAATATTGTGGGGGTCACCTCTGCCAGCTGCCCTGGAACGAGAGGAGACTGCTGACTGCTGTCCAGGGCCAGAGAGACAAGGCTGTCCAGGAACTTATCTGCTCCTTACACACCTAGACTAGTCTCCCTGCACCCTTGCTGAGCATCTGTCACCTTGGACGTACTGCTCCCTGCTTCCCCAGCAGCAGGATGGCACAGAAACATGGATACCATTCAGCTGTACCAGCAACTTCTTTCCGCATGGGAAGAAGCATGTTTGCTTCCACAGCACTGGCCTGTGAAAGAAGTACACTGCTTTTCCTAAAGATACACATCAGTTCTGTGCTAGCTGTCATACCTGCAGTGTGTTACTCATTGATTGTTGTTACAATCCTGGATCTCCAATGACATAGCTGATTTTTCCTTTTTTTTTTTTTTTTTTTCCCTAGTTTGTTATGCAGACTAAAAGCTGAAGACCTCTACCATGTTTAGCAGTATCTGTTATTTATCAACAGGACTGAATGGACTTTGAGACCATTCAGATCAGACAGCTTTGAAGTTATGCAAATTGTGCAGGATTCAACTCTTAAAAATTTGTATAAATAGGGATCTGGTGTGAAGGAGATCTACCAGACAGAGGACTTGGAGGCAGATGTGGAGGACTAGAGGGAATCGTAAAAGGATATAACATAAGGGGCAGTTCTCACTGCTTTTCTTGAGGAGTCTAACCTTAGGTGTTTGATTAAGAAAAGAGAAGGTCTGACTACTCCTGCCCAAGTAGCTGCTAAAGAAGTTTTTCCTTAAGAACTAAAGTCTGATGCTTATTGGTAAATGTTCAGGAGCCTAGACCCCATGGAGATCTCTAACTGGTGGGCTGCAGCTATGCCACAGCCACTCTTGCTGGGAAATTCTTGAGTATATTCTTCCATTTCATTACCTCAGGACACAAAAGAGGGATGTAATTGTTGTGATTTTCTTTAAAGAGCAGGGTTATCTGAAGATGAGAGTAATTACAAGTTTTTCCCCCAGCTACTCATGTGAAGGCAATTTGGATAAAGCTTTGAAAAATGAGAAAACAGTATAGCACAGAAGGAACAGGGAGAGGTTATGCACATAATCACTTAACAGTTCAAATTAAAATTTCAAAGAGGTTAATGCAGCCAGTCAAAGTCAATCTTCTACCCTCCATATTTTCTTCTACTGCTAATGATTAGGGTGAGATCAGAACATGGGTGAGAAGGAACTTATTTTACTAACTTTGTAACTAAAGATGGCTTAATGGATAAAACTACTTTGAGGAACCAATGTGTATTTGGATGGATAATTCATACACTATAAAACTATTCATCTGACTAACAGAATCTACAACTGAAAAGATTCAGGACCTCATTCTGCTTGTATTAAATCAATTATAAAGCTGTTCTGAACTTCAGTGGGAACAGAATCAGAGTATAAGTCATGAATATTGCAGTTTAAATGAAAGATTTTTAAAACTAGTAATGAGGCAGGGCAAGTGGCAACTGCCTGCAACTGGAAGCCCACAGCATGTGGCCAAGGCCATTACATAAGTTGCTCCGCATCACTGCCATCCAAAGGTGACAGTCTTTGTGCTGTGAAACAGCTTGCACTATGCCCTGTGACCAGCCTTTCTGATGGGTGAGATTTCTTCTCTGAAGTGTTAAAGAATCAGTTTATGCCTTCTCCTCTCAGGGGTCACTCAGGTTTCAGGAGAAAGGTGGGAGTGGTGAAAAGGTGAAAAAGTGCTGACTTTAGATGCAGAAGTATATAGTTTGTAAATGATTTTTTAAAATTATATGTCTCAGACACAACATTGCTGTGTCTTCAGGGCAGAAATTGGCAACCTAAATCCAGTTACAAGAGCTGACAAATGTTGTTGCAGAAATGCCTCAGCACTTCTGACAGAGACGCAAAGAGGTGCACAAGAATGTGGGCTTGTTAGAAATGGGAAGCTTAGATTATGGATCTCCATGCTTGCTACAAAATGCCTGCAGACTTGTCTATCTGCATGAGGTCAAAACAATCCTACAAACTGGCTGTTACTTGATTCACTTGTTTTAGCTGTGAGCCATTCCTTAGGGAAAGGAGGGAAGAAAAGGACTTTTATAAACCTGGAATAAAAACCCCTGTGTTTAGCAACACTTTCTCTCTTTTTCTCTAATTGTTTTATTTAAAGCCCTCCCTGGACCAAACGTGTTTTCTAAAAATGTCAAATTTCCTATTAAAATAAGATTTCTCTGATGTTCAGGGCACTGTCTGAGCAGGACAATGGAAAAAGTGCCAACAGAAATAAATGTACAGTCTTGACTTTTGGACAGCTGAAGGTAAAACAGTCCCAACAGATTTTGGCTAAAAAATATTTTCAAAAAATAATGAGAAATAGGAAAAGTGCACCAAAAGACACAGAATGCCAATTAATTTAATAGTTTTTTGCAAGCTTAGTTTATAGTGACTAGCACTTGCATGCTAAAATCTACTCAGAGAGATTGGTTACTTTAATGTTAATGTGCAGGATAAATTGTCTCTAAACCCTCTGTGTTTTAGACAAATGAATGGTCCAAGAGTTTACATCTCTCACCAAGTGGACAGAGAAGGAAAAGCAATGTGGTTTTGCTTATAAACAATCTGGAACTAGAGAGGCAATTAAAAGAATAAATAGGAGCTGTTGAAAATGTAATCTAAAAGTTAAACAGCCTTTCTCTGACAAGGCTTTTCAAAAACATTTTCACTAGACTAGTGCTAAAGGGAAAAGTCAATTACAGCAACAGTTTAGAAGAGCAGATTGCCAAAGAATAAGTTTCCAGAAAAGAAGTGACAGGAATTTGTACATTTTTCAGGCAGGTCCCATGGACATACCATAATAGCTTAAAGCAAATGAAGCATCTCTCAGCTGCAGTATTGGGTGTTATTTGAAAGCTCCCTCTCTCTGAAATCCAGGAAAAAATCTCACAGTGGAACAAATTCCTTAAAGCACACTTCTTCCAGAAAAATTCCTGCAAGACAAGCCCTGAAGTTCAATGCAATATCTTACAAAAACAAGCCAACTTTCTTGTCCTTTTTGGAGAGTTTTCTGAGAGAAAGAAAAAGCTCTGTGAAAGAAAGCTCAATGCTACAGTGTGCAAAAGACCCATATTATTTTTTTTTCTGTGAGAATCTCTAAAGATGGAAACATTTCAGACCTTTTTATCTGTGGGTTTTTTTGGCACAGGGATGCCTTATGCCAGGAGGACAAGATTTGATGGAACAGTACTGGGCTGAAGTCCTATCTTCTCCATGGCCTAGGCCCAAAGGAAGAGTTCAGGACAAAATATAGGGGTGATGGTACTGTGGATCATGTTTCCTCACATGCAGCTTTTGTCCCTCCTTAAATGGCTTGTTCTACTGTTCATGTTGTAAAATTAAACCAAAATTTGAATCTAAATTCTTACTAAAATGAAAATAAGGTGGCCAATACCATTCATGAGTATAGATAATAATGTCAAAATACATTTTTGGAGAGGCCCCCTCAATTCATCTTAATATCTGACTGCCTTCCAGTGAGATATTAAGAGAACAGTGACATATAGCCACTTTAAAAACACTTTTTGTGTTAAGTAGCTATTCCCTTTTTTCCCAGTGTGTATAAGTCTCTTAAATATCCTGTGTAAATTAAGTCTCTTGGTGAGGTTGCAGGTCAAGAAGAATTAATCTCCTCATCAGAAGTTAGGCTCTCAATCCAGCTCTACAATAGAAATGTTTATAGGTATAAAGTCAAGCTTGCTTTCTTTAGCAGCCAGAGAAATTTAATCCGTATGCTACATAATTCTTTGCCTCTCCAAATGGTTTAACCTATTTGTTAGTTGCATAGGATTTACTTAGTCAGCCCCTGCAATTCTTGTTATTTTCCTGGTAGGATAGCAGATTATTAAAATGTCTTATTCCTGGCATTTGAAGTGTTTTCTTTATTGCAGAAGCAGCTTTAACATTTGTTATTTCACTTAGAAGGGAAAAGACCAGCAGTAATTTTATAAATAACTTCTAAAATATCAACTGTAGCTGCGTTGGCAAGCATTACAATGTAGATTTCTGTTACCTTTGCCTAATTATCTATTTTAACAAAAAATGTCATCCAAATGTATAATCAGTGGAGATCAGCTAAGTAGAGCAGGGCATAAAGGCACCAATCACGGTGCATATGGACCAAGAAAGAAAGCTGTGAGCTATGAAGACAACAAATACTTTATGACCATTGTACTACAAAGAAAGATGGGAAACCTGATTACAGTCTTGCTTCTTCCAGTAAAATAGTAATATCCCTGAGTCTGAAAAAGGCATTAAACTAATGTAAGACCAAAATCATATACAAAGGGTAGTTCAATATATACTGGAAACAAAACCAAAAACAACTCAAAGGAAGTAATATAAACTGGCTATCACATCAAGCAGATTATTTCATTTTTGTTCATTACCCAGTTTTTGGCGTTTTTTTTTTGTTTTCTGTAAAAAAAAATCAACACAAATGCTTTAATTAAAAAATAATAGAGACACTGTAATTCTACAGACAGCTTCCAATGAAACTGACGATCATTTTGAGCTTATGTATATGGAAAATATTATGTTCCCCACAAAATAAATATTTAACCTCAAGTATTTTCTTTTGCAGGCTGTTATCTTGGAGACTAGAGGAAGAGAAACAAATATATCTAAAATATGAATGGGCTAGAAAGCACTGTTATTAAATTCATTGTAGAGCCTCAGCCATTGCCATGTCCCATATCACACTTCTGTTGAGAAATGAGATGCCAGATGAGACTTGGAGGTGTTTTCCTACAAGCCATATTGCTATGTGGTCACTGTGGGCATCAAGTTCCATTCTTTTGGCTGAGCAAAACCACTCCAAAATGATACCATACAGCCTCAAATTCTCAGAAGTGTGCTCCATAAGCTAAGGAGAGGGAAAGGTGGGTGAAAACATTTTGGAATGGAGGGAAAAATGGACAGGAGGAAGAGACATTTATTACCTCATTGTAAATTAGCTCTTAAAGACTTCCGGACATAATTTTCAGGTTTCAAGGTCAATTAAAAATATTTCTACTTATATTCAATAAGGTAAATTTGTGGTCCTTTATATGAAGATTTTTTTTTATGGGTTCCTAATCACTCTGATGTTTGGCCCATCATTGCATGACCATTTGCATTGTAACAGTCATACAAAGACTTTTGAAATCAACAGTTATACAAAGACTTGGTCATTTCTGGATAACCAATCTAGGACCAAGACAGTAAATTTACATACAGTGTACAATGCAAGGGAATGTACAGAAATTTATGCAAGGATAATGACAATCAACAGTCATATGCCTTCCACCCATGAATACTGCTTGGATGTAATAGGGAAAAGAACAGTCCATAGGAATGAACAAAAATTATTATTTCTGGGAGGAAGATTCAGTGCAGTGAAATCGCTCCTTTCATTTCCAGACTCATGTAATCTGTACAGAAGTCCTTACTCCACCCCTCTCCTTAATTCCCTGTTTAAATATTGCATGGCAGGATGTGATATTTATATGTTTCTACAGACTAGTTAAAATTTAGTTATTGAACTCAAATGGCAAGGTCTGATTGTATTTTCAAGAGTTTAGGCAGGGCAGGCTGGCAGGGTGCTGCTCTGTGGTGCCTGACAGTGCTCTCTGTGGGCCAACAGCCAAGTGAGATAACAAGCACTGCATAACACTGCGAACACTCTTGAAAAAGTGAGCCTATAAACATGTCCCTGAAAGGGCCAGACAAGCACCTTTTGAATAACAATTGCAAATGAGAAATTTTTTCAGAGAAGAGAGGACACTTTATATCACGGAAAACTTCCTTTTGACTCCTAAGAAGAAATAAGAAAATACCTTTCTGAGAATTATTTTTTTTAAGAAAGCATCTTTTCCTGTAACAAAAAGCTTTGTTAAAAGCTACTTTGTCTCTCTCTTATTCTTTTATTGCATCTCAGATTTTTGTTTTTAAGTCACGGTGACTCATTTGCTGCAGAAATCAATTCTGTTATAGAAAAACAAAGCAATTATTTGATGGGGCTTTATACAGCATTAAAATAAAAACAAAAGATTTTTGTGTAAAAAAGAAGTTGACTAAAATGAACTGGATCTTGGATAACAGAACAAGAAAATCACCCATAAAATATAAAGAAAATGCGCCTTTACCAGCTGGCTATCTCAGATTAGCTGTGCCATTTGCTGCGGCAATCAAAGGTGTTTTCCTCAGTTATCTTCTGTGTCCCTCTGTTTGAAGCAGAAGCAAGTATACACTTGCATCTTATCTCCTCCCCAAATCACAGTCTGATGTTTCAGCTCTGACCCATTTTTACCATCAGTTTAAGCTAAGAAAGCAGGCTAGGATACATATACACATTTCTTGAACTATCCCTGCTTTGCGGGAAATAACCTCTGGTAAAGGTGCTGCCCAAACAATGGGAGGTGGTAAATATCTTAAATCTTGAGAGATATTGAGAGAAAACACAGTTAAGGCTTGTCTTTCAGCGTTCCACAGGCAGCAAGACTGCTGAAGAAAGACTAGCACAACATGCGAAGTGAAGCATTCAATAAAGGCTGCTTAAAGGATTGCCTTTTGCCTTTCTGGTCAGAAACTCACAACAGCGCTGCAGAGAACATGGCACTGCCATGTGTTATTAAACAGCAGAGAAACAATAAAATGTGGGAAAGGAAAAAGTGAGGAATAAATTTTCCACATTTGAAATATTATTCATGTTGATTCAAGGGGTGGGAGCAATATTATGGAGAGCCTGCTTTCTGGATTACTTTGGTCAAGATCATGAGGATGGAGACCTTGGGCTCCTGAATAGGATGATTTGAGTATCCTAGAAGATGAAGAAAGGGATTGAGAAAGACTGCTCTCACTTCCTCTGGATACTGAAGTTCTGCTCTGGACCGTGGTATGTAACACTAGCATTTATTTTGCCACTTAAGTTCACTTCCAGACAGGCTACTGGGGTTTTTTGCTTTACAAAACCACAGTTCTCCTTGAAAATGAATAGGATGCCATCACCATTCATGAACTATAGAAATTCAAGTTATTGTTAGGGCTAAGCCAGCTTTTCTGTCTAATTTGTTGACCAGCCCAGGAGAGTTTATCTTACAGAGCACGTTGCATTTTTACTGTTTGAGAATTTCATACACCACTGTAAATAAGCCAATGTTAAGCAACTTTGGAAGCCAAATTCTTTAAACATTTGCCTATATCACAGCTTGGTGAAAACACAGAGTTATGAAAAATTTATCAAGGAGCAAAATGTAAGATGTTTTGTTAGAAATGAGTAAAAATGTGGGAATTAGATGGTGGGTGCTGCTGCCTATTATCTGTTCCCAACAAAACTCTCCTGTAGAAAAGCAGGACAGGTTAACATTCAGGAAATGCAGTCAGATCCACACACAACCCTCACCACATCTGTCTCAGGGAGAGAGGCAGAAGAATCCTTTGGCAGGATTTTATTTCAGCGAAATGTATCACATGTGGTGGCTGAAGGGAACTTGGGCAAAAAGAGAACAACCAGGTTCTGCAGACAGCTTAAGAAGGGGAAGGATGGGGAGTGGAGCTAAGGGCAGGGCAAAGGGGATTGGTCTTCTGGGGAGGGGGGGAGTCACCAGGGGTACCAAAACAGTGAGGAAAGAGGGAAAGGAAAAACCAGGAGAAGTTGTGAAATATAAGGATCAGTGAGGCAGAAGTTAGTGAGGCTCCATGTGGGATTCTTGTCTTTCCCCACAGGAGGAATGAACACTATGGTAAGTCTTTCCAGGGCAGTGTGCTTGGGAATTGGCTAAGGGGAGAGAGTTCATGGGATGCTACTACACCCCTGTTTTTTCTTACTAGGAAGACTTCCTCAATGGACTTCTACATACACATAACTAGACAGGGAAACATGACTAAGATGATAAAAACAATTATTACAGAACAAAAAATTCCTTTGACAAAAGATGCAACCCATCCTGTGAAACCCCACTGTCTGAAAAGTCCACTGATCCAAGACTTTTTCCACCTTTAAGTCTTTTATTTGCTCCCTCAGCTTCTGGATGCTTGAGTGGATGGATTCTGAGTATGAAAAGATTTTGAGGCAGCACATCCCTTCAAAGACTTGGCAGCCCACAGGCAAGCTGTATACAAAAGAGGTTACAGAATCATAGAATGTTAAGGATTGGAATGGACCTTAAAGACCATCTAGTCCCAATCTCTGCTTCCATGGGCAGGGCACCTCTCACTCATTCAGGTGTCTCAAGGCCTTATGCAATGTGGCTTCAACGCTCCCAGGGCTAGGGCATCCACAGCCCCACTGGGCAATCTGTTCCACTGTCTCACCAGTCACACAGTAAAGAATTTCTTCATAATACCTCACCTAAATTTACTCTCTTGCAGTTTGTGCCCATTACTCCTTGTCCTATCACTAGAGTTTCTGATGAAGAGCCCCTCTCTGGCTTCCCTGAGGTCCCTTCATATACTGGAAGGTTGTTATGAGGTTTCCACACAACCTTCTCTTCTCCAGGCTGGACAGCTCTAACTTTATCAGTCCATCTTCATAGGGGAGGTGTGTCAGTCCTCTTATCCTCTTACGGCCTCCTCTGGACTTGCTCCAGCAGTTCCTTGTCCTTCTTAGCCTTGAAAGGCTAAGGAGTATTAGAGAAAGTGAAAGGGACAGAGAAATAGATTGGTGGAGTTCCACCCTTCCATCCTGGAAGGACACTGAAGGGGATGAAGGGGAGTGGAAATGGGTCCCTGCTTAGGGATGTAACAAAGGTTCCTCCCAACCCCCACCATCTGCCCAGGCGCCACTTCAGAATAGGCCCTGGATCTAGAGAGTCAGCCAAAGGATGCAGAAGAAAGTCTCAGTGAGACTCTCAGTGAGTCTCCCCATTACACTTCACCTGTCAGAGGGATCACCACCTCTAACACTAAAAAGAAAACAAGGGTAATTGGGGTGAGTGATTCTCTTCTGAGGAATCTCAGAGGGCCCCATATGTTGACTGCACCCACCTCACAGTGAGGTCTGCTGCCTCCCTGGGGCCCAAGCAAGGGATATTAATGAGAGACTTTCTGGGCTAATTCAGCCTTCTGATCATTACCCATTGCTGATACTCCAGGCTGGCAGTGATGAATTTGAAAACAGGAGTGTCAGGACAATTAAAAGGGACTTTAGGGCACTGGCTTAAGTGGTTGATAGGGCAGGAGCACAGGTAGTGTTTTGCTCAGTGCCTTTGGTGGCTGAGAAAAATGATGAAGGGAATAGGAGAGCCCACATTACAACTTTTACAGCACCTGGCCTGCTGGAACCAGATGGGCTCCATCTCTCTGTTAAAGGCAGAAGGTTTTTAGCTTGTGAACTGGCAGAACTCATTGGGAGGCTTTAAACTAGGTTTGAAGGGGGAAGGGGATGCAGCTGGGCTCTCTGGAAGCAGGCCCACAGGTGGTAAGCCTGATAAGAAGTGAAATCAGCAGCCCAGCTGAGGTGCATGTATACCAATGTGCCCAGCATGGGCAACAAACAAGAAGAGCTGGAGGCCATGGTTCAAGAGCAGAGCTAAGATGAAATTGCCATCATGGAAATGTGGTGGGATGACTGACATGGCTGGAGTGCTCCACTGGATGGCTACAACCGCTTCAGAAGAGGCAGGAAAGGGAGAAGAGGTGGAGGAGTGGCCCTTTTTACTAGGGAGGCTTTGGATGCCATAGGTATTGAAACTAATGATGACAAAATTGAATGCCTATGGGTAAGAATTAGGGGGAAGGCCAACAAGGCTGACATCCTACTGGGAGTCTGTTATCATCCACCCAGCCAGGTAGAAGTGGTGGACAATTCATTCTATAAGCAGCTGGAGAATGTTTCTGGATCATCAGCCCTAGTTCTTGTAGGTGACTTCAACCTACAGACATTTGCTGGGAACTTAATACAGAGAAAAGAGGCAGTCCAGGAAGTTCTTGGAGTGTGTGGAGGACAACTTTTTGTTGCAGTTGGTGAATGAACTCACTGGGCGGGGGGGACAATGTTAGACCAGTCGTTTGCAAATAGAAATGGGCTGGTGGGAGGTGGGGTGGTTTGGGGCACAGCGATCATGAAATTATAGAGTCCTCATCATTTGGTGAAATCAGGAGAAACATCAATAGGACTCTTACACTGGACTTCCAGAGGGCAGACTTTGGCCTATTTAGGTGACTTATTGAACGAGTTCCTTGGGAAGAAGCTCTTAAAAACAAAGGAGTCCAGGAAAGATAGGTGTGCTTCAAACAGAGATCCTGAGGGTACAAGAACAGACTGTCTCCATGTGCTGAAAGATGAGACAATGAGGCAAATGTCCAGCCTGGATGGGCAAGGAGGTTTTGAAGGAACTTAGGAATAAAAAGAGGATGTATCATCTTTGGAAGGAGGGTCAGATCTCTCAGAAAATATTTAAGGGGGTTGCTAGGGCATGTAGGAAGAAAACTGTGGAGGCCAAAGCTCACTTTGAACTTAATTTGGCAACTTTTGTAAAGGATAATAAAATATGTTTTTACAAATATATTAACAGCAAAAAGAAGGGTAAGACCAATCTTGCTCTCTATAGGATGTGGGAGGGAACTCAGTAACTGCAATTGAAGCGAAGGTGGAAGTGCTTAACACCTTCTTTGCCTCAGTCTTTATTGGGAAGATGGCCTGTCCTCAGGACAGCTGTCCTCCTGGTGGATGGTGTCAGGGAGAAGAATGGTCCCCCTGTTATCCAGGAGAGGCAGTCAGAGAACTCCTGAGCCACCTGGATATTCCTAAATCCATGGGCCCAGATGGGATCCATCCCAGGTGATGAGGGAGCTGGCAGATGAGCTTGCAAAGCCGCTCTCCCTCATTTACCAGCAGTCCTGGCTCACTGGTGAGGTTCCAGAGGACTGGAAGCTGGCTGGTGTGACCGCCATTCATAAAAAGGATGGGAAGGAGGATCCTGGCAATTATAGGCCAGTTGGCCAGATTGTACCAGGTATGGTTATGGAACAGTTTATCCTGAGTGCCAGCACACAGCACTCACAGGATGGCCAGGGTGTCAGACCCAGCCAGCACAGGTTTAGGAGGGGCAGGTCGTGTTTGACCAACCTGAACTCCTTTTATGGGCAGGTGACCCGGCTGGTGGATGCAGGGAAGGCTGTGGATGTTGTGTACCTGGACTTCAGCAAGGCCTTTGGCACTGTCTCCCACAGCACACTCCTGGAAAAGCTGGGAGCCCACGGCTTGGACAGGAGCACTCTGTGCTGTGTTAGGAACTGGCGGGAGGGCCCAGAGGGTGGTGGTGAATGGTGCTGCATCCAGCTGGGGGCTGCTCACCAGTGGTGTCCTCAGGGATCTGTGCTGGGGCCAGTCCTGCTCAATATCTTTACTGATGATCTGGATGAGGGGATTGAGTCTTTCAGTAGTGAATTTGCACGTGACACTGAGCTGGGATCGTGTGTTGATCTGTTGGAAGGTGGGAGGGCTCTGCAGAGAGACCTGGATTGATTGAATGGATGGGCAGAGTCCAACAGGATGAAGTTTAACAAGTCCAAACGCTGAGTCCTGCATTTTGGCCACAATAACCCCCAGTAACGTTACAGGCTGGGGATGGTGTGGCCGGACAGTGCCCAGGCAGAAAGGGACCCAGGGGTACTGGTGGCAGCCGCTGAACATGAGCCAGCAGTGTGCCCTGGTGGCCATACAGGCCAGTGGCATCCTGGCCTGTGTCAGGAATAGCGTGGCCAGCAGGAGCAGGGAGGTCACCCTTCCCTGGTGAGGCAGCAGCACCTTGAGTGCTGTGTCCACTTCTGGGCCCCTCAGTTTGGGAAGGACATTGAGGCACTTGAGTGTGTCCAGAGAAGAGTGACAAGGCTGGTGAGTGGCTTGGAACACAAACCCTGTGAGGAACAGCTGAGGGAGCTGGGGGTGTTTAGCCTGGAGAAAAGGAGACTCAGGGGTGACCTTATCACTCTCTACAACTCCCTGAAAGGTGGCTGTAGTCAGGTGGGGGTCGGTCTCTTTCACCAGGCAGCAACTGACAGAAGCAGAGGACACAGTCTTAAGCTGCACCAAGGGAAATGCAGGTTAGATATTAGGAAAAAGTTTTTTATGGAAAGAGTCATAAAGCTCTGGAGTGGTCTGCCTGGGGAGGTGGTGCAGTCACTATCCCTGAATGTTGAAGAGAAGACTGGATGTGGCACTTGGTGCCATGGTTTAGCTGAGGTGTCAGGGCATGGGTTGGACTTGTTGATCTTGAAAGTCTCTTCCAACCTAGTCATTCTGTGAATTCTGTGATTCTGCTGTTGAGGGCACCAGAGCTGAATGCAGCACTCCAGCTGGGGTCTCATCAGAGCAGAGGGGCAGAATCACCTCCCTTGCCTGCTGGCCATGCTCCTTTTGATGCAGTCCAGGATTTCCTTGGCTTTCTGAACTGGTTAATGTTGAGTTTCTCATCTACCATCACCCCAAATCTTTCACTGCAGGCCTGTTCTCAATCACTTCTCTGCCCAAGCTGTTGGTGTGTCTGGGATTGCCATGACCCAACTGTAGGACCTTGCACTTTGCTTTGTTGACCCCCATGAGGTTTGCACTGGCCCAGCTCTCAAGCCTGTCCAGGTCCCTCTGGATGCCATCCCTTCCCTCCAGCTGTGTCGACTGCCCCACACAGCCTGGTGCTGTCAGTGACCTCGCTGAGGGTGCCCTTGATCCCCTTGTCCATGTCCCTGACAAAGATGTTGAGCAGTATTGGCCCCAGCACTGACCCCTGGGGGACACCACTCCTCGCTGGTCTCCACATGGACCATGAACCCTTGACCACAACTCCATGTGGCTGGCTATCCAGCCAGTTCTTTATCCACCCAGTGGTCCATTCTACAAATCCATGTCTGTCCAATTTAGAGACAAGGATGTTGTGTGGGACAGCATCAAACACTTTAAGTCCAGGAGCGGATGTCAGTAGTTCTGCCTCATCCACTGATGCTGTCATCCCAGACAGAAGGCCACCAGATATGTTAGGCACCAGATTTGCCTTTTGTTGGCTGTTATTAATCACCCCTTTGTTTCCATGTGCCTTTGCAGAGTTTCTAGGAGAATATTTTACATGTTCTTGCCTGGAACATCAGTGAGACTGAGTAGTCTCCCAAATCTTAGGACATTACTAAAACCTAGCAAGACAACATCAAGATACTGCAGCTTTTAACAGTAAATTGATTTAAAATATTTTAGTGGTTATCTGCAAATGATAGCTCTGGTTAGGAAAACCATGTGTTGCCTCAGGGCATTCAGACCAACTGATTAGATCATGGCCTTAATTTTTTTAGGGTAAGGATTTCCCCATGGGAATTTCCCTGTGTTTTGTTACCAGCAGTGTGTAAGATATTTCAAACTGCACAGGAAGCAACACAGAGACAGAAAACAGATATATCAATAATGGTGACAAACCTTAGGTGCTGCTGGGGTAGCACCATTGCTACAATAAAGGGAAGGTAAAAAAATGTGATCCTTAATTCTAATGATAATATTGTCACTGTAAATACCATTTGGGCAAACACCCTGGTCTTATAATATGACCCTCAAGTAAAAATACAGCCTTTTGTATGGAGCTCGTCTGCATTATGTACAAAAGTGGGTTCCAAATATATTGAAATAATTTCATTTAGAAGAAAACTTTGTTTAGCATCTCACCCTATAAAATCTTTATCTAGATGTCCCTGCCTATCTGTTTTTTTTTTGTTGTTGTTGTTTATTTGTTTGTTTGGTATGTTTGTTTGGTTTTTGTTTTGTTTGGTTTTTTTTTTTTATAATAGGGAGAATGACACAAGCTTCTTACCTGCAAATCAACTGCCTTCTGCCCATTAACCCTTTTTTGTACTAAAAATCAGATTTGTGAACAAATGGTTGCAAATTATTCTCCATTTTTGCTTTCAAAAGAATCAGAAAATAAATAACAGTACTAGTACCATCACCTTCTGTATAATTTGTGCTGAAAATAGTTAATAGCTTTACAATTCCATTATTTCCAATGTCCCTGGAACAACTGGAACGTCTTTTACATATATTTTTGTATTAGAAGATTTAAGTATTCATCTAGTAAACAGAACTGCTTTAATTCTATTATCATGTGGTATTCAGGCTTATCTCCCACATTTTAAGCAGCTGTTTTGAAGATATTGTAAGACCCAGCTGCACCAAATTTTTGTAGTATGATAGGAAAGTTGAGGCTCTGAAAGTCCTCTATTTTGTCTATCCTTGTGTTAGTTATTGGTCCAGATCTTTGGCTGCAAAATTTTCTTCAGCTATTATGTCTTTCTTACAACCAGTTTCAGTTCTAAAGTAACAAAATCTCCCCAGTTTGTACCCTCTCTCAGCTTCATCTACAAAGACAATTTCTAGTTGTGCTTGCATCTATGCCCTTTAGAAAAGCAATTATGTAACACTATGGAATATTTATGGTTCTGTTATAATATACTATACCTTGAAGTTAATTTTGCCTAATTTACAGTCGGTGTGCCCCTCCATGCAGTACCCTTGTCTTTGTACTGATTCCTATCTACTCACTCTGGGTTTTCTGGTCAGTCTGTGAGATTTTTATTTTTTTTTCCCCCAGAACTACTTGTCATACTGTGTGTGGCCTTACAGCAAGGATTTCCAAAGTGAGTGACTGCTTTCTACTGGCAGGATGTGACCCAGTTTATGAAGAAGTACTATTCCTACTGCTAGAAGAGCCTACATTATTTCAATTCATGACAGCAAGTACTGAGTAAGCCTGGTCATCTGTAATTCTGGATTCCTCGAACCCTCTTACAAATTAGAGGTCTCCAGTTTTCTCCTGCATCATAGCAGGTCTTCAACCAGCTCACAGAGGTGCTCTTCGTGTACCAAGAAGGAGAAGGGATCTACCAGATCCCTTCTCTGGGGATCCGGGGAGTACCAGATAGATAAACCAGAAGGCAGAAGTCAGCTTCCTCTGAGTGCTCTTCTAAGCAAGGATAGCATGAAGCTCTCCCAGCAGTGGCCCTTAGGCATGGTAAGCCTGCTCTGCTGGCAGAAAACCTCCTCAAAATTGACTTCTTGACACAGGAGAGGTCAATCACTAGCTGTTCTTAGCCACTAACACAAATGAGCAAGGAAAACATACAACAAGCAGCTATTCTTCAGGGATATTTTCAAGGGTTAGATTCTCCCCCTCACCCACGACAGGTGAGCTGTCAGAAATCCTCTATTCTCCTAAGCCATCAGCTGCTTCTCATCATTACACCTTTTACCTGTGAGAAGGTATGTCTATACCTTCTGTAGGGGGCTCAGGGGAAGAGAGGGCCTCTCCATGTTACTAGCTTGCATTTTTTTATGATGGATACAGATAAAGGGCTTCTGTCATGCTCCACAGTTCTCACCAGAGTGAGAGGCAGAGTGACACTGCTTTCTACCTTCTTTTTCAAAGGCAAGTTATTAACACATTTTACTCCTATTAATCTCTAATGCCATTGTGCTTAACAAGATTTTAGGAAGCTTGAGCAATGAGTTTGTTTTCTGTCAATTATTAGGTCAATTTCAGGGAAATATTAGATATCCCTCACACAATATAAAATTGGATCTTATTTATAAACGAAGAAAAGGACAAAAGGTGAGAGGGTAGGGAAGTACTCTCTTAAGCAATTCAGCCTTGTTAACGAAGTTTTATTTCTGAAAATAATAGTCATTTTTATGTTACAGATGCAGATATGGTTCTCCCTTACAGAGAAGGAAAGAGTCCGCTGTTAGGAAACTGCTGAACCTTTACAGGGTCTTACATGTAAAATATAGTTTGTCTGGTTTGTTTTCTCTCTCTGTAAATCAATATACTTGCATTGGTTAATATATTGGTTCTTGGTATATTGTCTCAAACAATGCTCTCTTTAAAGAGTAGTTCCATTGAGTTATGTCTGAGTGTATATTAATTTGCTTATCTCTATATATATTATCTTATAGCTAGCTCCTTTGTAGCTAGTATTACAAATATTAAATGGAAGATTATTCAAGTATTTACTTTCACCCCCTTTTTCCCCATTACCATGTTCTTATTTACAATGTAATAAAACAATGACACAACTATTGAGGAATTATTTTTACAGAGATTGTTTTTCTGTTTACTTGATATTTTTAAATGGCTTGCCCACCTGCCTTCGGTTTGTACATAGTCATTTTGGCTGATTACTTAATACTACATTTAGAAAAACTCTTTGGTAACCATAGTAACTATTTTTGATTAGGTACAGCTGAACACACGGGTTCATTTTAATATAGGTGGAAAAAAATAGCAAAATTATCTTGAAAGCTCCTGAAATCATTTGGGTTATTATTGGCTTTCATTTCAGGTTCAACAGAGAAAGAATTGCTCACAGGCTCTGTGTCTTGCTTCTATGATGGTTTGTTTATTTTTTCTTTTCTTCTTTTTAAAACTTAGTAGGTGTGGGCTGTAAAGGATTTATATAAAAGTTTTTGGAGGTTTTCCAAGGGCAGCTTGTCTTCCTGAAGATAAAAATCTATTTTTGATAAGATTTACCGAACCAGGAGTAACACTGCAACATTCTTGTCTTCTTTATTCTACCAGAGGAAACGTGGCCCTCTATAATCCAATTTCCCTTACACCCTGTGATGACTTGGCCCAAAATCTTTACAAGCCAGTAGGCATTGGGCTGTAGCAATTCAAAGAAGAATGAAGATGGTCAGAGGAAGTATGAGTCTCACTTACCTCTCCCTTTAGCTTTATGGAGATTTTGAAGAATATTTCCTGATGTCCAGGTACACAAAGTGTTTTCAAGGACAAGCATATCCAGAAAGAAGTGCTGATGTCTTTATGTTGTTGATCCTGGGGTACCTAGGTCATCCTGGTGATCAGAGAGGGAATAGAAAATACCTGCTTCTCTCTGAAACTATTGATTCAGCATGCAACCATGAACTGACATAATGTCATTCTGATCCAAAACACATAAAAAAACTTTGTGAAAGAGAGACAACTGAATCTCACAGATCTGTGTTGTCGGAGAATAAGAGCTGTCTCCTGGTAACATCCTCAGGAGCTCTGTGTGTACATCCAGCACTCCAGCACTCATTCAGGACAAAGCCCAGGTCTTTTCAGTACAGCTCACAATCACATTTCTTTTTTTTTTTTTCCTGTGAATCCAAAGTCACAGTACAAGCTAATATACATACATCCAGCTAGCCAGAGCCTGAAGCTGTGATGGTAACTACAACAAAGTAACCTGAAATACTCCTGGCTGGTGGTGAGCCCGGTGATGAGACTGGATACTCTTCCTCATCAGGGAAATCAGGCTTGCATTTCCATGGATTTCTCCTCATTAATTATGTCATACAATGATGGAGAATGTGTTGGTATCATTACCTTAATTAGTTGGAAAACATTTTTGAAATTTGTCAATGTTTCTCACTCACCAATTGACAAAGCATGTAAAATGATGTGACTATCTCTGTAGATAGCTGTATAACACATTTTACAAATGTTCTGGGTTTTTTTTTTTTTCATTTTTTTGGTCTATCAGAGCATTATTTATTCAATCAGTCTTTTTCAGTGTTCAAATGAATCTAGTTGTTATTCCAAGAGTTAATAACAGTATCTGTTTCTTCCTGTCTGCTGTGAAGGACAGTGCTCTATATTAACGTCTATGATGTCTAGTGTTGAGCCTTTTGTATTAAAAGAGCTTTTATTATTTAGAAAAATGCACTTCCCTGTAGAGAAGACAGCCCAAGGCTATTTTGCCTCATGTTGTGATTAGCAGTGACCAGTTGTGTCCTCTAATCAGTGATCCCTAATTTTTACTGTCCTGCAGCCTGGGCTGTCTGTAAAGCCCCAGCTGCCTGAGAGAAATCTTCCCTCTGTCTCTTGCCATTGTAATACTTCCAATCGTTGCTGTCTTGCAAGGGTTGGGAATAAACCAACAGCCCTTCACTCAGTTGTGACTACTTTTCTTCTGCTGAGTGAAAAGTGATTGATTTACTTCATCACCCACTCAAAGGCAGCCACAACTTTTCTATTCATGTTTTACAAAAGTAAAAACAGAGTGAAAAATGTCATGAAAGGCACATCTGAGGGTAGATGTTAATCTCTATAGCTCATTGCTGGAATTGGCTGCTGCTTCAATGAGGTGTGGGGTCCTCAGTGGACTGCAGGGACACAGCTAACACGCCATGGTGTTCATCATGGGCTGCAGGGGAATCTCACTTCCAGTGCCTGGAGGACCTCTGCACCCTCCTTTTGCACTCATGGTGTATGAAGAGTGGTTGCTCTAATATTTCTCATCCCTTTCTTCTTTGTCTGAAATTGCTTCTGGAGAATAATTTTTCCCCATCTTAAACATGTTATCCCAGAGGTGCTACCACCACTGTCAATGGGCTCAGCCTTGGCCAGCAGCAGGTCTGTCTTGGAGCCAGCTGGCACTGGCTCTGTTGGTGTGGTGGTGCATTGCCTGCTCTTCTCTCTCCCATGCCACACTGTGATCTGAGAAATGCTCCTTAGACCTTGGCCTTGATGTACAGCACTTGAGTTGAGCCCCTTTTGGGCTTGTCAGAAACACAGAAACTAGGAACTTATGCTGTCTAATGAGCTCCCGCTTTTAATGAACAGTCTTGGAAGCTTATTTTTCTTGCCTGAATTACAACCCAGGTAGAATAATATTTTTGTTATCAAACCTTCAAAGGCAGTTATCAACCTGAATTGCAGCCAGGATGGGAAATTACCATGACTAAAGCCCACCCTCATGTGACCCTGTACATAGCAGTCCAAATGAGACCCTTTGAGCTCTCCTGGAGCAGCATCTGTGACCAGCAAACCCCCCTGTGTGGGGCCTCTCAGAGTTAGTGAACTCTCAAGTTTGCTTTACCTAAAGGATCACTGGATGATGATGCTGGATCCTGGCCTGATACCCCTGAGAGGGTTGAAGTTCAACCCTTTGCTCACCGAGAAGGTGTAGAGGCATCCATATTGAAATATCCAAATATTTCACTAAGTTTGAGGGGAATTTTTCACAGGTATATACCTTGTACAGATTGTGTCTGTGGGCGTACAACTGTAAATATACTGAAATGAATATACTAAGAACATTTTACTAGATTCTCAAGTATCTTAAATTTGTAGTAAGTCAGAACTGTGAGTTACTGTTCTGACACAGTAAATTCTATATGAATGCTTTTCTAAATTGTTTAACTTATTGATTAAGTGTAGTTATGTTTAAATGCAATTAAATGCTGTTGGACATTTAGGCATAAACTGTTGGTCAGTTCTGGGCTCAGTTTAGCATGGGATCTACTCTGAATCTTGGAACTTAGCAGGAGGGTATTCCATATTTCCTTTTATCCTAATGCTTTCCTATTGTTCTCTCTACCTTTGCTGCACCACCCAGTTACTTTTGGGTTTAGTTTGATTTCATTTGATTGATTTTTTTTTCTTTTTCTCTATGTACTTTAAGTATATAGTTGACTGGCAGAGTGAACCTTGCCAAAGAACTTTGCTGCACTTCCACTTTAATATTAAACCTGTTTTCGCTGTGCCGTTGTTGGCGATTCTTTAAGCAGCTTTAAAGCACTCATTCAAAGCAGTTGCACACAGGGGAAGCTTCTTCTCAGAAGTTAGCCCTGTATTCCCCCTGCTGCCAAAACCTGGCCATGCAAACCCCTTGCCTCTGTGATACACATATTTAAGAATTATCATTAAAATCCACATTAATCACAATCTTCAGAAGATTCCTTAACATCGACAAAACAAAAGAAAATTCACACATCAAAATAACATCATCAATATTGAAGGAAGACAGTTGGCACAGAAGGCTTCTCTCATCCCTTCCCCACGATTACAAAAACAGAAATTGCCCATGATCATTCCACTCTAACATTGTTCAGCCCATGTCTGTTACATCTCCCAGTTTTTATCCTTATTTAAATTCCTTGAGCACCATGTTGTACGTCAATAAAGACAGTTTGTGGTTGACCCTGACTGGATGCTAGGTGTCCACCAACATGCTCTATCATTCCCATCCTGAGCAGGATGGCTATTATATGGGGGGCCACGTGTTTTGTGGAGTTGGTGTTTGGAGACAGGGATGACACACACACCTCAGAGCTTCATGGGACAGCAGTGAGCTCTATTGTTCAGAGCCTTCTTACATTGGGAATTCAAAACTCTTGGGTCTAAATAGCTCATTGGTCTGACTTTAACACCACCCAGCTCCCAGTTCAGTGAGATGTCTGCCGCTTAGGGTGGAACGTGGTTGGGTGAAGCCCCTGTATGTCCGCCCAAGGGCTGGTTTATGGAACCAGGATGGGTTTCTTATTTATAACCAAATAAATTGCCTGGTACAAGCCAACTTGTATTGTAACAGGTGGGGGCACAAAATAACTCAGTAGGGTTTTTTCCATCTTAAGATAAAGGTGGGTTACTAAAGCAAAAATTCATATGTATTTGTAGGCAAAGGAAATATCCAAAAGATGTTACTCCCCTACTTCCTGTCAGCAAGTACTGTCCTGCCACTTTCTGGGAAACATAGCTTCAGCTTGTGTAGCTGTTGCAACAGAAAATGAATGTTGTAAACAGCAAATGCCCACTCTCCACATTCTTCCTCTCTCTTAACTTGTACATCTGAGCAGTCATCACATGGAATGATGCGTGGCTTGGCTGCCCTGTGCATGTGCCCTCCCATGATCTTGCCCACACACAGCCTCTGGGAGCGAGGACTGATGGTTCAAGTGCGGGTGCAGATGCTGTGCTAGCTCTGCCCAGCAGCACCAAAACACAGGCATATTATCCATGCCCTTCCTGCTACCAATGCAAATACAGCACTGCAGAAAATGGGGGAATTTAACTCCATCTCAGCCAGATCCAATACAATGTCCAAGGAGCTACCAGGGCGCGAAGCCACATTGTTAGTTACCAAGCTTTGTTACCAGATATTTATTTTTTGAGAGCTGAAATATGCATTCATGCTCTTTTATCAAAGACTGTAACTCTGTTGAAAGGATCCGCAGGTAGTTTTAGATTAGTCTACAGATTTCTTCCACTCATTAGCTCAAAAGGACAAGATAATTGTCAGTACAGTTGAAAGAAAGGAAGACCCTGTTGAAAATGGAAAGGCATCGTACCAACATGTTTTTATTAAAAAGTACAGGATGAAGACAAAAACTGTAATGTATGTGCTGCATGTTGTGCTTTTAGGAAGTGATATTTTACTTATTTTAATGATGAATGGTAGGGGTTTTTATTATCCTTTAACTGAACAGTTGAGTAAAGTGTTATTGGGAATATAGAAAAGAGCAACTAGAGAGAATTTTTTGTCTGGATCTAAAAAGACAGAAAAAAGGCTTTACAGATTGGAGCATAGGTTAAACAGTTTACTACAACAGTTCATCAGAGACTGATATTGGCCATGAAAATAACATCAACTTTTGGTACTTATTTTTAATATTCTAGCATTGTCTGACTTTATAATGCTGTGCATTAAAAAAAAAAAAAAAAGAGGTTGGATTTGCTAATATGGTTCTAGGTATTAGGACAGAAACTAAATAAGAAAAAAAAGCATAGAATCAGAAATAAAGGAACTGTATTTTTATATTCTTAAAAGAATAAAAATGGGCAAAAAAAAGTCAGAAGAACTGTGAGATATTATTTTTGTGAGGGCTCTAAAGAATCAGTATACAATTTTGTGAAAAGTGGAATTTTTCAAAACAAAACAGTGTAATTTTGCTAGAGATAATTGAACCATTCATAATTATGTACAGTGAATCAGTTACTAGAATATTTCTATAGTTATCTTAAATTGTTTGCAAACAGACTGCAACTGGAGAAAGTTTCAAGTGCACTAACTTTAGGCTAAGATTTTTCTTGCGTGGGGTTTCTCTAACTTTCAGCACTGTATCTGTCTGACCACAGTTGATGATGGGAAAGATGTTGCTATCATTTTAAACAGGGTGCTCTCATGCTGCAGGACAACAGGCCTTGTGCCATGGAGCTCAGAGCATAAGCACATAGTGAGACAAGGGCTGCAACCTCTTTATTGTTTTCATAATGTTTGTGATGTTTTCCTTCACTGCTGGCACATTGTTGACTGAACCAGAGAAATAATCTTCAACATAGACTTAATGCAATAAAGCAGGGTCACTAAATGCACTGTACTTCTCTGTGATTCTCTTGTGCTTTCTATTCCATAAACAGAGATACAAGTGTTGTTCCTGTCCCTTCTCACCTTCACCTCTTCCAAACTGCCTGTACCCAACATCATGCTTTCCTGAACAGAGTCTGAGGATGCTGCTGGTAATGATCCAGAGGTATGTCAGAGGCCATCACCCGCTCAGGAACAAATTATCAGCATGATCTTTCTGATTTCAGCTCCCTCTTGGGTCTGGCTAGGTTAAGACCCTACCACATATTATGAATAAGGCCACTGGCATTCTTGTCTGACTCCCAGACCGTGGGGTGAGGGACTGGTCAGGATAACGACCCCTGTATCTGCTGGATTGCTCTGTGGGGCCCTATGTTGCTTTACCTGGTGCAGAACTTTCTTTAATTGCTACAGAAAGTACTGCTTTTGTCTCCTTCATTTTAGTGGCCTGCTGTTTTCTGTGGGTTAGGCTGAGACAAGGACATGTTAGCAAACAGTTCTAAGTATGCTCAAAAGAAGCTGTTCCAGCCCCAACCCCAGCAAAGAGCAGCACTGAAATGAAAGCACACATTTTATGTGAAGGTCTTACTGAATAGCTTCTTGTGTTATTCAGTCACCTCTGCAGGTTGCAAAATGCAAGCAGTACAGATTGAGGGTAAGAAGAATGGCAATACAAGCCTAGCACTTGTAAAACAGTTTTGTTTCCTGGTTTGGCCCTGGATTTCATCAGTCCATCTTCCTTCAGAGGAACCTTCAGTTTTTGATTGCTTCTAGTCATTGGAATATTGTGAAAATAAATACTCTGCAGTATTTTTTGGTACCTAAATTGGAAAGTAAAATTTACACCATAAATATTAATACCTGAAGTACATTACTACTTACTTCTGATTTGTTTTTTTTTTATAATCATCATTTTGATATGAGTGGTGCTGTGATTTCTGAGAGGGTGGAAAACAATCTCATAGGAATTCAATAGTAATTTATTAGTCATTGGGACTGCTTTTCAAATGTTAAAATTTAGGTGTCTAGGTAGGGTTTTTGGGGGATTTGTCTTGTTTAATTGCAGTGGAAACCACACTTTCAACATTCAGCTGAAAAATTTCCTAATTCAGTAGAACTCTTTCCTTTGTTTAGAGCAGTCACTAACAGGCCTTTAGAAAGAGATGTCAGTATTAACAAGTGCTAATATTGAAAACTTTTGTTTACGAGGTGTGAATTTTATGAATGTATAAAGGTGATAAATAGCATCAGTACAGATAGCAGGTTGTCTCAGACTGAAAATAAGCCTCGGCGGACAAAATGCTGCCTCCATCTCATGTCAGGTGGGCTAACAGCAGCCCATGGGATGGTACATCATGGATAAAAAATACCTGTTGGCATTGCCCTGACTCCTCCACCTGCAGGATCACCTCCTGAACCACATTGAACATGACAAATGAAATTAAACTTGGCTGAAATCAGCTACTAGGAACTGTTGCTTTTGGCTCTTCTCCCGTTTCTTTTGAAAATTCAGTGGTTTTTAATCCTGTGGCCCCTAGAGCCCATCAGAGGAAGCATCCCTGGAGTTAACAAGTCAGAGAAAAGCAATTAAAGAAAGAGTCTATTGGCATTGCCTGTGTGAGTTCCTGCCACTTGCTAAGTGGTGGCCTCCAGCTGACAGGAAAATTCTAAGGTTTCCACATATCACAGATTTGGAAATGCTTTGTAAATCGCTGGCAAAGCCCCATCAGGTCAGAGGGTGCTGCGTCAGGTTCTCTTTCTGATGAACCAGATACCACCCGTTGTGAACTTAAGAGTGTTCCCAAACTTGGAACTGGCTTTGCCACTTTGATTCTCCTCTGCATGGGCATCTCTTTTTGACTAAGATAACACACAAAAAAAGACATGCACATTTAGGCACTCTGCACTAGTGGATTGTATGCCATTTAATTCAGCAAGCTAGTCTTTATTCCAATTTATGCTGTAACAGCCAGGAACATAAAACTACTTTACTAGTGCTGCATGCATTTTATGAATATTTAATAATGAAAGCAATCCCCTTCTTATTAGAAAGATTAAGGGAAATAGTGTGTGAAAACAAAAAATGTGGCTTTCTTCTTGAGAAGTAGTTTTTTTGAGGGCCTATTCAAATTTCATCTGCTTTGTGAAGTACTGCTCAAAGGCAGCAGATTCAAGAATTTAACATTATTTATATAACAAAGTGCATAGTATCTTAATGGAGATTTGGGGTAGTTATCTATTTAATAACTTTCAAAAAATCATGGTTTGATATAACAGCAGACTGGATCAGAAGGAATGCAAATTGCAGAACTTAAGATCATGAGACCTTGAGTATTTTCTTTGATCATGGCAGTGAATATTTGTTTCAGAAGTTTTATGTTCAAAATAGGTAGATGTAGTCATTGGCAATTCTCATTGGTGTCAGGTTTGAGGTTGCCTCCATAATAAATTCTGTGGTCTGAAGCTTTGCGTTGGACCTTTATTCCAAGTGATAAGTTTTGGAACTTCCTTTTAAAAATGTTTCTTGTTCCTGTAAACACAAATATCCAGAAGAGAACTGGCCAAGACTTTGTGTTTAATTGTCAGGATATTGCACTGTACTCAAATTTGTACCAAATAGGGATATGCTGTAATTTCAGCAGAAACTGACTAGAGCAGGGCCTTGGAGAGAGCAATGCAGCTGAGCTGGGGCAAAGAAAAATGTTGTGGTCTTCCCAGAGAAATATTAGGAATATGAGAAAGATTAGTCTTTTTTTGTCTCACTGAATTATTTTTTTTTTACATTTAAAGGCTTGTACAGACACTTCCAGGTGAAATAACGCCTCCTTTTCAACATCTCATGCTAACTATTAAAGAGAACAAACCCCTCACATTTATTGTATATTGAAAGTGCAATATTTGCAATGATGAAGCTAGTAGAAAGTTATTTTCCTCTAACTGAAACATGTACCTTAGCAGAATTTATATCATACCCTTGTAACTTAAATACACTTTAGTTAAGTATACTAAATAACTAGTGATGAACACTTGATTTTAATGTAAAAATTATTTAGAGGGTGGCATGAATTGAAACACACAGGCTTTGGCTAGGTACTCCATGTGTACTTTGTCAGCTCTGCTTTATTATGGTAGACATGCCAATGAATTATGTTCAGATAAATGAGTGTTGTGGTTTAGGGAGGTTATTCACCAATTCAGTGCTCTCACTGAAACATTCTGAACTATGTGCTGCTTGCTTAGTCCCCCTACTCCCTGCAGTGGGAAGAAGAAGAGAATTGAAGGCTCATAAGGTAAAGAACATGGGTTGAGATAAGAACAGCTTACTAGACACAGCAATGAAGTAAGAAATGAAGGGTAACAGCAGCAAAATGAACGACAGTAGACAAGAAAGGCAAAATGAATGACAGCACACGAGAGAGGCAGGCGATTCTTGCAGGCAAGTGCCTCCCACAGAACCCAGCACTGCACCACCCACCTGGCCAGCAGGGACCCTCCTCCCTCCTCCCCCTCATCCTCTGTCCATGGCATGGGGTGGTACAGAACCACCCCTGGGTCCTGGCCAGGCTTCTCCTGGCTGCTGCAAAAATTAACCCTCTCCTGGGCTGATGCAGGGCAATGGGATATCTTAAACATCCTGCTGCTAAATACTCAATGGATCTAGGAACTCACAAATATTGCCTTATATTTATTGAGGTACCTTCATTTCTGAAAATAGACATCTTCAATCTTTGCTAAGAATAATCCTATCAAAATTCCCCCTCAGTTACATGCTTCCTCACAAATGTGTTTGTTTCTTTTAAAATTCTTCATATCTTATTCTTCCCTATAGGAATTCTGATCAGAGAAAAAAAAAGTCTGAGAGCCACAATGAAAGAAATACTTCTAGAGCTTTCACAAGCTTCTTTACTTCTTTAGGTTCTTTACTTTGGGATTTTTTTTTTCTGTGACTCTTAAATTTTAGTTGTGGCAAGGCCCCAAAGGAATGACAGGTAATTTTTTTCTTCTATGTGTTTAAATATTTGTTTATTTAATCTTGACCCAGATTTTAGTTTAAGTACTATCTTGTACCAAGTTTACTGTTATTTTTGCAAAAAACAATATAGCAGAAAGAGAATATATTTTTCTTACAAAAATATGCACATCTTAAAAGATTATTAAAAATATTATTTTCCTCAGGTTTGCTCAGCAAAAATAAATTTACAGGAACACTGTCCAAAGTTTTTGCTTAATAAAAAAAAATTATTAGGAAAAGAAAAATTATTCCAGGGAATACAGAAAAATCAGAATTTAAATGGCAGACTTTTTAGGTATTATGTAAGAATATCAGATTAATATACACAGGGAATTTAAAATTGTTGCAGATCTTTGTCAGGTGTGATCATGCAACCAGTGGCTTGTTGAGCCACTACTCCAGACTAACTGTAATATTAGGAATTCAAATTCTCCTCTGAATAGAACCTGCTTAGCAATGAGAAAGATAAGTTTTCTGTCATTGCAGATGGTGAAAAGAGGTGATGCTGGTTTGTCATCCCATGAATTAATAGGAAAAACTAAATAGTGAAGAAAATCCTTCCCACCAGGTACTCAAGTCATCTTTGTCTTGGATTTCCTAAATTCCTTCAAATGAGACCTCAGTTTTACTCCAAGCTTCAAGCAAAACTGTCTCAGTTCATTATGTACTTTTGGAATGGACCACAGCCAATTTCCAGACAGATTCAGAGTTCAGCTATGTCTCAACTCAAAGGGTCTTGATGCACCTGAGGAGCCAAGACTATCCTGGTTGGCTGGATTTATACCTTGATGAGCTCTGTACAACATTTGCAGCAGCAGTTCTTGCACCAATGTCAGAGCTTCCAAACAGGAGGGCGACAGTGGCTCTTAGAATACCTGCAAATCTTTGATTTTCTCAGAAATTCTGCCTCGAATCTCTTGAGAGGGTGAAGAAAGAAGCATTACTTTTCTGAAATATGTTCCAGCAGATGTGTTGGGAAATAATGTTAGCTCTATAGTAGGCATTTTGGAGCTACAGGCAGAGAGAACATAAAGCCTCTTTGCCTTCCAACCACCTCTCTAAAAGCTCTTTTACAAGATTTTTTTCCCCCCAGGAAGTATTGTGTGCATTGTGCAGACCTCAGCCTGTATTTGATCTGTTCTGTCAGAAGAAAAATGATCGATGCCAAAAGCAAACAATGCCAAGTTCTTCTGTGGAGTTGACTCACAATAGTGTTACACTTATTTTCTGTGAGCCTGGCACTTTTGAATGCAAATGCTAGGTTTTGGGTGCTATTTTTTTCCCTCATGTTCATGCATATACACATACACAAGGAATAGTTTTAGAGTAACTCTTAAATACTAGCAACCACACTTCATATTGGCACCCTTAGAGTGGGATGTAGAAGTGGCACATGTACTAAGAGAGACAAAATGCTGTGATCTAGTACAGCTCTTTCCAGAAAGCTTGAAAAGGAATAGTGCATTTCCTGCTCCTCCCCAGCCTGATGTGGGATATTCCTACAAAATGCCCCTCAAGGTGTGTTGGACAGAGGAGAATGTTGACTGACAGAGTAGTAGAGTGCTGTCCCTTTCTCCCCCATTTGATATGTGGGGCTCTTTTCTTACATTTGGGGAAAGTGAGAGGCAGGGGACAAAGGGAGAAGCAGCAGCAGCACCCAGCTCAGATGAGCAAATTACTAAAATGCTGACAGCTTTGGTGTAGTAGCACCAAGAATACCAAGAATGAAGACATCTGTGTTGGAGAGGAACTCACAGAGGAGAAACAGACCAATGTTCCCAGAGTCAGTGATGTAGGAGGAAGAAAATAGGTAGGAATAGAGGGAAGAGAGAGCATGAGCAGCAAAATTCATGTCCTGTGGGAGAGTCAGTGGAGGGGAATGGTAGGCAGGAGTGTGAATGTGTCAGCAGGAGAGAGAGATGTGTGCTCCCATTTTAGCTTGTTTGCATCCTTCTCTAATGTCAGTTACTGGTGATTTTCTGCATCTAAACACCGAAAGTTAACCATTTAATCATGGTTTTGGTATAATTATCTCTTTTATCTAATTTATGCCTGCAGTGATTTGTTTGTATTTACTATAACATTTTCTGCAGCCTCTGCTATAGACAGGCTTTAAATAATAATTCTAAGTCCTTAGTGAATTAACAAACAGTACAATGCTCTGAGAACTTTAGTCACAGATGGCGCTGAAGAAATATTTCACAATGAATAATTTATCCATCAGACAAATGTAGTGTTCCTGGCAGGTTCATGAACAGATAATGAAATTATTTTTTTAAAAAATTATTCACTATTTTTTTCTAGCAAGGAGTCCTCTGCATCTGGTACATAACTGGTTTCTTCCAATATCTATGCTTTTGATCCATTGGGAGTTTTGGAAAATACTGACTGGTCTTTCTGAATCCAGGTAGCTAGGTGGTTACTGCCTTGAAATATGCTGTATTGGGAACCTGTCTACTGAGAGGAAGATTAGATGGGTATGTCTAAAAAGAAGAAATGAAAGAAAAATCCACAATAAAAACGATGAGAGTATGTCCTAACATGTTAGGTAAGCATGATTTTTAGAACAGATTTTATTTTCATAATGCACTATGTAAGAAAAATCCGTAGTGCCTGGTATTTTCAAAATGAGGAGCATTTTTGAGCTAGATCATTATTTATTAAGACAGATTATCTCAGTTCCTAGAAAATTATTTGATAGGCTCAAAGCAATGCTTTGCATGTTTTGGCTTCATAAGGGAAATCTATTCTGAGTTAAAGACTTATTTCAAAATAAGTCTCCCAGGAGGACGGTTTGTATTCTAAGACCAATATTCTATTTCACTGGCTACAATAGTAGTAATCTGTTAACCTCTTAGGCAGCACAGCAGTGAAGCCTCATAAATAAAGCTGCAAAAATTGATGAAAACGTAAAAAAATAATAAAAGCCTCACAGACGCTGCTAAAGAACTTGTTCAGGAAATGGAAAGCTCTTTTCATGGTATGTGAAGAGGCAGATAATGATGTTTGAGGTTTTTGTATAAATGCAGAATAAAATCATGCATTGAAAAGGAATTGGTGAAAGCTAGAAACCAAAATACCCTAAATGATTTCTGGGACTATGCTTTAGCAATACCTAGGAGGCTTAGTTTGTCTCAGTCACAGAATCTGTCAGATTACACAGCAAGATGAAAGTGTGCACATTTGAAGTGTCTTGTTTTCATTTTGAGGTTATCACTCTCTTATTTGGATGGTGCTGTAAGGAGATATATGTTCAATCATGCAAGTCCATGGGCCTGTTATGCTACTATACAATGGCTGGAGCTTGTTTTGCATTTTAATAACAGCTTCTAAGCTTCAAGTGCTACCTAGCCCACTCTCCTGGCTACGGTATCTAGACATTGCCCTTCTGCTGTAGTTCCCCTGGTTCCACTGCATGCTAAAGAATGGAGTTTGACCAGGATTAGTGGGGCTCTGCTTCACACCATTGTGGAGACTAAGCCAAGGAAGTTCTACTTTCTCAGGGCATTGGAGTCCTCTGCATACTTCTGCACCCCGTTAAGTTGAGCAAGTCATTGTTTCTTACAGAGGATTTGTTTAGCTTCGCTGATAGAAACTGCACCCTCTGAGCTGATGTCAGAATGAGAGTCTTGTGTTTTGCTGTGGTGGTGAAAATCTACCAGCTATTTTCCACTTCTTCAGTTGCTGTGTCCAGCTAGAAACAAGCCCTGTAAGCTGAGGAAAATCCCGGTCAAGTGGTGAGAGCATCAAGAGATGCATTCATATTCAGAATGGAGAGGACACTGTTTAAAAGGAGAAGCACGTAAGCCTCATGATGGATGATAGTCATATCTGGTACATGGAGGGTAAATTGTTTTCTCAACTAGTTCTTAACAAAGATTTTAATGAAGTAGATTTAGGAGAGGGCTCTAAATTAGGAGAGGGCTCTAGCCAATTACTGTCTTTTCTAGCCACATTACAGGCATGAAAGGTCATAATTTGAAAAGTCTTCTGTGAAGAACATCTTTAAAGTAAACTAGTCAATTTTGATAATGTATGAATTACATGAATTGAAATTTAATAGGTAAGTGCAATAATAGGTAAATTTCTCAGAAATATTTTTTAAATGTATCCCTTTTCAAAATTACTGGGTCTGGGAGGTTGCATCTCGGAATGGCTTTTGAAAAATACTTTTATTTCCACCCCCAAAATTTTTGAAGAAAACCCATGAATTCTCACGCAGAAGGTCTGGTCCACCTGCTTCTTTGTGCTTTAGAACTTGAGTTTGTGGGCTAAATTTATCAGAAACTATTCCAGTGAGCATGTTTCTGAGAAATGTGAAGAAATAATGCATAGTAGACTGGTTCATTAGGTCACAGTTCAAAACATCCAAATCTGTAATTGTGTCTCATTTTAGAAGGTGATACCCTTAGAAAAGGAAAGAAGAAAAAGCTGTTCCCAAGTGGGTTGGAATTGATTTTAAAGTAGAAAAACACAGTGCTGATAACAAAATGTTTTAAGTCAGTTATTCAGCTGGTAAAGTTTAAATTATATGAGAAATAATATTTTGTTTGCTGTTTTCTCTTTGGGCATGACAATAATTTGAGCGTAGCAAAGTAGCTGTGTCTAAATCTGAGCAGAGCTTAACTAGGCCATAGCATTTAAGCCATTTTTAATTGAGATCTTATGGCTCACTTAAATTGCAACCCTAATACTTTTTGAGCAGGGTCAAATCCAGGCTCATTAGCTCTGCTGCACCACTTTGTTCCTTCCCTGGCAGGATTTCCAGGCTGCTGGGACTTGTGCACATTGCAGGGGGGATAGGCTGGGAAGCAGAGATCAGGAAGGCATGGTGACATGATGGGATAATGCTAGGATCCTTGTAGACATGGACATTGAGGTTTGAACCTTTTCTACCCCAGAGGTGCAGAGATCCTTTCTTGGTCAGCACATGGCTGAATCTAAATTTGAGGAGGGTGGAGGAGGGGGGCAGTTCATTTGAGCTTGTAGATCTGTCCATGTGTTAGCATGACAAAAAATATGCAATATATGGGTCTGCTCTGTCAACCCTACACAGAACATGTCACATGTTATGAGAAACAGCCTTAAGGACTGATTTATGAGACTGGGATATAAATCTTCAGAAATTTCAGATCCTTTATGGTCCATTTGATTTAAATATATTCTTTGGGATTTTTTTCTTTCATTCTGCAGCCACAATTTCAAATGTGCAAGGATGTTCCCAGACAACTTCCCAACTTTAACAGTTTTGTAATATGTCAGAATTACAATACCAGCTTTATGACTGGGATTACTGACATTGGGCAGTTGCATGCTTGCCTTCTGAAGAAAGAGTACCACATTTGCTGTATCTTAGCAGTCAAGAATCCTCATCCCATCTTGCTTTTCAACATGCAAGAGACCTTGACTCTTCACCTTTTCTGCAGCACATGGGGGGACAAGCATCTCTTGACCTCCACAAGAAACTAATTTATGTCCCTGGCTATGAAAACAGATCTTTTACCATCTTTAGGGTATTCAGATAGATGGCAGATTTATCTATCACACATAAACACACTAGCATCAGCAGCTATGAAGGTAAGTGATTTGAATAAACCTGAGCCTTTGAAATATTCTCACCTCGTAAGTCAACCCACAGGTGTAACCTTGGCTTACCAGATGGAATGAGCTTTGCCATCACTTTAAACACCTGACAACTCTATTTTTAGGAGAATCACTGCCTTCCAGTGGCCTCCAGACAGCCTGGAACACAGGGATATCTTGCTTGGCCTGATCTTAATCTTTTCTTCTTTGTGTGGCTCACCTCAAAATGAAGGTCCTATTCAGTCTCTTGTAGATTTGTCCAGATATAACACGTTTTGTCTGGGGAATCTGGATTTGTGTCTAATCTACATTGCTTACATGGAAAAAAAGCCTTTTTGTCTTTGCCTTCACTGCCACTTTTACCTATGTCAATGAGAATATTTTGGGACAGCTAAGTAGTGCATGAGTACGTGAAGCTTACTTTTTTTGGGTGCAAGTAACTCTGGACATGGCTCTGTGTTGAAGGGTTAACTATACTCTGTATCCTGAGGCCTCACTCCCCCAGAGGAAGAAAGAGTTTGATAGAAGAGTAAAGTAAGGAATATGCATGTCCTTTCTGGGGAGCCTAGACCCCCTCTGGCAAAGGACAAAATCTTTATCAGGGCCTGATTTTCAGTAGTTAGTGCTCACTGCATCCTGAAAGCAGCTGTTTCTCCAGTGTCTCTGAATGGGCAAGAAAAAAAATAAACAAACAAGGACAAGCAACTATCATAATTTTATCCTGTCATGGTTCAGCTCTTCTGATCAGGACAATTTCACAATCTCCATTGTTATGGTTTATGAGTTAGTAGCTTCATTTCCATAGGCACTGTACAATTGCTCATAGAGTGATGACAGGAGAGGATTTGTTTTTATGGCATCGATTTCTACATCTGGACTGTGGCTAACTGACAGCACTAAAAACCCCAGTGGCTTTACAGCACTTACATGTGGCTAGGAGACAAGGTTGCAGGCAGAATCAGGTTTGGCCTCATGGAAAGCCCTAGTTTCCTCAAAATGGGCACAGCTTCTCACCTAGACCACACATTCAGCTTTACAGTTTGTTGTTTGTTCCATTTTGGTAAAGTTTTTGAGCAACCCTTATGAACAAGAACTTGCTTGTTTTTTTTTGTTTTTTTTTTTTTTTAATGTAAACAAAGATGACAATTCTGATTCCATAGCACCCCAAAAATTTGAAAAAGTAGTCGAGGTGACAGATGGAGACCAGATAGTTGCAGGTGAACAAGAAAGCAAAGAAACAAAGTAGGTGTCATAATAAACTGGCCAATTATTAAAGGGAGGTTGTGTGGAAATAATGGAAAATGGTGTTTGCGTCTGAAGAAGATTAGGGAATTAATTTTGACGTGTCTTCATAGAAGCTTCTTCTATGTATGTGCAGCAGTATTGGAGAAAACACAAAGGACTCCTGAAAGCATATAATAGACACACAGAAATACCAGGTAGGGGTTGATGTTTCTGGCCTTCGAGTGGAAATAAGGAGAGAGCTGACCTTGTGTTATCAAAGGGGAGATACCTGGGGGATTAACAAACCAAGAAAGGACTTGAACATAGAGCAGAAATGCAATTCACTGGGGGAAGAAAAAAAAAATGGTGCTTCTGTCAAAGTCAGAGGAAAGCTTCTGCAGTACTGTAATGGCAATTAATATCAGCTATTAGCTTGCACCTGGTATGTATTTACTGGTGGGTATGAAAGGCACATGCAGAAATAAACCACAAGGCTTCCAGATATCTGGGAAATGAGAGAGACATGGGGGGAGGTCTGAGTCAAGGAAAACACAGCTCATGGACCTGATGACAAGCAGGATTGCAGTGTTATCCTGAAGCATCAATGTGGATTGAAAACATATTGAAGGCTATCCCTTGGCCACATGCTGTTTAAACTGGCAGGCAGGTATCCACGAAAAGTGTCAGAGAGATCAGGATTTCAACCTGCCCTGGAGGGAATAGGTAAGGAGAAGGTAGCTCTGTGAACTCTCTGTTTTAGAGATGAGAGTGTTTCTGAGATAAGCAGAGGATAGAGAAGGCTAGTAGGGACAGAACTCTCACAGGAACCTGAAAAGAGATGAAGAGGATGTTCTGAATAAGACATCACAGGAGTGACTGTGGAGATGAAAGGAAAACAAGAAGAGGACAGAGTCTTGGGTCTGAGGGAAACTGGGACCTTGGTTGCTATTGATGCAAGCAGATGATAACTCAAGATCAATGAAGACAGAGAAAGAATTCACTATAGCACTTCTATAACACATGAACCTGAGTACAGAGGAAAAATGTTGACTTAGCAGCAAGCCTGAAGCTATTGTATTTATACATCTCAGTGTGTTAATTTTAACACTGAGACCAGGTGCTTTATAGGCGTATCACAAATTTTTGAGTTATCAAGGAGTAGTAACTTACTATTTTTGAGCTAGAAAATAACTTACTGACTTCCTTACAAATAATGGTTTCCATCTCTGCTTTTGAAGGACACATCCCAACTTTATGCAGCATTTTATGTGGGATTATAACTTTTGTTTCTGACACTACAATGATCATATGCATTCTCTATTCATCAGAGAAGAGTAATTAAAATAAATGATCTCTCCTGAAAATTTTTATAACTATTTTTAAATACTTAATTAAGAAAATTAGAGGATTAAAGGATTAAAATGAACTTTTATGGGGTGGCTGAAGGGTAAAATTCTGAGAGTAAAATCATCTTAAGCTTTTGCAGTATTAAGGCCAGGAGGAAAACAAAAAGGGCGGTAAAAATGAAGAATAAAAGCTAACTAAAACTAAAATGGCCGGTAACATAGAAATTACACCTGCTTATTAAACTTATCATTTGTGTTATTTATTGGCAGATTACAGCTGTCTAATTAGGCATAGCTAAGCAGTGAGAGTAGTATTTTCAACAAGCTGCATCCATGTGATTTGTGCTAGAAATCAGTTAAGACAGTGGTATCTGAACTACCTTAGCACTGAAAAAGTTTTTTTATAAACTTTTGCTGTTAGAAATCATGGTTATATTATGATTAGATGATGAAGTATGGCAAAAGGCTGTGTAGGAAAAACAGTCTATAGCTTTTGTTTAGCGTGCTATTCAAGGTGAGTCTATAGCAAACCTGATGGTAATTCACCAGGGACAAGAATTCATCCTCCAAAGATATTGTTTGAAATATTTAGCTGCATGTGTATGCTAAATGCCTCTAACTGCTTAACGTACAATTTTCTACTGCTGCTTTAAAAATACTAGCCTTTTGATAGCTCCTAAAGTTTAAGGTTAGACCAGTGTTTGGCACTCTAATTTATTCTCAAAATTTCTGAAAATATGTCTTGGAGAAGTAGACACTTCGCTAAAGAGGTCAGTCAAGAAAGTATATGGAGCAACAGATTTTTTTATTGATACCTGCTAGAATACCAGAAATTTTGATTCAACAAACTGAGCTTTTCCAGAAACCCACCTTTGCTATCAAATGCTCTGCTGCTGATCACAGGTTGACCTGCCCAGCTCTAGAAAGGCAAAACTTCATTTATCACCATCTTTCACTTTGAAAATAATCATTCTTCAATCCCTCATGAGACCACCATGCTGTATTTTACATTCCAATGAGCCAGCAGTAGGTTAACTTCTATTTTATTTTCTTTTTATCTTTAAAAGAAATGAGATTTCAAAGCCTTCCTTCCTTGCTCTGAAGAAACCCAAAATGCTGTAATTTTTTTCCATAGAAATTTTCTTCAATACTATTTTTCACTGAAATCAGTGCTAAGGCTCTTAAAGAAACTGACACAATGCTTTTGGAGGCATGGTGTGTGATTTTATGTACTACTGTACCTCTACAGCAATTACATCTATTTTGCCTAAGCTGCCTGTTACTGCAGTGAAAATTCCACACATCAGGACTTAAGTGATATGATTAAAATTGCCCATTATATTAAATAACAGTGATGTTTACAGATAAACAAGGTACAGTTGACAGCAGGTTATAGCCTTTGTTTGTTTTTTTTTTTTTTTTGCAACACAGCACTATGTGAGTCCAAAGGCAATTTTTAGAGCTTAAAACCCATACTGACAGATAAAAGCTGAGCAGTTTTCATATATTCATACCAGTGCTCCCAGAAGGGTTTTGAGATTGGGAACTCATTGTGAACTGCTTTATTGAAAGCTGGTGGAAAAACAGCAGCAAACAAAATAACAGCAGGGCTGTTGGAGCAAGATGTGTTGCACAGAACCCTCAGCTGTACGTCCATGGCCGCCTGCTCCTGTTCCTGCTGAACCTGAGAAAAGTTCTAATTGCTAAAGCAGTAATATGGTTTGAGTATATAACATACAAATATTTGAGAAAGCTCATATGACTTCTCTGACATAACAGAGGCTCCTTGAGGTAGGTAAATAGTTTTAAGTAATAAAAACTTCTTGTGCTTTCACTGTTTTGGTGAGCATCTATTGGGAATATTGGAAATTCAAGCCTGGAATGTTCTTCTAGCTGAAAAGACTTCTGTGGTTTGGGCTTTAAAAGGTAGATTGAAAGAATTTTGTTTAGGTTGTATTTACAGTTCTTCAAAGTTAAATGCTTCCTTTAGACTTAGAAAGAATAAAAACATGTTTTAGCTATGGCATACAGCACTTGGAAAAATTTGGTTTCTGATCATTGCAGGCATGTAATTTCCATTAGTTTCAATTAGACTGATGTGTTTCTATCAAAGGAAATAGTTCCTTTATAGTGTTGCCTTAAATAACGTGGAAACTAAGATTAGAAGAGATATCTGATGGCTCCTTAGAAATCCATGTCCAGCCTCAATGAATTTCAAAGAAAGCTTGCTGAACAGGAAGCAGAACATGTCCTTACTCTGTAACATCTAGGGTAAACACTGTAATTATGGAAAAGAACTAATTATTTTTGAGTTCAAGTGGACCCCTGGTTCCTTGAGTCCTGACTCCTATTTTTTTTTGTGACACAGTTTATGTGCTGTCTGGGATCAAAAGTGTCTTCTTCTTTGTACAAGTGAGGCAATCTTATTTTATATCAAAAGAAGCAAGCCACATTTCATGTAGCATGGGAAAATCTGAGTTAGATGTCATGACCATCCTTCTCTTGCTCTGCTGAGTGACTTCAACCACCCTGTCATCTGCTAGGAAAGAAGCATAGTGAGTTGTGTCCTGGAGACTCCTGGACGTCTTCTCAGACCCCATAATAGTCAGCCCTACTAACTAGAGGGAATGTGATCTGATGGCCACCTGTATGAGCTAATCAGGGATGTCAAGATTTGAGGCGGCCTGGGTTGCAGTGATCATGCACTGGTGGAGTCTGCAGTCTTGAAGAATAGAGGTTAGGTAAGGAGTAACATCAGGCTGTTGACCTTTAGGAAGGCAGACCTCCAGCTTTTCAGGGAGATGGTCAGTGGGATGCTTTGGGAGACTGCCATGGGGACAAGGTAGCAGGAGAGAGCTGGCAGATCTTTAAGGAAGTCCTCCACAGAGCACAAGAACTAGTGATTCCAAGGAGAAGGAAACTGGGAAAGGAAGGCAAGAGATCAGTATGTCTGACTAGGAAACTGCTGGTCAAACTAAGGGAAAAGAAGAAAATGCACAAGCAGTAGAAACAGACAGCTAACAGGAAGAGTATGGATAAGAAGTATGGTTATGTAGGAAGGGGGTGAGGAAGGCCAAGGCATAACTGGAACCAAAATCTGAGGAGGGACACAAAGAATAACAGGAAGGGTGTCGACAGGTATGTTAATTGGAAAAGGAAGATCAAAAAGTGTACCCTCTCGAACAATCAAGACTGGTGAGCAGGTAGCAACAGACAAGACTGAACTACTCAACAATTTTTTGCTTCATTCTTCACAGGCAACCTCTCTTCCCACACCCTCAAGTGGATGAACAGCCAGTTGGAGACTGCGAGATCAAAGTCCCTTCTGTTGTAAGAAAAGAGCAGTTTCATGACTACCTGAGGAACCTAAATGCGTATAAGTCTACAGGAACTGACAAGATGCATCCCAGCAGGAGACAGAGGGAGGAGGAGAGAAAGTATTACCACCTGGGAGGGACTGGGATAGCTGGGAAAGGAAATAACTTCACACTGCAACATCAGAATCCTGAGGGATATGGCTCAGGGATTTGGTTACCAAACCACTCTCCGTGATACTTGAAAATCCATGGCAGTCAGGAGAACTCCCAGGTGACTGGATAAGGGGAAATATTGCACCCATCTTTAAAAAGGGTAGAAAGGAGTACCCTGGGAACTACTGACCTGTCAACCTCCCCTCTGTTCCTGGGAAGGTGATGGAACAGATCCTCCTAGAATTTGTGCTAAGGCACATGGAGGACAGGGAGATGATTTGAGACAGCCAGCACAGCATCATCAAGGCAAGTCCTGCCTGACCAAGCCAGTGGCCTTCTGTGGCTGGGAGGCTCCATCAGTGGACAAGGGGAGGGCTACAGGTGTCATTTATCTGGATTCTCTAAAGCCTTTTCACATAGTTGCCCACAACATCCTTCTCTCTGGAGAGCAATGGATTTAATAGGTATACTGTTAGGTGGCTGATGAGTTGGTTGGACGGCTGCATCCAGAGAGTGATCAATGGCTTCTAGTTCTGATGGACATCACTGACAAGTGGTGCCCTAAGGGGTCCGTGCAGGGACCAGACTTATTTAATTTCTTCAGCAAAGAAGACATAGACAAAGGGATTGAGTGCCCACTCAGCAGATTTGCAGATGAACCCTAGGTGAGGGGTTCTGTTGACACATCTGAAGGAGGGCCCTGGACAAGCTGGAAAAGTGGCTCATGAGAACCTCATGGGGTTTAACAAGACCAAGTGCAGGTGCTGCACCTGGGTTGGGGCAAACCCCGGTATCAATCCAGGCTGGGGAATGGGCAGATCCCAGCAGCCCTGCCCAGAAGGGCTTGGGGGTGCTGGTGGCTGAGAGGCTGCACATGAGCCAGCCATGGGCACTGCCAGCCCAGAGAGCCACACGTGTCCTGGGCTGCATCCAGAGCAGTGTGGGCAGCAGGGCCAGGGAGGGGATTCTGCCCCTCTGCTCTGCTCTGCTGAGACCCCACCTGCAGAGCTGCATCACTCTGGGCTCCCAGCACAGGAAGGACATGCTCTTGAGGCAATTATAAAGTAGGCCACCAAGATGATTAGAAGGATGGAGGATCTTTCCTAGAAGGAAAGGCTGAGAGAATTGGGATTGTTCAGCCTGGAAATGAGGAGGTGTTGGGTGACCTAAGTGGAGCCTTCCACTACCTGAGGAGAACTTACAAGAAAGATGAGACAAGACTATTCAAAAGAGCATGTAGTGACAGGACAAGGGGTAAGAGATCCAAAATGACAGTAGTAAAAACTGTGTTACTGTGAGGGTTGTGAGAGACTGGAACAGGTTGCTCAGAATAATTGTGGGTGCCTCATCCCTGGAAGTGTTCAGGGCCAGGTTGGATGGGGCTCTGAGCAGCATGGTCCAGTGGAAGGTGTCCCTGCCCATGGCAGTTGGGTTGGAACTAGATGATCTTCAAGATCCCTCCAACCCAAGTCATTCTATGATTCTCTCCCACCCAAGTGACCAAGGAGATTAAAGACTAATTTATTCTTCCACATTCTTTCAATGCCTTCCATTTTTGGATTTAATTTAAAGTCACTGCGATACTTTATTTGTGAATCGGGGAAGTCCATTGGCATCTCTGGTACCTTAGAATCCCTCAAAATGAGATCAGAAGGGTTTTTTACCAGGGGGGAAAAAAAAAGCAGAATGCAAACTATAATGGATCCTTACTCAGACATTCTTTCTTTTTATATCTAGTGAAAACTCTTGGACTCTAGAGATTTCCAGACCAGCATCTGCACTTAGGAACATTACAGTTGACTTCCTGAAAAATTGTCTACAAAAAGACTCAGTTGAATCTGGAGGCATTGGCACAGTCTGTGCTGTGCTGTATGCAGGGGTTGTGAATCTGATTAAAGTGCTGGGTTTCTAGATTCATCATTCTAAAAGAAAAAAGGAATTTTATACATCCTGTATGATTCATATTTGGAGACTGTCCCTCTGAAATTTTATTTTGGGTATGGTGATTTCAGAGTTTAGTTTATCTTGGAGGGTTTTGCAACATGGGTGTTAAAATGTCTGCTCAGATAATAACACAATTTAGAGGGCAAGGAAAACCAGAATCTGAGTGTTTCATAGAGTCAAATATGCCATAGATAGAATTAATACTGTTTTGTCAGCACTGTCTTCCTGCTTAAGAATCCTGCTCATGATTTGACCTGGAAACAGCATTGTGGCTGCATTTATGCTGATGTTAATTTTTTTACATCAGAGCTTAGATTTGACATAACAGTTTTTCTCATGGTAAATTAATATTACGAGCTAAAGAGTTACGGATTGATTAATTTATTTAAATGTCTTTAGATCAGAATTATTTTGATGGACTTATTTGTGTATCTCAATAAAAAGCTGACAAAAGGGAGGGAAGGAAAAATGAGTTAGTAAATTGCATCAGAAAACACCTTCTTAGTAAATTTGTTCTGCTTTTGAAACTTAGAAAAGTGTGTATGATTTTGATTAATACTTTAAAATTCCTGTTTGATGTAGTGAAGTCTGCCTTTAAATTTTGGAAAACATTTACGATATTCTTGCAAATAGCTTTTGTATTAAGCAAAGAATATTTACCAAAATAAATTTGAGCTCATTAAAATTGAAAAGGAATGAAAGAAAAACCTGAGCATTTTTCAAAGTCTTGAATCTTGGTGAGTTTGCAGTCTTTCTTTAGAACATTAGACTGTGTCTTCTAATTTACATGTAGGTAATAAGAAAATTAGTGTCTGCCCCAAAGTGCTACAGGCCCAGATTCTGAGGGTCTTCTGCAAGGGTCATCATACATTGTCTGATCTGAGGCTTTACAGCAATATGGTTCAGGCAAGTCAGAGGAGTCAACAAAGGCAAGTGGGAGTCCTGCCCCTGGTGAGGAACAACCCCAGGCACCAGCACAGGCTGGGGCTGCCCTGCTGGGGAGCAGCTCTGTGGAGAGGGCCCTGGGGGTCCTGGTGGACAAGAAGCTGTCCTTGAGCCAGCAGCGTGTCCTGGTGGCCAGGAATGCCAATGGTATCCTGGGGGGCATTGGGAAGAGCATGGCCAGCAGGTGGAGGGAGGGGATCCTGACCCCTTATTAGGTTTGGCCATAGGCACAAACTGAAACACAGGAAATTCCACCCAAACATGAGGAAGAGCTTTACTGTGGGAGTGACAGAGCATGGCAACAGGTTGCCCAGAGAGGCCGTGGACCCTATTTGCCCAGAGATATTGAAAAGCCACGTGGACTTCCTGAGTACTGTGCCCTAGGGGACTCTGCTTGGGCAGTAAAGTAGGACTGGATGACTTTCAACCTCACCAATGTGTAATTTTTAAGCCATCCTGGTGCAGAAGTGCTATATCATCTGGTGGAGGCTCACAGAGTGGTAGCAGCTTCAGCCAACACCTCTTGGGAAAATCATAATATGACACAACTTTTTTTTTCCCCTTAGACAATTTTCTCTGTTTTATTGTTTGTGCATAAATGCTATTTAATTCTGCTACACTGAAGTTATGCCATCTTTTAATGGAGGACTTGAGAATTCAAACCTAGAGCTTCTGTAGGTTTGACTGGGGTTATAATATGGTATAATCATAATATAATAATCATAACAATTGTCCCAAAATTTTGCTTGGCTCAAAGCAAAACTACTCCTGATTGCCATCTAGTGAACTGGACTAGTATACTCCTATTTTATTACCACTGTGATTACTTCCTGTCTGTAAGAACCTAAAGGGATAACATATATCTCTCCCTCTCCATGTAACCAATGAAATCCAGTTATATAAATCTCAGACTTCTCATCGGGGGATGAGGAAAAAAGGGGAGAAGAATCAGGGCCATGACCCTGTGCACTACTTATGAAAAAAGCCACAGGGAAGGATAAACATCAGCAAGCATCTAATTTGGTAGCTATACGTGGTGTGGAACATATTTCTCCTTGCCCAGAACTATATTTAAACAGAACTGGCTGATTCTTTTTCAGTGTATGTGAACACTATTGGCTTTTAATGAATAACTGCCTTTTTATAGTTGAAAGATGTATGACTTCTAACAGTTCCTTTTGTGGACAATTACTTTCTTTTTATTTTTTAGTATGTCCCTAAGGGAAGCAGATTTTTTCATAGAAATTTTCAGGTCAGTCTTATGCCCTCACAACTCCTTCACTGATCTTGCAAACAGTCAAAAATTTCCTTTCACCACTGGTTTAAGACACTGCACAGTATAAGGAAGATTATTCCCTCTTATGCATCCATCTGCAGGGTTTCTAATTCATTCTTTGAATCATACTGTGAGCTCAGAATAATGAAGATTTAAATGCTTTTTCAAAATCTTGTTTCTGTGTGATGTAGATTCTAACTTATCATTATTGGACGGATTGGGTCATATTAGTCACAAACAAAGAGTACAAACAGCTTTTAAAAAACTTATGATTCTTAGTTTCTAAAGGGTCGGAAGCTAATCCACATGCTGTGACTTGTATGCTCAGTTACCAGGTTGTCCTGAAGTCTTGTACTCCAAAGTAAATCACCAGAATTAACAGGTGGTATTTTATATTCTGAATAATTTTATAGCATGTTCTTTTTTATTTCTCCAAAGTGTTCAAGCAATATCAAAATCTGCTTGACATCAAAATTAAGTGACCTAAATGTCTTAAAGAGTGTGTAAAGAGTAAGCAGGCAGAAATTGAGAAGCAGAATGGTTAGGAATAGACTAATGAAAACATTGTTAAATCTGAAAATACATATAAGCACCAGAAAGAAAAAAATGGGGGATGTTGTTCTTCCAGGAATGAACCATATGGACTGGGTCCTTGCTAGAGACCCCAATGGATGCTTGCTGCAGTTCTGCCATCAAATGGAGAGAAACAGAGTGAGGCTCTGCCCATACGTGTATTTGAGAAAGACAGCTTTGTCAGGAGTTCTGGGTAGACACAAGGTGACTCTATTAAGCTCTTTCCAATGACAACTGAACCCTTTGTAGAGCAAGGGCTTAATTTGAATGGGTATGATCCAACCTGATTAGGGATGAGACTGAAACTCTTGGATAGATTACAGGACAGAAATAAGAAGAAACAGACATTTGATGAGTCCCTAAAAATAAATCAAAAATGCCTTCAGCTCTGTTTAGAGGCAGGCTTAGAGAGGTGAAGGGGAATTAGTTCTAACAGCTTGTGCTGGAGACCAGCAAAAAGTACATATAACTAGCAAGTGTCTTTGGGATGAGGCTGTCACTGAAATTACTGATGAACACTTCCAGAGACTGATTTAGATAATCTTCTGGCCAAAGATTTCAGACCTGCCAGGGTTACTCAGATTTGTACAGTGTTTCATCCTCATGTACCTGCCTCTGGATGTGAACTAAGCAATTTGTGGTTTGCATTCTGATCAGAGGGAAAAAGAGGTTTGGAAAAAGGCACCTTGAGCAGAGATCACCGTTTCTGTGCCCCAGCTCAAATACAGCTGGGTTTAAATCTCTTCATGGGAAAGGTGGGGATCAGATAGGCAAGGTAATGCCTGTCTTAGCCATTCACAGAGTCACAAACATAATGGCTGTTATTTGTGCCACTTGGGTTTTCAACCACTGGCATCCACTCTACAGCACACATTTGCTGTAGAGGAAAAAAAAGTTGGTTACTCTGTTTTTGAGTGCAGCTTCACAGCCCAAGGACAAGGAAAAAACTGACTGTGCCTTCCAGCAAAATAGAAGAAAAGGCCTTTCAAAAAATGCAAACCAGCAGTAAGTCAAGTGTGCACAAGGGAAAGCAGATGGAAAGGAGCTGACTGTTGTTCCGTTTCTTCTGCTTGAAGCCTGGTGAAAGATGCAGAGCTGCTCAGCAGGTATGAGCAGTATTATCCTGTTCTCTTCAGGGAAGGTAGAGCCATTTTTCACAATCTCAAAGTGAAAATATGTTTGTGCTTTTCCTCCTTGGCTGGTGTTTTACTTGCAGTCAGGCCAACTTTGATGTAGTTAGCACTTTCTTTCTCTCCCAGTACTAGGAAAATGCCTGCTCTGGCCTTGATTCATTCATACCCACTGCTGAGAGGAGACCTGGTTTCTGCTGTAAATTAGTAATGCATATGTGTGCTCCATATTCTGCTGGGGTATAAGATGAAATGATTTTACTTGATGCAATAAAAACAATTTGCAAAGGCTTTGAACTCATTCATGTCAGAGTGGTTTGGGTAATATTCCTGCTTCCCCACATTATTGTAAGTGCCTTTGGTTTATAATATAAGTAGAACAACTTTATGCTAAAAATTAAAGCGTTTCCTTTTATGAAGGGAGTGCTGCAGCATACGCAAATTAAACCTCAATGTTTCCATTGTAGATGTGCTTTTGGAAAGTCTTAATGCAATTATGAGTCTTACACTCTTAATAAAGTTATGACCAGTAGCTTAAAAGCAGTTGCTTACTCCAAATGAAGTAGAGAATCACAGAGATGACTCTTACAAATGAAATAAAGTCAGATTCTATTTCTAAGATTTGCTCAACTGACAGATGAGGCACTCAGGACTTTTCAGGATTAAATGCTTTGTCAGGCCAGGCTGGATAATTTCCTTTTCTCTTTTCATGTAAATGAAGCTACTGGAAATCATAGAAAATCATGCAAATCAATTCAATGAATGAACAGTGGCCAGAATGAACTTTTTTCCCCAGACTTTTGCTTTTTGCTCTGATTTCCCTCTTCCAAGGGTGCCAGCTCTTCTCACATCAACTCCAGCTTTTGTGTTGCAGTTCTCCTTTATTCTCTCTGCATCCTCAACTTTTGTTCAGTACCTCGAAGGTTCCCTTTCCTTCCCACAGATCACCAATCTTCACAAATCTTGAGTGAACATAATGTCACAGAGACTTCACCTCTCTCTCTCTCAAATCTGAATTAAATTGGCCAACAGATTAAAAAGCTGTTGGGGAGGACTGGCAAACAACTTTATAAGCCTCATTTTTCTTAGAACATCAACCTAGAAGGTAGCAATATATTAAAGAGAGATAATTGATCTAAGTATGAGGACATAACAAATTAGTATGAATATTGAAAGTAAATCATCAGAGAGTTATACCTCTGAAGAACTTGTGCCAGTAGATGGGAAAAAAATTAAATAACATTTAAATACATTTGAAAGCAAATTAAAGTAGAATCAGATGATTATAATTAGTGTGAGAAAAACTGATTTGTAATGTACATAACTGAATGCCATCTACAATATTATGGTTATTTTTCCTACTTAAAGGAAGTGCTATTGGATTAATATTAGACTTTAGGGATATCCTTTGTAAAAGAAGGTTAAACACATAGAAGTTGGGCATGTAACTTCTCTAGGATGAAAAGTACTTTCAGCAACCTAAATGGGCATGAAAATGCCATTATAATGTATAAAATAATATATAAATAGTACTAGTATCTGATTCAGCAGTTCTGCTCCTTATGGGCCATATTCCCATATGATGATATAGTTAGAAAACACAATCCTAAAATGCAGATTTTAAATGGACTGTGATCAATGTCTTCTGAATGGCTGGATAATACTTTCTTAAATTATAAAATTTTACTCAGTAATTCCTGCAGAGAATGTTTTAAGTTTCCATCCTGTGAATTTGAAAACTATCAAATTTGATAGTATCTTCTAGAAGGACATTCAACTTAAAGCTCGTGACTAATGAACCACTTTCCTTATGCTCCAGTGACACGTCACAGTCATCACTGAGTTAGATTATATTTGCAATTTTTTTAAATTTCAAAGTTAATTTTTAGTAATTTCTTATTTGTCTGCCATTTTAAAAAGCTGTCCAAAGTTGGGCACCTGTTCAGTTACTTGGAAACTGTTCAAATTATCTTCTGATCTTTAGGCGCTGGCTTCATCAAGAAGATGGTTTTATAGTCCAGGTGCTTTTAGCTGTGGTTAACTGAAAATAGAAAAGATTAAACAAATAAAGACATTTTCCTTAGAGTTCCATAGTGTCAAATTCTGCAGCTGTCCTTACATGTTATGTTGTATGTGTAGAAGAAAAGTCCAGCCTAAAATTCAAACCAATTTGAATTTTATGAATTTTATGGCTAGTGGTTACAGCATTCATATGAAGGCCTACCTTAGTATAGAAACATACAGTGGCATGTTCAACAGTAATAACTTATTCTTATAGAATTACTAACAAATGGGAAAAATGCTAGCAGCATTGCACTTGAATAGAATTTTAAAGCTAAACAAATACTAAGGAAGAATTTTCTATGTATACTCAAGACTGATTTTTATAAATTCATCTACAATAGTGAATCTTATATGTTCTGCTTCTGAGACTACCAGCATACTCAAGGAGTGCTGTAAAAATACTGGAAAATATATGTAACTTTTTAAACATAAGGGAGCCACTATTTTCTGGAAACAGATGCTATAACAAGAACATTGCAGTGTCAAGTTCTAGATTCAGATGGTACTGCTTCATGACAGGACTTTCTTAGGTGGTGCCCTTTAGAAAGAAGAGCATATTTGTAAGGGAACAGCCAAACAAAGGACAGACTACTCACTGCATTTTCATTTTATTTTACACTGTAGCAAGATATTTTACCTATAACTAAGTTTAAAATGAAAATTGTGATTCCAAGAACCAGAATTGTCAGGTTGCTGGAGTAAATCCTGTCTGTTTGTGTTTTGTTCTTGTGGAGCTAAGGATGTTGTCACATTTTGCAAAGAAAGAAAAGGAATAATTAAAATAGATCAAATAAAGATATTTCCCCTACTTCTGATTCTAGAAGCCAAAGAGTTACTTTCTGTGTGACATATGGGGGTGCTTTTGTACCAGTCAGTCACAGGAAACTTAAGTGCTTCTAAAAGTCATTAAAAAAATGTTGCACATTTTTACACCAAGTTTTGCTTTTACAGCATACAAGAAAAGAGTCATTAGGTTGATCAAAATACTATTTTCTGAGATTCAATACATCCTGACCTAGTTAGATTTCACACAGTTAATCAAAACACCTCTTTCATGCAGTGAAATAAGTAAAACAAGAAAGTAAAAAAATCCAACTGGAAGACTAAAGCAGCAAATCTGCACAGTTCCCATTGAAGTGGAAAGTGTGATAATGCCAGCGAACTTCAAATCTTACTGTTTATTTTATAAAAGTATATCTGCACTATACTTGTGGGGGGTTTTAGAGAAAATGTTGTGACATAGGTATTTTAAAAAGTGAAGGTATAAAGTCTTCGGCAAAAACTATGGTTACAGAGCAAACTTTGTATGGAAAACTTATAGTCTTCTGTGAACTACTCTGTGATTAAGAGAAAAGCCACTACTGACTAGAGGAATAGGTTCCTCCTACTACTAAGATGTTTAATGTAATCCTAAACTTTTTTCTTTCAAATATTTTTCCACTTAGGGGTAAGTTCCATGAAAAGACAAACTAAAACAAAAAATCCCCAACCAACTAAGCGAAAAACCAGAAAAAACCATGTGAAAATGGAGTAAGTATACTAACAACAATAAACCAAGAAAAAAACTACAGGCCAGTCAGTCTCTCACCCCTGTACCTGGAAATATCATAGGGCAGATTCTCCTGGAAACTCTGCTAAGGTACACGGACAACATGGAAGTGATTGGTGACAGCCAACATGGCTTCACTAAAGGCAAATCATGCCTAACAAATCTGGTGGCCTTGTATGACAGAGTTACATCAGGGGTCAGTGGATAAGGGAAGAGTGACTGACATAAGCTACCTGGACTTGTGTAAAGCCTTGGACACTGCCCTGCTTGACCGTCTTGTCTCTAGATTCAAGAGACACAAATCTGATGGATGGGCCACTTGGCAAATAAGGAACTGACTGAATGGTTGCACTCAAGAATTTCTATGACATGGAAAGGTTGCACCCTGAATGCTGTTACATTTTTTGGCATTATTTCAGGTATACTTGTATTGCTGGTATCACCTAGAAAGATAATGTGAATACAAAAAAACTATTAATTGCTTCCAAGACATTTGTAAAGAAATATTAATGACAACTTCTGCATAAAAAAATAATGTGTGATTTAATTTGATTTCTGTTTAAAGCACACCAATATAATTGACTTAATTCAGCCTCGAAGTGTAATTTAAAGTAATACTCTTTCCAAGAAGGATGGCTGTTGCTTCTCTGTTTTGTGTCACCCTAAAACCAATAAAGAGTCATTGAAATGTTTTTTGTTGTAGAATTTGCTGCAAAAATGACTATGTCAATAATTTTAAATTAAAGGATGGTATTTTCCACAATAAAAGATTATTTTTGTCTCTGATTATGTTTATAGAAAGAAGAAAATAGCAGAGCCTAGTTTCTTAAATGCCCATTCCATTTTCCTTACACTTTTTTTGACAGTGCCTGGTTCCCATCACAGCTGTGATTTCTTCACCAGGAAAAGCCAGTCCTTGCTGAAGTGCATGTGCAGATGATGCCGAAGATGTTCTGATGAGGCAGGCAGTACTTATTAGTTGAGTGGCCATCAGCGTCTGCCAACTATGTGCCACTGCTTGTTTTACAACCTTTTCCACCCTGAAATGCAGACTTGGATTTTTGTTTTTTGTGTAGGCACTCGTTTTCACTCCATAAATGTGAAGTCAATAGTTTCAGAAATCTTTCTCTACTCTCAAATCAATTTGAAATGGTCAATTACTGCAGGAAAGAGCAAAGAGGGAGCCAAATAAAGCCATGCAAGAAGTGTGATTACACAAACTGAATTCATTTAGGCCAGATTGAAAACTGCCAAGCCATGTGCTAATGGTATCGTTATTATCTTTGTATATCCTTTCTTTTTTCCAGCTTTGATAGCTGTATCTTAGTTGACACACAATGAACAATTAACTTTTAGATAATTTTAATCAACTAGCCTTTATTTTTTGTACTGTAAACTACTATCACTACTTTTTAGAGCTTCATCAGTTTTCAGTTTCTAATGACATTTTGCATTGTTATTGCAGTATTCAGAGCTGAATGCTAGAGGTTAAGATTAAACCCCAGGTACACACGTTTTCTTTTTAATTCCAGGAAAGTAACGTAATGTTTTTCTGAGTTTTTCCAGGAATTTGGTTCAAAAAGTCAAGGTTAAATATATGGTAAGTAGAAACAACAGCTGTGATTCAAACTTTTTTTGTTAAACTCACTTTTCATTTTGGAACCACCAATTATTCCATTGTACCTGAGAAAGCATAAGAAAACACAGCTGTAAGTACCAGTAAATTAAGTTTTATTGTAAAGCATTGTATTTAAAAACTACTCTGACTCATGGTGATTTTCAGTAAATGTATTACTAATTCAGTGCAGTAAAGTGGCATGAAGTTTTGAGAGAGGATTGCCCTTAACCCTGGTGCAGCAACCCAAAAACCACAGCAGTGTTAAAAGCAGAATTGAAAGATTTTTTACTGTATTTGATAGAGGAGTTCTCTTCTGTCTGTGCAACACAAAAAGAGAGATCCTGTGGCTACAATAGAAAGCAAGCAGGGAGTTTCTAAATGAAAGACAGAAATTTGGAAAACCTTTCTAGTTAGTAGTGTGCATAAAAAAGCTGTTGAGGTGTGGGAACTCAGCACATCATTCTGGATGTTCAGAGTTGCCAAGAACCCTCTTGGGGGTCTTGGAGGACCTGGAATGTTGACAGGAGCACCTGGTGGCTTGACTTTGATACTTCTAGGGATTTGCCACTTGTGTATGAGGACATGGGAGTCACACGAGTTTGAATGGTGCAGGAATGATGTATTTACAGGGTGAAAATATAGATTTTAGGGTTTTTTTATATAGGGGATAATGGAGACAAGATGGAGGGAACAGGGCTTGTCTCATCCTTCTTCTTTCTTCATGTCATCCATTTTCTGGGATGATGTTGGCACTTGGGGATTTGGGAAGTAAAGGTAAATATGATATATCTAGTTTGTAGTATATAAAGGCAACACTGCCCCAGGGGCGGTCAGAGTGCCCTTGGCTGCCCTGCTGTTCAGATCTCAGCTGGGCAGAAAGAAAATTTTGTAGATAAGAAATAATAAACAACCTGAGACTGAAAAGGGAAGAGTCCAGTCTCATTCTTTGGAGCTCGGGCTGCCTTTGAACCATCCCACACATCTTGGGGCAGAGACAGAAGAGCCGAAACCTGAGACTGAGGATGGACTTTTCTCCATTTACTTTTACTTATTTTTTCCAAGTTCTCTGTTGTTCTGTATTTCTTCATGAAACGACTGTTCTTAGTTTGCTGAATCTGGTGGGCTATGTATCAAGAGTGAGGTGACATAGCCACTTTCAGGGTGTAATTCCACAATGATTTTCTGAGTTCTACATTCTCCATCCCCAGTAGCACTGTATTTCTTCCTTGGTACAATGCTGAGATCTATATGCTCAGTGGGGATTGAGTTTGGGAGCCAACAGCACCGCATATATTAAACTCAAACATTTGGGAGTACAGACAGGCTGGTGTGTTTACAGATGTGTAGATGTGCCTGTAGGGAAGCAGCTATTTCTACAGCAAGATAGGTGGATTGCATGTAGCAAGAAACAAGGAAAGTTTGGATCCTCTAAGTAGAGAACAGGGAAATGAAACTGACTGCTTTCCTTTGGAAGTAGTTAACCTACTTTGTTCCAATGAGTAGTTTGCCAACAACCATGAGATTTGATGAACCTAAATCTATTTAGCCCCTCTTCAGCCTCGGATACTTTTTGACTGTGTGAACTATTTTGTTTCCCCGTACTTTGCTGCTACTCTCACTGCTACTGTCAGTGAATAACTGAGCCCTGGGGTGCTAAAATCACGGATGAGTGGATACGATTGGCCTTCCTAAATTAAATTTCTTTCTGTAGGGTGGGATTATATGTGGATAAGATTTTGCTGCAGAGCTGCCACTTTCAGCAAGGTACCTTATTAATCGGCTCCTCATTGCATGCAGCTTTGTCTGAGCATTGCTGCCAAACCAGCCTCTTACCCTGAGGGAAGACTTGACATGAGCAAGCCACTACTCTGCCAAGCTGCTATGACAGATACACTGAATCTGCCTCATGCAAACAACATCCTTTCTGATTTCATTCTCACTAACAATAAATGGATAAATGGATCATACAAAGTGGTAGTCATTGCTTAAAAACCACTTGCTGATGTTCTGCATGGCTGGCTATAAACTTTGAGACAGGAGGTATTCACACTTGGACAGTTGTTATCTAAAAACTGCAAAATGTCAAGTTGAAGCTGTAGAGACACTGCAAACAGCTTTGAGCTTGTATCAGCTGGTAAAGCTTTCGCATTCCCACAGTAGCTAAGCATAGGAAAGTAATTCAGTAAGTTAAAAGCTGTGGTACTAAGCTGCCCATGCAGTTTCGTAATTAATTGAAGAATCCTTCAGCTGTCATTCCAATGGTTTGTCCCTTTTCTAATGAAGAGTCCTTTGCTGCCATGCTTTTACTCCAAAGATCATCCACACTCAGGTACAATACTCTGACTGGTGTGGCTACAGCCCCAAGGGCTCAGTCCCTGGTAGTCTGTCACCCGGCCAAACCAAAGTGACACCATGAAGGAAAGACGCTATCTCATGCTATGCCGCCAGCAAAGAGCCAGTGTAAACAGTCATGGTACAGGTCAGGTGACAAAATGAGGGGATCAGTGCTTTCCTTGCTGCCCTTCCTCTTCTCTGGTTTGGTTCCAAACTTCAGCTGCTATTCCCTTCTTGCAGTTTACAACATCCTCACGCTCTCCTCAGCACAGTAACCCTTCAGCCATGTACAAGTGCTGCTGTGTATGAGAGTTGCTCCTCTTCTTGGGCAAAGTCACCAGTGAGCCAAACCCATTGTGTGGGTGGGTGCATGATGGGTGCATAGGCTGGGGTAGGGGAAGTTTGTCATCTGGCATTTCCAGCGGAGGTTTCACAAAACTGCCTTCCAATTCCAGCATGGGATTAAAAAAGACACTGCAGTAGAAAACTTTCTTTAGTCAAAAGCAATTTTATTAAAACCGAAATTCTTTTCTGTAAAAAATCCAACCAACAAAACTGAATAAAAAACCAAAATTTCCCTATGAAGGTGGAAGAGACCATAAAAAGTATGGAAGTTAAGAACATTCAGCCCAGTCAGTCTGGGACACTGTAATGTGCCTTTATTAATGTTTATGAACTACATCACATTTAGTTGGCTTTACTTCAGCGTACACACTGATCTAAAGACAATCATTGCTTTTTCAGATTTCTCAGAAAAAGAGTTACAGCCTAATCTATTCCTCAACTGATTACTGATATGGATGGGAAAAAATGGCTTTGAATGACAGCGTGAAAGACCTTCTGTGGTGAGGTCAGCTTTGTTCTCCTGCCACTCTTCCACTTCTGCAGAGATTCACACAGAGGCTGCTTGCTCGCCATGATTTTTTGAGTTACCATTTAACACTGATGAGGTGCATCTCTAGTTATTCCCTGGACTGTCTGTTCTTTTGGGTTTGGGCTGTTTTATCATAAAAAAGGAAAATGTAAATTTTTGATTTGAGCCATCTGAATCAAAGCACTAATGTTTCAAGCCCACTATAAGCCAATCAGTCAGAATATGGTAAACAACTACAGATGACTGTTGAACATAACTTTGAGTCATTACAAAAGTAGTGTGAGGAGGTGACTGATTGGTCACTCTTGCCTCTAGAGGCAGGAGCTATGAACCAAATGCTATACAGAGGCATGAAGCACAGATGTCAGTGAATACAGAAAATTTGTGTACCCTCAAGGCTTCTTGGTTTTCTTCTAATACTGTCTAGACATCACCATGTGTGAGCTGACTGAGATCAGGAAAAAATTTCTAGACTTCACACTAATGGCGTCTCTTATAATGTTGTTTTCAATGACTCTTTTCAGAAAGATGTTCTAGCCTGATTCTGCTTGTGCAGATGGTTCCCAGCAGCTCTGTAAAAAGTATCTGTCTACGATCTGACCCTTCTGGACAAGTCTCTATTTGGTGCAGACATCAGCTGACGTAATCACTTCCACACACTTACTTGTCACTCTTTTGATCTTCCCTGCAGCCTTTCCTCCATGGCCTTCCACACAACAGTTTTGAAAGTTTATATAAATGCTTTCCATCAAATCCTGGTTACATTCCAACAGTAAAACACTCTTCAATAAAAACTGTATCACAGCCCTTGTAAAGAACTAATTTGTGATTCAGATTTCATAGTTGTACTAGGAAATGCTCTGGATCTTCATGTGCTTCCTCTTTTTAAGAGTCAGCTTCAAAGCTGTTCTTGAATCAGGGACTTTTTTATGAGTAAATATCTCGTGAGAGTTAATGATAAGTTCATTTAAAAACATTTTATTTCTGCTACAGTACTGTGGGAATAGAGTTTCTGTGTTGGCGTTAACACTCATCAGGAAGACTGAGAACCAATCTAATCCTTGGCATTTCTTAGCCACATTTGAGTGATCAAAAGGGATTTGCAGAGATTATGGTTTCTTTGTGCCATGCAAATCATGTAAATTAAATGAATTAAGAAACAGAGCAACTCAAGTAAGACTAGGAGTGAGTCTGTAGACTTAAGATCCAGATATTTAGAAGGCCATCAGGAGAGGTGCCTGCAGAAAAAACAGTGCTATTATGAGAAGGAGTAAATTCCTGATCATTGGTTCAAACTACTCTGGGCTAGAGTACGGTCCCTGTACACCTGTAAGTCAGGAAAAGCTAATATTAGTAACTGTTTGCAGCCTGGGACTTAGTCCAGTGGCCCCTGATTACCAATGAAGTATGAAATAAATATTGACTTCCAGCCAGATACAAGAAGATGTTGTTTTATTCCCAGGGAGGACCCAGGATAGTGCCCCTACTCTGTGAGCACCATGTCCTTTCAAGATGTTTAACTGCAACCACTGTGGTATGAAACATTTAAACACTGCATAATAATTTAATTTCTAAATTTCTGTGCCTATAAAGCTGAAAAACTCCAGTAATCCAAGTGTTAGTGGCCTTTGATTTGCCATATGAATTAATGAGCTGAGTTGTGAATTCAGTTTTGGATCCAAAATCCCTTGAGAATTCTGACTTTTTGATTGGTCTTGATCCCATTCTCGGCACCATAATTTGCAGCAACCTTGTAATTAATCCATGACTAATTTATTTATCTACATTTATACCTAATCACAGCTTACAGATAGTATTTGAATAAAAATTAAAATAATTAACTTGAATTTCAAAGTTTCATGCCTCAAAAAATACAAGACTAGAGGTGCAGTGCTGTATTACAGTAAAAAGTTTGCTGGACTGTAGATTACAGGTGTTGCTACAACTGACAGGTCTCTATATTGACCCTTACATGCCTTTTCTTGTAGGAAGATCATGAGACCATTCAGGTTTCTCACCTGGTGTACCCCCATGTCCTGATTTTGCCTAGGATAGAGTTAATTTTCTTCTTAGTAGGTGGTACAGTGCTGCATGTTGAACTTGAGAAAGAATAATATTGATAACACACTGATGGTTTAGTTGTTTTAATTAGTGCCTACCCTAGATGAAGGACTTATCAGTTTGCCATTCTATCAGCAAACAGGAGCACAAGATTTTGGGAAGGAGCATGGCCAGTAGTGCTGACCTAAACTGGCCAAAGGGATATTATATACCAGAGAGTGAAATGCCCAGTATTTGTATTGGGGACAGTAGACTGGGAGCTACTGATTGCCCTGGGGGTTGGGCTGGTCATCAGTCAGCTGGTGGTGAGCAACCGTACTGTACATCACTTATTTCTTATGGGTGTCATTCCTCTCTCCCTCTCTCATCCTCAATATTATTATTAATATATTATCATCTATATCTGGCATATTAGGGGCATTGGTTCAGGCAGTCCCCTGGAAAACTTCTTAATAAAAAAGTGGTCCAGGAAGTCTGGACATACTTTAAGAAGGCAATCTAAAGGTTGCAGAAGCAGGACATTCCTATATGGCAAAAGACAAGCTGTCACAGAGTAAGACCCGCTGAATATATTTTACATGAACTCAGGAAAAAACCCCAAGGTTTATGACCTCGGGAACAAGCAGCAGGCAACTCTGGAAGTGTATCTCTATTCATTATTGGATGAAGGGGAAACACTATCACCAAGGTTGAAGAAAAGGCTGAGGTACTTAATTCCTTCTTTACCTCAGTCCCTAACTCTGTGACCAGTGATCCTCAGGATCACTGAGCTGTAAGACAGGGATGGGGACAGAGAACAGATTGCACTTCCCAGAGTCCTGAAGGAAGCAGCTGACCTGCTGAGCCACTTAGATGGACATTCGTAAGTGTATAAATGGGATTCAAATTGGATTTATCCAAGGGTGCTGAGGGAGGTAACAAAAGACCTCGCCAAACTGCTCTCCATCTTTTGGTAAGCCAGGGAGATCCCAGGTGCTTGGAAGCTGGCCAATGGTCACATCTACAAGCAGCAGCAGAAGGACCCAGGGAAATACAGGCCTGCCAGCCTGACCTGGCTGCTAGAAAAGATTATGAAACAGATTATCTTGAGTACAATCACACGGCACATACAGGAGAACCAGGGGATCAGGCCCAGCCTGCAGTAGCATCCACCGGGCAGCTGCTCTGCCGTTCTCTGCTAGCCCTGATGCTGCCGACCTTAGGGGACACTGTTCTGTGCTCGGAGTGCAAAGTGCGGCTAAGGCCGTGAGCCCCTTCCTTGGGAGGACACAGCCAACAATGGTGAAGGAAGGGAGTAGGCACTTCAGAGGGTACTTAATCCAAGGCCTTATCAGAGAGAACAAAGACCACCAAGCCTCAGGGGGTACAACTCCAGAGAGCCCCCACATCACTGGAACAACACCTTAAGTACAGGGGGAGTGACAAAGGAGGAGTCTAGCTGTCCACCAATAAAGGAACAAGGGGGAGGGAGCTGGGGGATAACTGACAATTAAGACAACCTTTCAGAGGGCTTAATGGCAGGAGTTCCAGGCCTCAGACCAATCACTTGATGCCTACCATGGAAGCTTCCAGAAAAGGGGCGTGGAGGGCTGAGTGACAGACGAGGTGCCTGGGAGATGATTCATGGCCCTATAGGGAATCTTTTAGTGAAATGGGAGGGTTGTAGGTAGGATTGACATTATGGGAATGGGAGGTAATTTACGGTGCAACCACATACAGGGGAAACTGAGAACAAACCAAATAATGCAACCCAACACCAGCCAGCATGGGTTTGTGAATACTCCTGCCTACCAACCTAATTTCCATTTATGATCAGGTGACCTGCTTAGTAGATGATGGAAAGGGTGTGGAGGTGTTTACCTGGACTTTGACAAAGCCTTTGAGACTGTCTCCCATGGCATTCTCCTGAAGAGACTGGCTGGTCATGTTTTGGAGAGGTGCACTCTTCACTGCGTTAACAACTGGCGGAATGGCCAGGTCCATAGTGGTGGTGGGTGACCTGACATCTTATTGGTGGCCAGTCACTAGTGCGGTTTCCCAAGGTTCAGGACTGGGATCAGGCCTTTTTACTGTCTGGTTGAGTGCACTCTCAGAATGTCCGCAGGCCACACCAAGCTGTGTGGGTTATCTGCTGGAGGGCAGGAAGGCTCTGCAGAGGGATCTGGACAGGCTGGATCATGGCTGAGGCCAATGGTGTGAGGTTCAACAAGGCCCAGTGCTGGGTCCTGCCCTTGGGTCACAACAACCCCAGGCAGTGCCACAGGCTGGGGCAGAGTGGCTGGAAAGGACCTGGGGGTGCTGGTGAGAGCAGCTGAACATGAGCCAGGCTGTGCCCAGGTGGCCAAGAAGGCCAATGGCATCCACAGCAATGGTGTGGCCAGCAGGGCCAGGGCAGGGATTGTCCCCCTGGGCTGGGCACTGCTGAGGCCTCACCTCCAGTGCTGTGTCCAGCTCTGGGCCTGCACTGCAAGAAGACACTGAGGAGCTGGAGTGAGTCCAGAGAAGGGCAGTGGAGCTGGGGCAGGGTCCGAAGCACATGAGCAGCTGAGGCATCTGGGTTTTATTTTTCTTGAAAAAAGGAGAGACCTGTGTGAGAGTGTAGCGGTGTGGAGATTGGTCTTTTCAAGCTGCGCCATGGGAGATTCAAGATACACATCAAGAAGAATTTCATTATGTAAGGGGTTGTCAGGTTTTGAAATGGGCTACTCAGAGAGGTGCTGGAGTCACCATCCCTGCAGGTGTTCAAGAATGACTTAATATGCACCCAGTACTGTTGTCTAGTTGACAGATGGTGGTTGATCAAAGGCTGGACTCAAGGTCTTACAGGTTTTGCAGCCTAAAAGATTCTGTGATTCTATGCTTTTCATTAGTATTATTTTGATGCTACTTAATTTTTTTCTTATCTCAGTCTTATCTTAAGCCAGGTTGCTGTCTGGAGTTAAAACATGACAGTCTTTTTTGGCCTCCCAGTGTGGAGAAGAATTGAAATAAAAATTAAAACTTGTGGGCTGAGATAAGAACTGATAAGTAAATGAAAATATAACAGTAATCACAATAGGTATAATTGCAATGAAAAGGAGGAAGAGAGGAGAATAAAACCCAAGAGAAACAAATGCTGTACAATGTAAGATCTCTCTGCTGACTGATGCCCAGCCTGGCCCCCAGTGGTGATCGGCCCCTACCTGCCAACTTCCACCAGTTTATACCCTGGGTATGTGTTGCATTCCACTGCGGGGAACTGCGAGGAGCTCTTTTATAAATGATGTCAGGAATGAAATTAAGGCTAAGGAGGCAAACATTGTATCTGACAACTGTTTACTAGTGATGAAAAGACAAAACAAAAAGGAGTTACCCCACTAAAGAGGGCTAGAGAAGACATAGCAACAGGAAGAAAAATGGGAGAGAGAAGGAGACAGAGAGATGAGACAGAGGGAAAAGAGGGGCGTGACCTGGCGTGAGGGGCGCTCGAGCAGGAGGGCCGGGAGCGTGGGCAGGAGGGCCGGGAGCGTGGGCAGGAGGGCCGGGAGGCTGGGCAGGAGGGCCGGGAGCCTGGGCAGGAGGGCCGGGAGCGTGGGCAGGAGGGCCGGGAGCCTGGGCAGTCGCGACGAGGATGGGCGGCGGGCTGGCTCGGCCGCTGGATCGCGGGTGCTTCAGGCAGGGACGCCCCCGAAGCAGGCGGGGCGTCGGTCCGGGACACAGGGAGGCAGGACAGACGCGAGCAAGAGCCAGTGAGGGCAGGAGAGCCAAAAGGCAGGACTCCAAAAGCAAGTTCGAAAAGCCCCCAAAAGAGTCGAAAGGCGAGGGACAGAACAGCCCCCGGAGCCTGTGGCACAGTCACCTTTCATGCCGCCGGCTCCTCCCCGGCTGTGCCTGCCGACAGGAGACCATCGGCCCAGCCCGATGTCCCGCTCCAGTCCTCTGGAGACGCCTCTGTCCGTCTCTGGGGTACAGTGCCTTCCGTGTCCCCCTGCTGTCCCCCCTGCCTGTCCCGTGTGAGACATGAAAAGGTGGCCAGGCGAAGTCTCCCCAGAGACAAGGCTTTCCTGCATCTTCTCCTGGCTGCCTCCGGGACATGGACATGTGCAGTCCCTCCCCACGGGCCTCTGACAGCCATTGCTGAGGCCTAACAAAACTCATTGGCTCCTCGCACTATGCTGTGCAGCATCGTGCATGCTAACACCTCTTTTTCCTTTGGAGGCTTAGGGTGTAATTAACCTGCACCTATACAATACAGCTATTTGTCGCCATTGCCTGTAGGAGAAAAACGAGCACTTTTTGATATTATTTATTGCATTTTAAAGTAACATCTAAGATAAAAAAATGTGGTGATGATCTAGACTACTAGCTCAAATGTAAATACCTGTATTGGCCAGAGGAATTTTATCTAAGGCTATTAGTTTCATTTGCGCCTCAAGTGTTTGTGTTCTGCAAACATAGAGAATAATTGTAAGTAATACAATACTTACCCCTGCCTTAGTGCTGTAACTTGCATTATTTTGATGGAGTCACATATCCAACAGCATCTGGGAAACAAACCGTAGAAAATTGTTGGAAGCTAGAAGAATTCTACACGTGTTTTGTCAGTATGTTTGAGGTGTTGAGAAGGAAATACAACACAGCTAGGCATAAGATAATGGATTGTATATAAAACTGTTCTGAAGAAAGTAACAATAATATTAAATTTGGCCAGATTAAATAGTCAAAAAAGAAATAGGAAAATAGAAAAAACTCAGGATATAGCAGGACATAAGAAAGTAAGTATTTTAAATAGAGTTAAAATATGCCCAGGAGACATTAAAATGGATATCTGCATTTGAGTTTAGTTGGGTAACATTTAATATGCCAGCATAGTAGTTATGCAAAGTGGTAGCTCAACTTTCTTAACACAGTAAATGATATGAGAACTGCTGAGACACATAACTTTTTGATTTTGGCTGGAAAACAGCATTTCAAAAATAAATACGCAAAAACATTGCCTCAAAATGCAGTTTTTAAAATGTCTTTCTCAAAGCCTTTGAACTTGTAAGAGATTATGCTTAAGCCACTTGTCAGTCAATTTAGGATATTGGAAAAGCTGTGACAAAATCAATTTTTTAAAGTTCAGATTTTTTTGTTCTTACCAATACCTTCTAAAAATTTATCCTATTCAAATGTACAAAGCAGTTTCAAATGAAAGTGAAAGAATTTTTTAATGCTATGAATACATATTGAATAAAATCAGTAACAACCATCAGACACATGGGAGTTAGGAGACAGCTTAAAGGGACACAGATGATACTTTTCTTTCAGATAATTGTGTACACTGATGAGGTCCCTTCTCAGTCTTTTCTCCAGGCTGAACAGGCCCAGCTCTCTTAGCCTTTCCTTCTAAGAGAGATACTCCGTTCTCCTGATCATCTTCACAGTCCTTGATGCCCTTGTAAGGGCTTAAAAAGCACAATGAACTGTCTCAAAATAGTGTCAAAGAAAAAATTCCCCTAAGATAAGCACAGATGGCAAACAGGAAGGGGTTAATTCCAAGATTAAATGGAGGTTTGTTTAACAGTAACATTTACTGTTAAACAAAATCCATACTATTGACTTTGGCACACGGTGTCATTTGTACCTCAATTTGAGCAGAGGCATCTTAATTATTGGATCTTAACATTGCTCCAGCAGCTCCATGTCTTTCTTGTCCTGAGGAGCTCAGAACTGGACACAGCACTCCAGGTGAGGCCTCACCAGGGCTGAGTAGAGGGGCAGGATCCCCTCCCTCCACCTGCTGGCAATGCTCTTCCCAATGCCCCCCAGGATACCAGGCCTTCTTGGCTACATGGCTACACTGCTGGCTCAGGGGTGTGATTGTCAAATTTACAGGCAAAGGAAGTGGATTTTTTCCTGCTGTGATTATCTAGCCTGCCTTTTGGTGTAGAGCTGGAAATATGCATCAGGATCGGTAGCCACCCCTCCTTTTGACTTCATATTAAGACTGGTGACCAAGGTGCCAGTTACTGTGGCCAGCAAGCAGATATCTAGTAGCCAACAGGTAATCTGAGATTGTATCTGCTCTGATTTAAAAAAGAAAATAAGAATTTAAAAATCTTAGGTATAAAAGGTTTCAGGTCCTATTAGCAATAGGACTTTTCTTTCTGATTTGGGATGGATATATTTCAGTGTATTGAGTGTGGATGGTTAACCTGGAAGTGCTGGGCATCTGTGTCAGCAAACCAGGTGGCTTGTGTTTGTCCTTCTGTATGACTTTCTGTATCTTGGTTCCTAAGTTACGCCCTGAAATTTGGGAAGTCTGAGACTGGATTCTTCAGGGGAAATAACTTGTGTAAATCCACAGAGCACGTCTAGGACATAAATAGCTTGGCCTTGCTGTTGCTAGTATAGACTGCATGTACTGTTCACCTAAACAGCATCATAGGAGATAAAAGTGTTCAGAGATGTGAAGAGGCAGAAATCTACATCAGTCATCAGTCTGCACTTTCCTGTAGGAGAGGTGGCATTTGAGTAGTAAATATGTATTCTATCTGAATATCTGTATATGGGCCTTGCCCCTAGGAATCCCAGCTGATCCTGAACGGCTTGCAGCTGCAATGCCCTTAATTGGGCGCAGCTGTGGCCAGCAGGGATTGCTGGGATAAAAGGGGGCTGGGCTTTCCAATGACACAGAACTCCGAGGTCAGCCTGGAAGGAGCAGGAGCAGTCTGCCAAGGAGGGAATCAGTTGATGAAGACTGAGCCACAAGGAACCCCCGAGAGAGTAAGAGACTACTACTGATATGACTACTACTATTCTGACTCCAATTGGGACTATAGTGTACGGCTACATTTGGTGACCCCGACGTGATCGCTGTAATTATAAGATAGGGTAGCCGGAAGAACTGGAAGTGTGGAAGAGAGAAGAAGAGCTGAGAGAAGCTGTTGGAAGAAAGAAAAGAAGAAACTAGAAATCTTGCATTCAACTTGAAGCTGAGACATCTGTTAACTGGGAAGAGAAAATCTAGCAAAAACAGAGAAGATAAGTAACCTTCTGAATCTAAACTAAAATTAAACGAAAATTCAATTTTGACTTAGGCAAATATATGTATGTACTGGAAATTTAGAAGTGAGATGGGCCTCAAGAATCGTAAATATGTATGTATTGAGAATTCGGAAATGTAAGGAGAGGAAAAAAAAGGAAAAAAAAAAGAAAAAAAAAAGGGAAAAAGAAAAAGGAAAAAAAAGGGGAAAAAAGGAAAAAAAAAAGGAAAAAGTGGTAAAGTTGGGCCCGGTAAATCCTAGGTATGAATATGTGTAATGGAAATTTGGAAATATGGTAAAGTTGGGCCCGGTAAATCCTAGGTATGAATATGTGTAATGGAAATTTGGAAATATGGTAAAGTTGGGCCCGGTAAATCCTAGGTATGAATATGTGTAATGGAAATTTGGAAATATGGTAAAGTTGGGCCCGGTAAATCCTAGGTATGAATATGTGTAATGGAAATTTGGAAATATGGTAAAGTTGGGCCCGGTAAATCCTAGGTATGAATATGTGTAATGGAAATATGGTAAAGTTGGGCCCGGTAAATCCTAGGTATGAATATGTGTATTGGAAATGTGGTAAAGTTGGGCCCTGTAATCCTAGGTGTGAATATATGTATGGGAAATATAATCTACTATGTATGATTGATATGTTCTGCTAACAACAATAATAATAATAAAAAGGGGGAAATGTAGGAGAGGTGGCATTTGAGTAGTAAATATGTATTCTATCTGAATATCTGTATATGGGCCTTGCCCCTAGGAATCCCAGCTGATCCTGAACGGCTTGCAGCTGCAATGCCCTTAATTGGGCGCAGCTGTGGCCAGCAGGGATTGCTGGGATAAAAGGGGGCTGGGCTTTCCAATGACACAGAACTCCGAGGTCAGCCTGGAAGGAGCAGGAGCAGTCTGCCAAGGAGGGAATCAGTTGATGAAGACTGAGCCACAAGGAACCCCCGAGAGAGTAAGAGACTACTACTGATATGACTACTACTATTCTGACTCCAATTGGGACTATAGTGTACGGCTACACTTTCCCTTCTTCTTCTTTTTGTTTTTAGCAAACTAGGTTATTAATAATAGTATTTTCTTTTCCTTTCCTCCTGATTCTGCAAGTTTATCCTTTTCGCTCTCTTCCATTGCCTTCCACCTGCCATGCATTGCTCTGTGTAGACACTACACCTCTTTTTATATTTACCTGTCTTATGCAGAGAAGTCTGAATGCTGACTTGATGCAATATCAAGTTTTTATTTTCACTCTTTCCAGTAGCATTTAGTGGTCATTTGTGGTGCTCCAGGATTCATTTGGCCTTTCAAAGGGGAGCACCTTTACTGAATGCTTTCTGTTCACTGGCTGCATAGGAAGAATAGGAAGGAGCCCATTACAATATCTTTTGACAGAAAAAAGGCCGGACTAAATTAATGGCTCAAGCAGGCCTTTGGCAGTTCCTGCAGAATTTCCAGCCCCATGGGACAAGGCAGATCATTTAAAGTTGTATGTGTGACATTCTGTTATCCTCAGAGATAAGGCCAGCAATGATGCTGATGTTTTTTCCTGTTTGCAAGCATTGTTAAATTGGATGGTAGTTCTAGCTAGCAGTTGAAGCATATGCTCTGCAGCCTTGCAAACAGGTAGCACTGTAGAAAGAATATACCATGTTCTCACTTGGGGATGGCAAAGGACTTGCTTCCTATATTATAAAACAAGAACCTCTGGGAATAGAGGCAACATGAAAACTCTGCTAAAAATTAGTGTGAATTGCATAAAGTTGTAGAATTTTGAAATAATCACAAAAATTGTTCACTGTCACACTCAAACTACTATTGGAGTTTCCTGACATATGGAAGAGACATGATTTTCCTTTCAGATAGCTGGGATATCTCAGTTCTAAGGATTAACATATTGTCAAGAACTGGTACTATTTGGTATGGACAGAGTATTAAAATATTAGAAGGTATTTATGGAAAGAGGAAAACCATCTAGGTGTATGAGTTTACACTTGGGTAGCTGGTTATCTAAATAGAAAACTAACATTTCTGCAGCACCCAGAGATTTAAAGTTCCTTGGAAATATCAGCTGTCACCTTTTTCCCCCTGACAGTAAATGAAGGGAGTTCAGTACTCAGGTATTGCTGTAAAGTGCCTCGGATTAACTTTCATGTTTTCTGCTGAAAAAACACATGGTACAGCAATAAGGTAAGACTGTGGCCAGGGATTCTTGGTCACAATGGTCATGGTGTATTCTTTACAAGCCAAGAAAGGAAGAGCTGGGTGAGTGCCATTCATGGGTCATGCAGCCACCTGGGACCTGTGTTCTCTGTGTGTCTGTGCTTGTTACTGCTGTAGGGAGGGCAGAACTTCAGCATCTGTGATTTATGTTAATGTGCAGCTCACAGAGTTTCTCCAAGAGGACCCTTGGCAGACTAACACAATTTTTGATAAACCAACATATCCCTTATCCTTTGCCAAGGTGCTGAGTCAAGAAAGTAATAGTGCCATAGGAAATGAAATAAGATCCAGATTACAGTTTCAATCCTGTACAGTCTTACACATGTGAATCATCCAATGTACTTGGAAGTAGTTGCATAATTTTGAAATTATGAGTTTCCAAATAATTTGGTTGTTTTAAGTGTATGGGAGAATGTCTGTTTCTCTTTTCCCTCTGCTTTTTTTTTTTTTTTTTTTTTTTTTTTGTGAAAAGCATTTTGTTCGTGAATATTGTGAACCATAAGTGACAATATTTTTCAAGATTCCAATGAAATTTGTTTTATGGACATGAAAGACTAGTAAGACTTCTAGAATATAAAAAAGGTGTTTTCTTCATCTTTAAGGACTTACGTACTTTCTTGACATGCTGATTTTGGCTGGGGTAGAGTTGATGTTCTTCACAGGGGCTGGGGTGGGGCTGTGTTTTCGATCTCTGCTAAACAAGGGATTGAGAATGTGATGTTTTTGCTATTGCTGAGCAGGGTTCGCCACACTGGCAGGGGAGGTGAGAGTGCCTGGGAGGTTGGGAGGAGACACAGCCAGGATAGGTGACCCCAGCTGAGCAAAGGGATATTCCAGGCCATGTGACATCATGGTCACTATGTAAAGTGATCATGCTCACTTTATCAAGTGAGAAGAAAAAAGGAAGAAGGGGGGACGTTTGGAGTGAGAAGTTTGCCTTCCCAAGTCATTGTTACATGTGATGGGGCCTTACTTTCCTGGAGATGGCTGAACACCTGCCTGCCCATGGGAAGAAGTTAAGGAATTCCTTGTCTTGCTTGGTTTATGTGTGGGGCTTTTGCTTTCCTAATTAAACTGTGTGTATCTGAATCCAGGGGTTTTCTAGCTTTTACCATTTTGATTCTCTCCCTGATTCTGTTGTGAGGATGAGCAAGCAGTTGCTTGGTAGTTGGTAGCTGTGGTTAATCCATGACACTTGGATATAAAATTTTGTTAAATAGTGTAATAGAGGAAACTAATTTAATTTTGAAAACAACAATAATGCACGGAGAGACTCACACAATTTTTTTGCACTTAGCTTCAGTTTGCAGAAAGAGTAAAGGCATAAAGAAGGAAAATACAATACAACATACAACAGCTGAGAGACTTCAGGGATGTGAGAATACCAGATAGGCATTACAGGCGCTGGTGGAGAAAGAATACCATTGAAACATAAGAAATCAGATTTTGGAACTACCTTGAAATAGATTGGAATTGATACAGCTGTCACAATCCAGCATATTCCTTTTTTTTTTTTTTTTCTTCCCTTCACTTACTAAACTCTATTTGCCTTGAGTCACAAGTTTTTCTCACTTTGCTGTTCTGAATTTCTGTCTCTGTCCTAAACCCTGGAGAATGCAAACATGAAAGTGAAGTACACAGACATTAGTACACAGAAGTAAATAATTGGCTCCAGACAGATTGCAGAACTCTTAAGATGTCTTTATAGTACTACAGGCTTTGGCCTAAGGGTAAGACCCCTGTTCTCAAACTAAGTAATTGGTAGTGGAAAAGATCTGTATTGCTGGAAGATGTGGACACTGATCCTTTGGGCCAGGAAGTTCCTATGGCTTCTGCTGGAATGTGTGGCAGGAGAGAATCAACATGTGCCCTCTTTCTTGAATCATGCTATTAGCAAATCACTATAGGTCTAAAAGAATATGTGCACTGACTTGAAATGGTAATTGTTATGTCAACACGTATGTACGGACATATGTGTTCAGTAATATAAAGAGAGTACCAGAAAGGACCAAATAGAGTCTCTGGTATGTAAGAAACAGTATCATGACCAGAATACAGAGGCTGAGAGATGTTCAGGAGGCTGACAGTGTTCAGGAGAGAGAGAAATAAGCTAAGAAAGGATAATATGCATTGGGTGGATATTATCCATCCTAAAGGATGTTATACATTGATCACATTCTGTATCTTGAAAACAGGGGTGGGTGGCATGAACAGATCTTAATGTTTTGAAATGGCTGATGAATACCTGCAGATCTCATACTGTCTCTTTGGATACTTTGGAAGAGCTGACAACTGATAGGACTTTCTCCACTCTCGCCTGTGGGACTTGGTTTCTGACAATGATGTATTACTTAGAGAGAAAAATGTAACCATGTTTTTACTTCCCAGGTAAAGATCAGAAAAAAAGAGCTGTGAACAATAATTTAATCTTAAATTAAATAGAAAGACATTAGGCTGAAGATTTTTAATTTCAAAGGAAAAATGAGAAAACTTAGAAAATTTAGAGATAGAAATGCAAATGTTTTGTGGAATTTTTTTGGAACCTATGAAGAAAAGAGTTCTAATTTTACATAAGAGACCACCACAGAAAGGATATTAAAATAAGCAGATTGCCTAAAAGGAATGCTTTAATGGATTAGAGTAAGAAAACATATGTCAGAAAGTATGGCAGTGGAGTGAGAATTTCATAATCCATCTCTGTTTAAATCATGTGCTGTCAGCTACCCAGAGATCTAGGGAAGAAAAATCTGCCCAGGTTTTTTTAAATATTGACCAATGAGTCATGGTTTATTTTTATGCATGATCATCTACAATTTAAAACCTTTCATATTAATTTCACCTTCCTTTTTTTTTTTCTTTACTGGCCTTAATATTCAGTTTCTTCACCAAACTATTTTAGGTTGCTTTTGGGATTTTTTTGGTTTTGTTTTGTTTGTTTTGATTTGGGTTGGGTTTGGTTTGGTTTGTTTTTTTTTTTTTTTTGGTTGGCTGTACAATTTTTGTTGTATTCCTATTTGTTATTCTTATCTGGCACTTCACTGAGAAAGAAAGAGTCTTTCTAAAGAAGCTCCAGAAATAGGTATTACAAAGACAAACTGTGCAATGCATCAAGATATATTTCCCAGAACCATATTGCATTTGGATATTTGGTGTATTGGTATAGAGATAATTTTAACTAAGGCAGTAACATAACTGACACAGCAACAAAATGCCTTACATTGTATACATGATTTTGGAGAACCAACCCATTTTCAAAGGAAAAATTATTTTGTTGTTTAACAATGCCAGATTTTGGGCATAATTTCTTGTGAAATAGTGAAGAAGATATGTATTAAGCTATGCATATTACTAAACTACAGATATCACCCCTTTATGCTGAAAAAAGAAGTATAAAAATATAGTGATATATGTGTTTTGGGTGTGCCCCGGTTCTGGCCAGGATAGAGTTACATTTTTTCAGTAGCATGGCTAAATTGGCATGGCTAGGAGGTTATTCTGTACCACTGCACATCTTTGTTGGAGGTGTGGGGGTAAGGTGGGGGGTAAGGAGCTCTCCCAGGCATCTAAGGAGGGCAGGTGGCCTTTGCTGTTGATCAGGGAAGGGGGAGAAAGCCAGTGTTCATTGTTGCCCTCAGTCTATGGTGAGCGTTTTTGCACGTAAACTACGCTTTTGTACGGTTTTGTTACTAACATTGTTGCTGTTAGTATTCACTTTCTTATCTCATTGATGTTTCCAGTAAATTGTTCTTATCTCAACCCATGATGTTCACATTTTGTGCATCCAATTCTCAACTCCATCCCGCTTCAGTGAGAAAGGGAGGGGAAGGGAAAGCAAGACAAGAGGCATCTATCTTGCAAGAATCTTGGTGGAGGCACTGGATTAGGGAGTATGATTCCTAAACCATGACAGGATGCCATTAGCACAACTTTTATAAAGGCAATTTCCTTCAACAAGTAACAGATACAGTTAGCAGTAAACTAAAGGGAAAATTGAGCTCTGAGCTACCGGAACTACACTAGTGTTTGTGAAAGGCCTTATTTGATGTATAGGTAAAGCCTATATGTCTGCAGAGCCTCTACATTTAAACACCAGTGTTCAAAGCAAAGGTGTTGTTAGTGTCCCTCTTGGAAGGACTCAAGGGCAGAGCTGGGACTACATTTGATTGACACTATAAAATGTCCATCTCAATGGTGCGGAAAGCTACAGGGCATGGACATAGATTGTACCTGATATAGCAGTTACAGCACATACCAGATGTCTGATATGAAAGATAACTAAATCAGATCGATTCTGTTATGCCTCAAATGCTACTGACATCATATGAAGTGACTAATCAGAATGACAGAGATGTAATTAGAGATAAATTGTTTGTGGCAAATCTTTCTGTAGATGAATAATATGGGAAAGGTAAAAAATTAAGCCTCCCCTTATAAGCTTCTCTTCATCTTCCAAGGAGCCAATGGAAAAAATCTCTCCAGAATAACAGTTCCTGTGGATGCTTCTTGGGGCAAAAGACTCTTCAAAAAGCAAAGGTAGGAGGCAAAACAAAGTTTTGCGCATCATGATCATGACTGATGCTGATTTTGCACTGAGCCTCAATCTTTGCAAAATAAGAGGCTAACTTATGCAAAGAGGCTGGCATGACATGGGGAGCATTTGAAATGACAAGAGAGATGACTTCACTCTAGGTTTGGCAGGGTTGAAAGCTATGCTCATGGTAAGGAGTTTCAGATCTTCAGAACTGCCGACACAAGTTTTAGCCTTTGATTGCCTCTGTGATGAGAGGTTGCAGGAGCACTGAGACTGATTTTGAAAGGATCTGTATTTTTGATGGAGGTGTAAGAAGTGTACAATGCTGTGAACTGTTGCTGTGTGTAGAGATGAGGTTGCTAATACAGCTGCAGTACAAACCCAAGACAATGCAGTAGGCATACCGGCCATACTCTGACACTCACCCTCAGTCTTACATTCAGGGCATTAAACAACAGCAGCAATAATACACAGCTGAAGATACGTGCAGTGTTGTGGGGCTTTTTAATTGAAGCAGTGTACATTCTCTGGTTTTCTCTGTAAATCTGGAACTTTGTTTTGGTTAGGAAAGACCAGTATCAACCAGTATATTTCTGGTTCGAGAAATACTACCAGTTCAGCTCCTGAATAATTTTAGCCACAAGAGTTTCAAAACTTGGTGTGGATGCCACTCTCTGAATTCAGAGCTCTCGCTGTGCTTTTGAGCTCTGCTCACTTTGTAATAAAATCTAAAGAGCTGTCTCTACTATAACAAGTCATGGAGACATTTTTTTGCAGCCTTCAACTGTACTCTAATTCAGCTTCTCTGACAGGCAATGCCACAGACATGCACATCTCCAGTTTCATGAAATGCAGTTGCAAGAACTTTTCAAGTTATGATATTGCCAAGATGCTTTGAAGTCCCTGGGGCATTTTAACAAAGACTTGGTGGCCATTGTGCACTTGGGTGTTAGTACTTCGTGGGTGACTGCTTTTCAGCACTTCATATTGCTTCTTGATGGGTAGTTTTAAGTTGTATTTGAGCTTTATGGTGGTGATGGTTCTCTGACATCTACTGCCCTAATATACATGTACTACTCTGTCCTGCTGTTTCTATTAAGTTGTCCTTTGGCTTTGTAAAGCATCTAAAACTTGAGCCTTGGTGTGCAATGCCTGCCTAGATCGTTCATGAGCCCCATGGTGTCATATGTGTACTGTCATACAGTATTTTTAGAAGTATCTTTTCTTTCATTATTAATAATTACCATTTCTGAAGCTCTTGGAGAGTTGAAGTGAAAGTGTCCTGAATTAAATACCACCAATAGAGGATTGCAGGAGAAGGCATTTCCATTAATATGTATTTAGACTTTAGGCAAATTTGATTTATCAGTCTTCTTCCTATTTCATGCTAGTTACCCATTAAAATATGAAATGAATAAATGACATGCATGACAACAGATTCATATAAAACATTCTTCTTGGAAAATGTCGTAGGTTGACAGGGAAGTGAGTTTTTTGGGAAGTTATAGCCAAACAAATCAGTGGGCAGGTTTGAATATTGAGGCCTGGTGTAACCACTGAAGACATGGATATGCCTCTGAGAACCCTGAGTGGGTTAAAAGCAGAGAACTCCCAGGGGAACTTTCTGTTCTGGTCAGTGAAGAGTTCAAGCCTCCCCTGCCCAGCCCCAGTCTGAGATTTTAACCCTTGGACAATGAAAACTTTGTGAAACACTAATCCTCTTTGATCAGAAAGAGAAGAGAGACAGTCATGAAATGGAAGGAAATGTGCAAGTGTCGAAGGTCCGAGCAAGTGAAAGATGTCAGAAGAAGATGGGAAAGAATCCTGTGGGAGAAGGTGATGGAGTGGCCTTTGGCTGGACTTCTCTTGCATAGCCATAGACTGAACTAATTTTCCTATAACACAGAGACCTCATTTAGGGGGAGGCAATGGCTGGAGCCTAGAGAGTGACCTGCTGCAGTGATGACCTGTGCAAGAGGGAACAGAGAAAGATGAAGAGGGTGTGGTGGTGCCCTCTGTTTTCAGAGAAGAAGAAGATCTCTGTTCTCAAAACCCTTGGCCCCAGGGGAGGTGGAAAAATGGGGAGGACTGTTGTCCCGAAAGTGAGAGACTGTTGCTTTTTTTGGTACTTGGCAAAGTATCCTTAGAAGGGAACCCTATAAGCAGTTTTGGTCCATGGACAGTGGTGAGATCACTGTACATGGAAGGAAGATGTCCACGATGGCAGATTTTCTCCGGTTGGTGCCATGTGTGACATGGAAGCACAAGAGGTTTTAATGGTGTTTCCTGGGGAAGACTGTGTGGTACAAGAGAGACTCCTCTCTCCCTTGATGAACTGAGAATTGATTATCTGAAGGGTGGTAACTTGACTGAGAATCCAAGGTTTTGTCTCACAGTGTTTTGGTAGAAACGGGGTGGGGGAAGGAGGAATGTTTTGGAAGGTTTTAATTTTGAATTTTGTGTGTTCTTGTTATTATATTGTAGGTTAATAAAGTTGGGTTTTTTTCTTTTATTCCTAAGCTTGAGCCTGCTTTGCTCTGTTTCTGGCCACATCTCACAGCACTTATTTGAGAAAAAAAATTTTCATGGGTGCACTGGCACTGTGCCAGTATCAACCCATGACAGAAAAATTTTTGCCCCTTGCAAGTCAGCATTCATGTCAGGAAGGAGGAGACAAACCTGGATGACTTAAACATCTAACAAGTATGACCTGAATTTCAGATGTTCTCATATATGTAATAAAACTTAATTTATCTTCATTAGAGAACACAGAACAATCAAAAGATCCATATGAAGAAATTTAATACAATTTATTTATAAGCTAAGACTAGTTTAATAATGCTTCCATTTGGAAACAAGCTATTATGAATGTACACTATAAGAACTAGAAGCAGATTGATTATTGTAGAGCTAGGAGTTAAATAGGCTTGAATGTGAAAGCTTTATTAGCAGCATGGGCTTTCTGCTATTTTCCTAGGTTTTTTCAAAGATACACAAGTAGGAAAATATCCCCTTTAAGCTGAGCTTAATATTATGTATGAAGAGTGCAGAGCAATTTGGGCAAAAGGCAGCAAATCTTCACTATTAAGACTTTCAGCATGGCTGACGTCAACAGTTTGTAAATGCTGCTTATTTTAGCTTTTCTTTCATGGTTATGGCTTTTCCTCATTTGTCCTTCTGCCACAGTGCACTGAGCATGAGACTTGGTGTACAGCAATGACACAAGAGCTGGGAAGGAAGGCGGAACTTCCCCTCATTGGGGCAGGGTTGAAGGCACCTGCTAAGTGAGGGAGCAGCTTGCAGAACATGGAAGCTCTTCAGATGCAGCTGGATGTAACTTGGAAGAAATGGTAGCTGCACTGCCTCTGTTGCCGACTCCTTATTTCCTTCTACACTGGCTGACCCAGCCCCGACCTTTGGTAGCTGTCAGGCTTTTATGGATAGTCAGTTCGTCTTGCAGGGCCCTATCTGCAGAACACCTGATGACACCTAAATGTAACTGAAGTCAAAATTCAGTTGCAGAGCTGTGCTTTCCATACATAATGATGAGGACAATGCAGAACTCTTCCAAAATAAGGTTTCAGATATCCACAATTAGTATACTTTAAATTAGTGAAATGTTTTGACCTTAATATGCCCCTTTGTGTTTTCCATCTATAAAATGAAGGAAGCAATATCACTTAGTCTAGGGACTTTATGCTAAAATGACATACAAAAATCATCCTAGAAAACATGATTACTACTGTTAATACAATTGGGTCCTTGATTCTTGTTACAATTGGTAATGGAGAGTAAAATCTAATAGTATTGTCTATTGGGAACCCTTAATGATATAGGGATCCTATAGGAGAAATGTCTATGGTTATAAAATACATAATAATAATAATAATAATAGACAATGATAGACAACAATTTTATAACTTATATAATGCATTGTTATCAATGTTGAAGACTTTTAGAAATAATTCTTTGATTTATATGAATACACTGAGTGCTGAAATAGATCTAATTTTAATCATTAGAGGTATGTGTTTTGCCCCTGTCCTTGAGCTCTACTCAGATGGCACAATATTCTCTTCTAAATTTTTTTTTACCAGTGGAAGAATTCTTCAGCTAGAGCAGTAAGGATCACCAGAACTACATATATCTGCTACTGAAATAAGACAAATCCAGGATAATTGTACTGCTTTTGATAAAATTATAGCATTTTATAATTCATAATAGCATTATAGCTGTATTTCCACTATGCTGATATAACCAGTTATGGAAGAATGTATTAAAGCTAATATTTAGATGGCATTGGTATTGTGACAAACCTTTAGCAGATATTCATAAATGGCTAAAGTTAATGGAAGAGTAAAATCCATGTACAGTACTAAATTTCTTCCTGCTGCAAGACTGAAAGCTAATGTCTTCACTTCTTTGGAAATTTTTTTACTGTGAGAAAATATCAACTTCTATTTGATTTTCTTCTTCTAGGTAGGGCAAATATTAGATATTAATTTTGATTCACATCGCAAGCTATCTGTTGCATCTCACTTTTACCCTTAATTTATTTGAAGAATTTAATACCTGAATTAAAAATAAGGCTCATAGAGTTAATTAACTCCAAGTCATCTGAAACCTGGGTTCTTTTGGAATTATCGTTTTAAACAAAAATAAAACCCTGATGTTTGCTAGACATTCCTATTGCCAAATAAGAAATAAATGTTCTAAGTTTCAGCATTGACTTTAGATATGTAATCAGTTTTACTCAGAGTTAGAAAACATCAGTGAAATGGCTTTTTATAGGCACACTGTAAACAATCGAAGTATGTGATTAATTTAGCAAGAGAAGACTCCTAAATATTCAAGATCAAATGTGTTTATTTTGAAAGGCCATCAAACTTCAAGCTGCTTCTTTACCATATTTCTAATTGTAAGTACAGGCTGATACTTCAGCTTTGCTGGGGTTGGGTTCAAAATCTGAAGTAACAGAAAGATAGAATGTTAAGGAGTTTGAATGGACCTCAAAGACCATTTAGTACCAGCACCCCTGTCATAGGGAGGGGCACCATCAAAGCCCATCCAACCTGGCTCTGAACACTGCCAGAGTTGGGGCATCCATAGTCTCCCTGGACAACCTCTCATGAACCTCACAGTAAAAAATTTCTTCCTAATACCTAACCCAAATTTTCCTTTCAGTTTGTACCCATTACTTTTTGTCCTGTGATTACAGTTCCTGATGAAGAGACCCTCAGGCTTTCCTGTAGGCCCTTTTGGATACTGAAAAGTTGCTATTAGGTCCCCGTAAAACATTATCTTCTCCAGGCTGAACAGCCCCAACTTTCTTAGCATGTCTTCATAGTGGTCTTTCATTCCTCTTATCAGCTTCGTGGCCTCCTCTGGTCTGACTCTGACAGTCCTTCCTTTGTTGGGCACTCCAGGCCTGGCTGCAGCACTCCAGCTGGGGATCTCATCAGAGCAGTGTAGAGGGGTGGAATCCCCTTCTTCACCCTGCTGGCTTGCATTGCTTTGGATGCAGGCCAGGACACAACTGGCTTTCTGGGCTGTGAGCACACACTGCTGGCTAATGTTGAATCCCCAATCTTTCACTGCAGGCCTGCTCTCAATCACTTCTCTGCCCAAGCTGTTGGTGTGTCTGGGATTGCCATGACCCAGCTGTAGGACCTTGCACTTTGCTTTGTTGACCCCCATGAGGTTTGCACTGGCCCAGCTCTCAAGCCTGTCCAGGTCCTTCTGGATGCCATCCCTTCCCCCCAGCTGTGTCAACTGCCCCACACAGCCTGGTGTCATAAACAAACCTGCTGAGTCAATATGTTACATCTCTATATTCAGAATTGCTTTCAGCTGGTCATAAATTTATTGCATTTCTTGTTATAATTCAATCTGCCAAATCTATTATTTTATGAGACAGATTTGTTAACATGAACATCTCCAGACAAATATTAAGCCCTGAAAATAAATCTTCAACTAACTGACAAACAAGTCACATTCTATATTCTCTCTTTAGTGGCTGATTATTTTCCTGCACATAATAAAGAAGCCATTAATGTATAATGAAAGAGCTTCATTATTTTCTCTTTGAAAATTTTTCTCTTTGAAAAATACAAAAATACATACTTAACCATATGGGGCCTTTTGTACACAAGGATTTTTTCTTGCTAAGAAGTTTGGTGCCAGTGGTGTGATTACTAAGCCATCATATCACTTACAGTTGAGAAATACCCTCTTGAATAGTAATAAGAAGGTCAAAGTGGCTTTTTTTGTTTCCATCAACTCTAGACATCCCATGAAAACTCTGCTCCTGGCAGCAAGTGGCCATATTGGCTCTGTGTGCTGTTAAAAAAGGCTCTTTTGTTTGTTGAATTAAACAAACTGACTGCTCTAATAAAGAAATGTAATCTTACTTGAAATTATGCTCAGCTGGGGCAGAATTCTGTCCAGGTAACAGCTGAAAACCATGCGTCTTCATATATATCCTAGCTGGCAAATGCATCTGGAAGGAAGCACATTGCTTCTCTGAATTGCTTGTAAACATGCCAGCTGCTGCACTCAAAGGTTCAGCTGATGCTGAGTCAAAGACAGGAATGAAAAAGCAATACTTTTGCAAATCTCTTTGTGCTGTCTCGCCTCATGAGAAAAACATGACTTCCATCATTTTTCATTGTATTATGCAGCTAAGTTCCACCAGTGTAGTGACATGTCTGTCACATCTCATGTCCTCTGTGTGGTCACATAGGTAAACACACAGGTTACCTTGTGGCATGTACCCTCTGTCTTGATCAGGGGGATGCTTGTCCCAATAGCAGAGCACTCTGATTCACACTGGTGGAGCATGGGACATTTCCTTTCTAGCTTGCTCAAGTCTTTTCAATCTGTCATGTATTGAAAGCACCATCAATCAGAAAACCAGTGTGCATGTCTATGTTTTGGAAATCTGACCCTTAGGCTGCTGATCACACATTTCTTACCAAACTCAAAGCCTTCCAAAAGCAAAATAAAAGACAAGGATATAGTCTTTTCACTTGTTCAAAGGAAAGCTGTCTTACATGGGTGTATTCAGTTCATCCTACTGTTATTCCTTTTTCTCACAGCATCCCTTTCCATACTGTTTGCTTAGGTATCCCTTTTTGGAGCAGCAAGTTGTCATTTATTATTTTCCTGTTTCTGGCCAGTTCTGGGTTAATTTTTTGCAGTAGCTGGAAGGGGACATGGCTAAACATGGAGGTTATTCTATACCACCTCATGTCATTGCTGGGGCTGCGGGAAAAGGACTCTCTTACATGGAGAAGGGGTTCCTACCCCCATGTTTTCTCTCTTACATGGAGAAGGTTGTGTAGGAAGCTGTACGGAATTGTCTGGTTTTGGTTGTTTTGGTTGGTTTTTTTCTGTGTGAATTGCCTCTTTTCTTATATCCTCTGCCATTAGTACTCTTGCTGTAACTGTTTATTTTCTTACCTAAATGCTGTTTCCAGTAAAGTGTTCTTATCTCTGATCTGTGATCCTTCTTTAGTGGCTCCAATTCTCCTCTCCAGATGCTGCAGTGGGGAAGGAAAGGGAAGATCAGGGGGGTGAGAGAGAGAGGCCATGTGGTTTGGAGAGTCTTGGAGGGTGCACTGAATCAGGGAATATTGTTCCTAGGCCATGATAACTTTGTTTGTGAATGCTAATGATAATGTATGGGCCTTACAAAACATTAAAACAAAGGAGTATTTTATTTTAAATCTACCATTGCCACCATGCAGGCTCACTTTCTAACCTCTGTGTCCTCTTTTTGTTCTTCAAATCTTACATATACTATACATTTTGTGAGGTGTTTTACTGCTGTATATAGTCTATATTTAATTTGGTTTTGTAACATTTTATATTATTTTTTTATTTTAGGTGCAACAAGGCCAGGATCCTGTACTTTGGTCACAGCAACCTCAGGAAGGGCTAAAGGCTTGGGAAAGAGTGATTTGAAAATGGCCCAATAGAAAATGATCTGGGAATAATGGTGGCAGTAGCTAAACATGAGCCAGTGAGTGCCCACTATTGTGGGATGCCAGGCACCCACAAAAGCCACTCACTCAATCCCCTGTGCAACTGCAGAGAGGAGGGAAAATTTAACAGAGGGTTCATTGGCTGAGATAAGGGCCAGGAGAGATTGCTGACCAAATACTTCCAAGGATAAAACAGGATCAACTTCAAGATATGAAGTGAATTTGCTACTAAAACAATCAGAGCAGGATAATGTCTCCCATGGGTGACATGGTTCTCCATGAGCTTCTCCCTCCAGCATGGGGGGGTCTCTCTCCACAGGTCTCCCACAGCTTGACAGCCTCCTCTCAGGCATTCACTGGCTCTGGCATGGGACCGCTCCACAGGCTGCAGGTGGATCTCTGCAGATGGAGCTGTGCTCCAGGGGCTGCAGGGGCGCAGCTGCTTCGCCGTGGCCTGCACCATGGACTGCAGGGGAACCTCAGCTCTGGTGCCTCGAGCTCCTCCTGTCCCTCTTTCTCCACAGACCTTGGTGTCTGCAGAGTTGTTCTACCCCCATGTTTTCACTCTGCTCTCCTTTGACTAGAATTGAAACTACACCACAACTTTTATTCCGATTTCTTTTTAAATGTGTTATCACAGAGGTGTTACCAGCATTTCTAATTGTCCCAGCCTTGGCCAGTGGCACATCCATCTCTGGAGCCACCAGGGAGTGTTAGCTCTCCCTGACATGGTGGAAGCTTCCAGCAGCTTCTTACAGAAGCCACCTCTGTGGCCCTACTGCTAGAAAACCAGGAAATGCAAAACTAATACAATCCAGGTGGCCAAGAAGGCCAATGGCATCCTGGCCTGGATCAGCAATGGTGTGGCCAGCAGGGCCAGGGCAGGGACTGTCCCCCTGTGCTGGGCACTGCTGAGGCCTCACCTCCAGTGCTGTGTCCAGCTCTGGGCCCTCACTGCAGGAAAGGCCCTGAGGGGCTGGAGAGAGTCCAGAGAAGGGCAATGGAGCTGGGGCAGGGTCTGGAGCATGAGTGCTGTGAGGAGCAGCTGAGGGAGCTGGGGGTGTTTGTCCTGGAGAAAAGGAGGCTCATAAGGGCTTATCACTCCTTACAACTCCCTGAAAGGAGGCTGTAGCTAGGTGAAGGTTAGTCTCTTCTCCCAGGCAACCAGTGAGAGGATGAGAGGACATGGCCTCAAAGCTGTGCCAGGGGCTGCTTAGTCTGGGCATCAGGAAGGATTTCTTTGTGTAAAGGGATGTTGAACATTGGAATGGGCTTCCCAGGGAGGGTGTGGAGTCACCATCCCTGGAGATGTTCAGGAAATTACTGGATGTGGAACGTGCTATGGTTTAATTGGCAAGGTGATGGTTGGTCAGTTATTGTTCTCAGTAAGTCGGAGGTTTTTTCCAATCTAAATGATTCTGTGATTCTGTTTATAACATCTTTTTCAGATATCTTTTATTTCTTGGTTTGGGGCAGTGGAGTCTAATCCCATTCAGTGTAAGTTACAAATACTTAGCTGAAACAAATTTATTTTGTTCTACAACATATAAATTAGCAATGAATCTCTGAGATTGCATGTGGCATGTGGAAATTATTTTATTTATAATTCAAAACAGTTTTATCCGAAGGCACTGGTTCACCAGGTTGAGTTTTTCTCGAAATCATGAAGTTTTGCACATTTTTCATTCTGCAAAGATCTGTTTGAGAAAGGGTAATTTTTATTTTCCCTTAGAATACTTTTAAAGTAGTTTTTTTACTTTTACCAGATAGCAGGAATCTCTTCTGTCTTCTGCAGAGATAAGCAAATAGCACAAGTACATAAATATCACTTCTTGGAAAAGAAAGCTTCAAAAAGAATCCATGTTCTAGTTTTTAATTGACTTTGTTCTGAAATTCAAACATCACTTGTCATATGTCATGTCCATAAATTTGCTGAAAATAGAAAGCTTCAAACATTTAATTTTTTTTTTTTTTAGATAACTTGCTAGAACATTTTTAAGGATTTGATTGTCCTCATGTAATTCTGAAAGACAGGGAAGTCATAAGTCTCAAATCATCTTGGATGGGTACAGTTTTTTCTTAAGCTACCGGTAGGAGAAACCACCAAGAATTTCTGTTCTGTGCTAATTCTTATACTGGCTTTAATACCAGCTTTTAAATTTGGGCTCTCAGATTGTATGATTTGAAATTGTATATTGTAAAAGAATTTGTTCACTTAACAGAGTTTTCCTCTTTTTGTTTAATTGCTTGTCATAAATTTAGATCTGGATACCTGGTAATGGCATTTCCCTCATTTAGCCAAATACATATGACTATGCATCAAGCACCAATGTCAGAACAGGACAGGACTTCCCTTCAAATAACATATTGGATTGATTTGTTTTGTGATGAGGAATGTTGAACTCATTGTTGCTATTATGCTGTGGAAGATTACAGAAAGATTCTCTTTTTGTTTCAAGTATTGCTTGTATCATGATTTTGTCATTTTTAGACTCTGAGACCCTGAGGTCATCAGGCTGAATAGAATTCCAACAGAATGGAATGGCTCTTGATCTAGCTGTAATTACTTTAATTAGCAAATTAAATTATAATTCTTACTGTTTTTATCCCGGGGTATTGCTGCTTGTTTTAGGTCACTTTATGATGTTTTTATTTCCAATTGTTTATGTATGATATTGATTTTTGTACTTATAAGACTGGTTTTGAGAGTGAAGGGAGGGACAAGAAGCTCACAGTTTGTTTTTAGAAACTGCACTTGCTTTTCTGTATTTTTTTTCATGTATTGTGTTGTTTGCAGTACGGATAGTGGGAGAGAGAACTCTTCTCCTTAAATGAACAGAAAAAAATCTTAAAAGTGGCAAACTAACTAAAATTCCCATATTTTGTCTTCCTGTGCTGTTGATAAGAAAGATAAAAAGGTTAGAGTGGAAGGAAAGGTGTTCAAAAAGTTTATTTTACTTCTCATTATACTTTAATTCTGTTAATAATTTTTTTTCCTTTATACTTTTTAAGGTTTTAAGCCTGTTTTTCCCTTAAAGTATTTTCTCCTAATCCTTATCTTATTCCATGTCTTCCCTTTTCCTCTCCTCTGCTTAAATTCAGCAGAAAATAATGAATAAATGATTTTCACTAGTATTTGGCCAACATCAATCCATCACAGTAGGGGTGGGTCTTTATATAATTTGTCTTTTTAATTCTATGCTGTAATTATGCCTTACATGAAGGTAAAAAATTATTTTTCTTCTATTTAGTTTAATAATTTTTGAAACCATATTGCTTAAATTCATAATGTCTCTCTAAGTGAAAGCCCTCGTGTATCTCTAGTCCCTAAGCTTTCTTAAAATTTTAATACTTTTCTAGTGCCTAAACTTATTTTCTTATCTGAAAAAAGCTCAAATATTTTTCCTAACATGTAACTTTTACAGAAGAAAGGAACAAATTAAAATAGCTATTTTGCTGAGAATGGTGATAATTTATGAAGAGTTTACAAAGGTACTAGGGTTTGTTCAAATATGTATAATTTATAGTTTCTTCATCCTACCCTGTGTCCTAGTTCCAGTAACATATTTTAAGGGTTTATTAATAATTGCACCCAATTTATCAAAAGAAAATCAGGGGATGAGGCTTTTCAACCTTTCCTTCCCTTCTTCTCCTTTTAATCTGTTATGTCACATTTTGAGAATGCTGAATTTCCCTGAAATGTTAAAGAGACCATTTTCCTAATATTTTATCTGATAAGCTTTCTCTATATGGTCTGCAGTGTGTCTAGAGTGAGGGCTGGTATGTCTGAAAAACCTAACAAAACCCTTGACCCAAGTGAGAAAAATCCAAAATAGTATAAAAAGGAAAAAAAAAGAAAAAAATGAGCTAAACCCTAAAAGAATTTTCTGATCCCCCAGCCTAAAAATTTTCATGTAAATAAACTCATAACCAAATGAAATAAAAAAATATTTGAAAAAAAATACTATGAAAATTCTAATGAAAAAAATCTCATTGCATTAAACTGGGCTCTGGCCTATGCTTATTGCCTGCTGCTAAATACTGTAAAACAGCAAATAAAGGCTGGGGGCAGGGAAGTAAATCAGCAACTACTCCAGTCACTCAGGCTGCAGCCAACACCCCAGGTACTCAAGCTGTAACTAAACTAGACAATAAACCTAAGCCAATAACTAAACCAGACAGGAAACCTAAGCCAACAGCTAAACCAAACAGTGAACCTAAGTCACTGGCAGTCATTACTGTAGGAAAGAAACACAAAATCCAGTTGACCAATAGACAATAATAATCCAGGGAACGGACCCTCAAAGCCAGCTCCAACAACTGACACAAAATCAGAAATCACTACTGAGTCCTTTTCCCTAAAAAACCTTCATAACCTAAAAAAAATACATTCAACAACCTGATAAATGTAGAAATAGTTGATTAATGCATCTTTAAGATGCTGCAAGTGAAGCTGCAATTCCAAACATACGAAAGCAAAGCATTTGAAATCCGTGTCACATAACCCGATTATCGACCAAAAAATGATAACGAAAGCTGGCCCTCACAGTCTCTGGTCACAAATCCTGAAAAGTGTAGAACAAAGATATCTGTGTGCAAATGATCTCTATATGCAGCAAACCCAGTAGAAGACCATAGAACAAAGAATTAAACACTTGAGAAAAATAATAGCAGGAAAAATTATCTTCTCAAATAACCTAGCAACTAAAAGTCCAAAATTTGTACCATATACATCCACGATGTAGAGAAAACTTGTATGACTTAAGCCACCAAAATATGCTTCTACTTTAGCAGTAGTGAAGCAAAATGACAGAGAAGAGACTGTATATAATATGGTGAAGAAGCTGCGAACATGCATATGCCGTGCATAGCCCAACACGTGCTTAATTGCAACTGTAAAATGAAGTCTGCAGAAATTAGAAAATAAGATAAAAAATTTACAAAAAAAAAAATTAGGCCTTCTCCAAATCTCAGCAATACAAATCAAAATTTCTAATACCAAATGTGAATGTCCCTCAAATAAAGAAAAAACAACAAAGTGTACACCATGAAATAAGCGATAATTCTTCCTATGTAATTGTGAGAAAAACATGAAAAAGTAAAATAAAAGACCCACTGCTGCTCTAACACAATACATAAATTGAAAAAAAAAAAACATGACTCAGAATAGAAGTTTCACCAAAAAATACCCCAGCTCCAATTGCCCATAGCCAAACTGCCAAATATAATGATGACGTATCTGATCCCCTTTACAAAACCTCTAAAACATATGCCCAAAGAAAGAAAAATAATCAAACTTAAAAGAGCCCTGCCTCTAGCCAAGTAAAGGCCAGAGAAAATGTATTTTTTTAGACTCTGTAAATTTTTTAGCCTGGCACATCAAAACCACAAAAATATAAAGCCTTAGTCAACAATAGTGCACAGTACACATTAAACGCATCAAAGCATATGAAAGCAAACTCTATTTCTATAGCTAACATAACAAAAAATCACAAACTGTAATTTTAGTAGAAACTAATATAAAACTAACTAAAAATTAATAAAAGAAACGCCCTATTGTAACTAGCCAAAAAGCCCCATACATTTTGAACATTATATACACTTCCTCGGAAGTGAATATTTCAAAAACCCAAAAGAATTCAAATGAACATTTAAAATAATGACTATAAAGACAAAAAGCATTGAACAATTAAACACCTTACCTAAACTAAAAAATAACCCATCTCCAATAAAACCTATTTTAAAAAAAGCAACGAATACCAATTGCCACATCAACAGTACACTACCACAGTACAAAACAACTTGAAATACTGTAATTCCCATCCATAAAATAATCCATAAACTGAAGAACAAAAAATAATCAGCAAAACCCACTCACCCTTCAACAGTTCCATTTAACCTATACTCAAATCTGAAAAAAGAGACTGTAAATTATCATATCTTAAATAAAATAGGTCCACAATTTAGCACTGCTGTACCGAACATATTAAAACTCCAATACAAGCTAAAGTCACAAACAGCGAAATAATATGCCACTGTTAATGTAGGGGCATACATACAATGTATGCCAATACATTTTTCTCCATTCTTTTAATAACAAAATACAAACCTCAATTTACCTTTGCGTAAGAAAGAGTGCAATACACCTGAAACTGACTGCTTTCTTTCTAGAATGAAATTAGATTATGTGTTGAGACTGGAACTCTCTTTGCCTTGCAATATGTGCCAAGGTATCATTCCCTCAGTCCTAGGAGTCATGTCCTGATGGATTGTTATTAGTATGTTTGGGTTGTTTTCATGAGTCACATTTACTGGACTTTATTTTAAAATACATGAGGTTGCTAGTTTGGCAATTTTTACAGCATCCAATTTCTGTTCTGAGTGAAAAATCCCAGCCTTAACATTATCCAGCAATTTTATAATCTTGTTTCACTGTAATGAGCATTTATGGATACTAGTTTTAATGAAGATTTTCCCAACCTTGCAATTGCATGCTCTCTTTTCTCCTATTCTGAAGCATCCCATAATGAAGATAGTTGTTATTAGTCATACCAAGCAGCAGTGGGAAATAATTTCCAAAATACTTGATAGAGTTTAACCATTTGCAGCAGAAGAGAATGAGGGGGGTAGCGTTCCTACAAGTTGTTTCAAGGTCTGCTGATTTTGGCTGGGGTAGAGTTAATGTTCTTAACAGTGGCTGGTGTGGGGCTGTGTTTTGAATTTGGGCTGAGCATAGAATTGATGATACAGAGATTTTTTTGTAATTGCTGAGCAGGGTTCACACAAAGCCAAGGTCTTTTCACCTCCCCTACACTGGCAGGGGAGGTGAGAGTGCCTGGGAGGTTGGGAGGAGACACAGCCAGGATAGGTGACCCCAGCTGAGCAAAGGGATATTCCAGACCATGTGACATCATGGTCACTATGTAAAGTGATCATGCTCACTTTATCAAGTGAGGAGGAAAAAAGAAGAAGGGGGGGGACATTTGGAGGGAGGAGTTTGCCTTCCCAAGTCACTCTCACACATGATGGGGCCTTACTTTCCTGGAGATGGCTGAACACCTGCCTGCCCATGGGAAGAAGTGAAGGAATTCCTTGTCTTGCTTGGTTTATGTGTGGGGCTTTTGCTTTCCTAATTAAACTGAGTGTATTTTAAGCTGTGAGTTTTCTAGCTTTTATATTTTGATTCTCTTCCAGATCCTGCTGGTGGGGCAGTCAGTGAGCAACTGTGTGGGACTTGGTGGCTGGCTGGGGTTAAACATTACACGAGGTCTGAAGGTAACATTCAGAGATAGATATGTACAGTGCAACCACAAATTGTCATAAAAATGCTCTGACAGTGGCAGTAATTTGAGCTGTCTTGGATCTGTGAGAATTTTGGCAGCTCAGAACTTGTGATGGTTTCATCAGATTTCGGCAGCTGAGGGGATTTTACCAGGCTCATCTCAAATCAGTAGCAAGCATTTATATCTGTGTTGTAAAAAAGAACTTTCAAGTAACTGAGCTACAATATTACTGTTGTTTTCTCTATTTTAAATAGGACAAACCCCACAGGCAAGAATTATTTGGGCACAGATACCACCCATCCTGTTCTAAAAAGCTAAATGGAAGATCCCAGAAGCTGACAGTAGGTGTAGGGATGGCTGTGCCCTGGAGAAGCCCTAGTGATAAATTACTCCCTGAATATGTCCTGTGCAGTTTCAAAGCACTTTGGGATCTTTAATGATAAGTGTTATTACATAAGGATGAATATAACTCTCTGAGGTGTATGTCAGAATTCCTGGCAGTGCACCAGCTTACAGTGCTGCTGGCCAACATCATCCCAGTGCTCTTCTGCTGACAACAGAAAAATTCAGCCACTAAAAGCATGGCAGTCTCAAAAAGCTTTATTTGCTAATTTATGTTCCTTACAGTAGCTAGGAAGATGAGGAAAATTAATGTACAAATCCCTTCCACACAGATATGATGCTTGCAGATTTGACTTCTTTTTACTTGCCTCAGACAGAGTTTCTGAGTCAACTGAGGCAAAGGCTAGAGGACAGTCGCTTCTCACACCATTGAGGGCCAACAGAATAAATAAACAAAGTTGATAAGAGGATTGGAGCACTTTTTGTATGAAGACAGGCTGAGAAAGATGAGACTGTTCAGCCTAGAGAGAGGAGGTTGTGTGGGGACCTCATAGCAACTTTTTAGTATCTGAAAGTGGCCTGCAGGGAAGCTGGAGGAGGAACTGGTCATCAGGGACTGTAAGGTACAAATTGGAAAATTTAGGTATAGGTATTAGGAAAAAATTTTTTACTGTGAGGGTGGTGAGACACTGGCACTGGTTGCCGAGGGAGGTTGTGGATGCTCAAACCCTGGCACTGTTCAAAGCCAGTGTTCAGCCACCTTCCACTGGCTGATCTAGTGGAAGGTGCACCTGCCCATGGCAGGGAGGGGTGGGGCTAGATCTTTAATGTCCTTTCAAGCCCCTTAACATTCTATGATTCTATGACTCTAATATTCTATTTGTCTTGTCCCTAAGGAAATTGGAACCCCTCCTTGCAGACCAAGTAATGCATCCCATGTTTTATACTTGGTATGGAAGTAACTGCAGCATCTTTTAGCTGGGAAAACTGAGAAAGCAGTCATGGCTTCCTTTTAAAACTGGTGAGGGATTTGCTTCTTAGGAAACCTGACCAGGGTTTTTTGGCCTTTGTCACAGAAACTGGCGGCAAGAGCCTTGGTTTTTTCAAGGGCTCTGAAAGCAGCGTAATCAATTGATTTGTGCTGAAAAAAACATATAAACTGAAGAAGATTTATCTGAAAAACCTGTGTAATTATGTTGTTCTTCTGGCATCAAATTGAATGTAGTGAAATCCAGGACTGCAAATGAAGCGAATGCTCTCTCAGTTTTGTATGTTTCTGATGTTATGGAACTATAATTATTAAGAATTCTAAAATTCATTATAAATATATTGTACACTCATTTAAAAAAAAAAAAAAAGAAAGAAGAAAAGATTTTAAAATGTGTTCTAGAAGTAGTTATTATGTCAGGATGTCAGGATAGCCACTGCTGTTCAGGGGTTAAACTTCTAGTTTTCTTTTTAAATTAATTGCATAAATTTTCAATCCAATTAGCTAATACATAAGAGAGTCACGGAGTTTGGGACTGCTTGCCTTAAACCCAGCACACTTGAGGACCACCCCATGCAGAATAGGGAACAGAGGACTTATTACAGCAAAAAGCAGGAATGAATGTGCTGACCTCCAATGGCACTGAAACAGAGGTGCTCTCAGTATCTTGGAGTGATTTATGATGATAGCCTATTCCCTGATCCTCTGCTCTATACCCCAAAATGGTATTCCCTCTTTGAGGTGTGTGGCTTGGGAAGCTCTGTGGTGGGTTTCTACAAAGCCTCACTCTCCAGGTTTCTGGAGTGTTGTGTGGTTCAGTTTTCTTCATTAGCTTGGTTTTGTGTACCCAGCCAAAAGGTTTTTCCCTTCTCTGGCCTTGGAGAAGTTGTAGCAACAATCTTTCAGCAGCTTTTTGAGGTGAGCTGGACAGCTTGTTAGCCCAAGACCAAAGAAATGAGACCTGTGGGAAAGGGGTCTCTCTGTTCTGGCCCCACCCCTTGGGAAGCTGAGCTGGGGAGACAAAGCACACCCAGAGGCTCCAGATCAGATCAGTTCCTCTGCTCTGGAGAGGAAGTTGACACCAGAGAGTCTACAGATTATCATCTGCTGCCCAAACTGCTGCGTGATGCTCCTGTTTGTTTGGCTTTTTTTTTTTACCTGAGAGAGATGCTGATGCCATCTTGTACTGCGTGTCAGTTGTGAGCAGGTATTTTCCCTGGCATTTTGGGGTTTTGTCTGGTGGAGGAGTGGGGAGGAGAGGGGTGGAGGGAAGGGGGTAGGTCAGATAGTTTTCAATCTGTCAGTTATTTACTTTACTTTTTCCTCCCTTGTGTACATTCTGTTGAGTAATAAACTGTTGGGGTTTTTTCCTCACTTTCATCCATTAGTATTAATTTCCTGTGGGTGGAAAGGAATTGTTGGAACCATTTTAGAGGGGATGACTCATTAGAGAGTGTCATGTCCTAAATTTGTCACAAAACTGAGACACTCAGATATCCCTGCCATAAATACGAGTTTCAAAGTAGCTACAATGAGAATGAAGACAGGTTAGCACTAGCTAGATCACTCTGTGTAGGACTGGTGTTAAGAATGGAAAAGCCAGTTAGAATATTCTCTAAAGGGAGAATGTAGAGGAAACATTGAGCTTGAGTCACTTATTAAATGTGAAAGAGGCTGAACTTAGAGAAAATTCTCTCATTTAGCTGATGGTGTAATTGCTCAACTATCCTTCCTGTCTCGATATGTTTGTTATGTGTGCATCTTTTATTCTCCTTTCAAGGAAACTAATTTTGGCAAACAGTATGCAAATATGTTTATCATTTGCTAAAAAATAAATCCTCATCTATTATTTAAAAATCCACATTTGGATAATTTAATTATAGTAAAATGCCTAGCTCAGAACTGGAATTATTAATAAAAAAATCACTGATGTGGGTGTTGCATGCTCAGTCCTGTCAGTCACAGACTGGTTTTGGTTTCTTTCCCAAACTTCTGTAGTGGTCTAACAGGGGGCTCTGACTTTTTATTTATGTGTTGGAAGCAACTCAAAAATCAGTCATAAGATACCTCAGCCATCAGTCCACTAGAGTCTTCAGATGTGTGCTACATGGATGCAATATAAGATAGATATAGTTCCTCTAGCACATTATGGAATTATGCTATGAATATATTAGCTGTTTATATTACATAGGGGATTAATGCAAGTGATAGATAATAAGTACAGCTTTTAACCAATGTGACCCGCTTGACAGGTATTGGCAGCATGGGAGTTTCTACCAGTGCTCGGGTTCCCTCTCAGTGAAAATGTTCAGGCATATCTGCACTAGCCTCTGCTGATCACTCCCATCAGTGAAGGAAAACCAGCCCTCCTCTCCTGCAAAAGTCTGGGATTTAATATCCCTAAGGCCAGGGAGGACTGAGCTTCAGCCAGTGCTTGTGGAACCTGAGAAGTCTTCATATCCTGAGTCCCTTCCTCAGCTTTCCTTGCAGTGACAGTTATGGGGCTCAGAGGGCACTCCCCAGCCAGAGGAGCCCCACATCCTTCACGCCTCCTTGCATTTAAGCTGGACTTCCCACAATCATGCTAAAAGGAAGCTAACATGCTTCCCACAACATGTCAGTGTCACGTCTATAAAGAGAGAAATCTACATGGGCAGAACAAACAGAATCATTTCCATTAGTCAAAGGCCAGTCATTGAAATGACTACCTTAATTAATAATAAAGGAGCACTGAATTTACACAAGCACTTTATAAGTCAGAACAAAATATTTTCTACGGTACTTGTAAAATTTGCATTTATTAAAGAGATCTATACAACGACTATTCACAAATCTAGCCCCTGGGTGTTAAAAAGGGTCATCCATAAGGCAGTGTCGCAGCATTCGTGTTCACAGATAAAAATGAAAACTGCTGGCTGGATGTGGAATTGCTGAACTAACTAATATCATAACCTCTCACAATATTGGGTAGATGTGTGCATTCAGTGCTCAGGCAAGGCAGATCAGGCCTTTATACTTTGAAAAACTTCCTGTTGAAGTTAATACAAAGTCTATGTTAAGCAGTCAATTATCTAATGGTAGCTAATGCAAGAAGTTCCATTGCCTCCAGTTAATTGAGAAAAAAAAGATGTTTCTGCAATCTCATTCAGAATCTTTTATAAATGTCAAACATTGCATTATTGCTAGGGATAATTCCTTGTTTATCCACAAGTATAATATGTGTATATACTGCAACAGACTTTTTAATCGTTCTTCAAATTGCCTTGTCTCTCCTCAACTCTTTCTTCAGTATTCAATTACTAGTTCAAACATCATAAATGCTTTTGGTAACAAACTGTTTAAAGGCTCCTAATTGCATTAACCAAATATTGAGCGCCATAAAAATCTTGGATGGATATCAGGAAGCTTAAAACCGTGTCTCATTTGCCAATCACAATTAATAGATTTATTAAGCATGAACTGTGCCTTTCAGGGTTTCACCTGTATTGATTTCTCACACAATGAAAATTCTATTTTAAGTATTTAATCAGAAAGACACAGGAACATCTATACTGATGTTTATTCTGAAGGACTGGAAATACTGAAAATTAAGCACACAGAAAAAATGTTGGACCAAATACATTTGCTGTGGCATTAGTGGGTTTAGGTGAAAGAACTCAGGTTTGAGACTCTTTTGTTACCTAAATGAGTTACCTTAAAACAGTTTATACCATGTTTAGGCAGAGCTACCTGCTGTTGCAGGGAACAAATGAATCACAGGAAGTGATGTGTGTCCTAGCTCTAGTCCTCTGAAAATGCCCCCTTACCTGGTAGTTCCAATTTAGCAGTGAGTCACCAGTAGTTCTGGATTTCCCTTGCACATCTCCAGAGACACTACTGAGCTAGGAGCAACTGCTGTGATCTCTGTGTGTATATGTTACAGAAAGCAAAGAGCTTAGACGGGAGGAGGTACCTGACTAAAAGAGATGTGCACTCTCAAAAATCAGTTTTCTCTCTGAAAATGTCACCTTCTCGCTATTTAGTTCCTGGTGGATCCATTTATTACACTCCAATCTAATTCATTAGAGTTGATATTAAAAACAGAAGAGTTTGAAAAGCATGAATGACACTAGTACCAAGAAGGATGGAAAGGTGATTTGGTCATTACCATAAAGGAGTGTCAGCAAAAGGAGAAAATTATTCTGAATTTAGCACATTAAAACCACAAGTTGCTCTTACAATTTAGACTCCTAGAACATTGTTCAGAGAAAATTTATTTTCATGTCAGAACTGCATTCCTTATTTTCCCTCTGTTATTATATGGCTAACAATAAAACATTCAATTGCAACGCCTACTGCAATTTTTTCCATGGGACCTATTTCTCCTTTTCTTCAAGATGTATTTTCTTCAACAGAGGTGGGCACATTTCTGGGAATATATGAGAAAAAAAAAAAAAGAAGAAAGTGAGAAAGCAAGCAAGCAAGCAAGCAGTTGTTTCCATTGTGTTCTTTCAAGTAATCTTTAAAAAAATGGTATAGGAGATCACAGGAGAGATGAATCTTTTAAAGGAACAGGAAACAATTTCATACAATGCCAATATCCCCATTTCATTTGCCTAGCTCTGCTACAGGTCCGTTCACAGCAGCTCTTTATGCTGAGTTAGGGCAGCCTGAAGGTAGGTACAATCCTCAAGTGGCTGACCATATGTATTTTATAGGGAACTGGGGCAGAGACATTCTCTCTTATTTTGGCAATCCCTTTTGCCTGCTCTGCTGCCATGGGAGAGTGCTTTTCTGGCATCCTGCCACTGAGATGGTCTTTTCCTTGGAATGGAGTTGTTAGGGCTGCCTTTTGGAGAAGAATGGTCGTGTATTCACTACAGTTATACTGTGCTGGAAAATTCAGCCCTTAAATTAATTTTGCAAACCTGCTCTCTTGGTATAGCCATGTCATCTACAGACTGTGTTCAAATTGCTTTATATGAGCCCTGCTTCTTTCACTATAGATTTTGTCTTGCTGGAAAACCTGTCAAATAATTTCTTTGTGCAACAACAATTTTATTTTAATTAAGTACATGTCATTCTGAAATAATACAGCTGAATTCAGTGCAGGTCATCCAGATTTACACCACTGTAACAATGATAACAATTTGGTCCACATTTAGAAAAAGCTATGTAAAACCTTGCCCTCTTTGTTAATTGATTTGCGTGGTAGATGAAGGGTGAACAAGACATGGTAATGGCATATCATCCAAAACTATCATAAAATACAAAACATTCAACCTGGCATTATTCATCTATGAAATTAAATCACTGTCCCCCACCTTTATTCTTTGAAAGCATATTCATAAACAAGAGAGAGAATACAGAGGAATGAGTCAAGGCTGTTCCTTTTGTTTTAGACAATAAATATTCTTATGTACTTAAGAAGTTGAAATGCCTTAATGGCTTTAAACCTATGGAAATAGAGTGATACAATCTGAAGTTTTTCTAGAGTTTTTATATTTTTTACTTTTGGAACCTGGATTGTAATTACTCTTGTCATCCTCATATTTATCATTATGAAGGTTGATTGGTAATAATCTCTGGAGCATCCAACATATGTTAATAATTTTGCATATGAGAGTGAATGTAATTAGAGGCTGTCAGTCACATGTTCTGTCACCTCTTTATGACATTTATCCACATAGGTGAATAGAATAATAGAATCAGAATTGCAGAATCATAGAATGGTGTTGTGCTGGAATGGTCCTTTAAAGGTCATCTAGCTCAACCCTCCTGAAGATGTGCAGGGGCATCTTCAACTATGTCAGGTTTCTCAGTCCTGTCCTCGCCTTGAGTGTTTTCAGGAATGGACATTTATCACCTTTCTGGGCAATCTGTTCCAGTGTTTCACCACACTCATCATAAAAACTCTCTTTCTTATACCTAGTTTTCAGTCAGTCTTCCTCTGTCCACTCATGGAGTTGCTGCATAGCAGAAGCCCACTAGGTGAGTCAGGCAGGACTTGCCCTTGGTGAAGCTGTGATGGCTGTCTCAGACCATATGCCTGTGGAGGATCTCTTCCATCATCTTCCCAGGCACAGAGCTGAGGCTGACAGATTGGCAGTTTCCAAGGTCATCCTTTCATCCTTTAAAAAAAATGGTTGTATGTTTCCACTTTTCTAGACATCAAGGATTTCTTACTGTCATGTCTTTTCAAATACCCTGGAGAGTGGCTTAGCAACTACATCAGCCAGTTCCCTCAGGACTATGGGATGAATCTTGGCAGTTTCCATAGATTTACATATACTCACTTTCCTCAGGGTGTCTCAAACCTGAACACTTCATACAGTGGGAAGGACTTTGCTCCCTTATTCCCTCTCTTGCGGTCTATCCTGTTGAGAGGTGTGGAAAGCAGCTGCCAGAGATGAATGAAGCAAAAAAGTTGTTGCCTACCTCAACCTTCTCCTCCACTCTTTTATCTGCTTTCCAGTTATGCTCATGAGGGGGAATTCATTCTTTTTAACCTTCCTTTTCTGGATGACACACCTGTAGAAGCCCTTCTTATTCTTTGTGTCCCTTGTCAGCTTCATCTGCAGCCACATCTTGGACTTCCTGACCCCATCCCTACAGAACTAAGTAGAATCCATATACTCTTCCCAGGATACATGCTTTCACTGCCTGTGTGTTTGCTTTGTGCTCTTAAGTGTTACTCAAAACAGGTAACAGAAACAGTTATCTCTCCTCAGGGAAAGACAGTAAACTCCTTGACAATTCCCTTGGCATTCATTGATTTATAAATGCTGCACAGTGCACTACTCTTTGCAAAAATATTGCTGATAGGGCTCTTTTAAAAAAGGTTTTATGATGATCATTCTTAAATCTACTGTTTCTTAAGCTGAATTTATAAATGAATCCAAATCCCTTTTTCTTTCTGTGATTCAGTGGCATGAAAATATACCAGAAAATGCTAAGCTGTAGTAAAAGTTAAGTATCCTGCAATGCTTTCCAGTTAAGAGTCACCTTGTAATTTTCAATAATTGTTTATGAACATGCTTTAGGAACCACACAGGGATACACACACTAAATAAGAGGAACTGTAAAACAAATGTTTTCAAGAATAAATAAGAGTGACAAAACATGGTATGCTTTCCATATCTCATGGGTCAAATGTGCAGTCTTTAACTGTGTGAGAGAAAAAAATTAGAAATTAAAAATATATGAATCATAGAATTGTTTATGTTGGAAAAAACCCTTCAGATCATTGAGTAAAACTGCAAACTTAATACTGCCAGTTCTACTACTAAACCATATCCCTGGCTGCCGTGTCTATGTATCTTTTAAATAACTCCGGGGATGTTGACTGTAGCACTTCCCTGGGCAGCCTGTTACAGTGCTTGACAACCATTTCAGCGAAGAAATTTTTCCTAATATTCAGTCTAAGCCTCCCATGACACAGCCAGAGGCTCTTTCCTCTTATCCTATTACTTGTTACCTGGGAGTAACAAACCAACCTCATCTGCAATCTTCTTTCAGTAGTTGTAGAGAATGATAAGGTCTCCCCTGTGTCTCCTTTCTCCAGTCTAGGAGAGACTCCAGCTCCCTCAGCTGTTCCCCATGACTCACTCTCAAGACCCTTCACCACCTTCTTTGCTCTTTTCTGGATGTTCTCCAGCACCCCAGTGTTTTGTGCCATTAAAGATTCAGTGCCATTCATGATGAATTCCTCATGGGGTTAACAGTATAAAAACTGCAAAAGTCACCTAAATCAGGCAGAGAGCCAGGGACTCCTAGCCTGCTTCTTGGCATGGAGAGGAAGGCATTAATGAAACAGTGTAAGGCAGCAGGCTCTTCTGTCTGGGGAACTATTAAAAGGTTCCAATTTCTGGTTTACTCTGGTGTACAATAGAAGATCATTCCATAACACTAGGGTTTCAAGATATCCTGCAGAGCCAGCAAGATGTTTCGTTTATCACGTATTCCAGATACTTGGTGTTTCTACTGCTGTTCAGCTTATATCTAGTTTCTTTTGTAGAGCAAAATTCAAAGCTTTCATTTCTCTGCTTGTAAAAACAACCAGCTCATGCTGTGATACTGTGGATATAGAAAACCAGTTCATACTGTGTTACTGTGGATATAGATAAGTGCTACATTGTATAGGATGGCAACCAATTTTTTTTTTCCTTGAGGCAGAAAGTTTTACCTCTTATGAAAATCCTCCTTTTGTTTGTATTGACCTCAGCGGACCCCAAAACTCAAGCCATCTGTGGCCATGTTGCTTAAAAGGCTGGCTGGGATCTCTCATTGCCTTTCAAATGGGTCTGCTTCCTCTTTGTTATTGAGCTCTCTGTTGTCATTGCCTGCGCAAGTGTTGTAACTTGATTTAGCCACCTACCTCTTGAGCCCTAGGTGAGTCTCCACGTATTTTGTAAGCACCAATATTTACGCAGGTGAAAGGTGCATAGTTGCTGAGTTGAAGCAGTTCTGCATATGTCCAAAATATGCAACCATGGATAAGAACAGAATAGTTGTTACCCTTTGTTTTCTAGAATGATGTAGAAAGATCAAGTTTTGAGTTAAGTCACTCAACATTATATCCATATCTGCTGCACCAGACATTCAGCTACTGTTTGTATTTAATTGTCACTGGACAGTTGTCAAATGCTTCATAGAATGCCAAGAAAACACTTGTTTCTTAATTTGAGAACAATTAATGAATTCTGTAGTCAGCCCATGCTCTGGAGAGTTATGATTTCATTTCATATGATAATCCATTTCTATTTGATTCACTCACAAGGTAGATAGTTTTGTGAATGCCACTGTGGGGGGTGAGAATCTTGTGGCCATAGTATATATTATGTTAGTCACAAGATACCTACTTTAACCTTCAAATCCAGTCACCGGTCAGTAAGATCTTTGAATGATGAGTTCTTTACCTTCCAAGTAGCATTAGGCATGCTAATAGGGAAACTACAGTATTTTTTATAACTCTGAAGGCTGGGCTTTCCTTATGTCTGAGTTAGCTTATACTGTTTGACATCAGAACTTAAAATAGGAGAAGAAAGGTTTCAAAACTACATTTCTAGTGACCATATGCATCTTGTTAAATTCCATATATTTTACTTTGATTTGTATAAATCAGTATATATGCACCATTGGTCTGATGGACACTCTTTTCTGATGTAGCCATAACACTAAGATGATTGCCTAGAGCTTGAATTTTTCTTCAGTCCTTTTTTAAGTAAGGATAAATTATTTTCTGAGTTTTTACTGTGGCTATCAGCAAGCTGCACAATTTATCTTCTTTAAATGTGTGCTCTAGGTGTTTTGTACCTTGATTTCCTAGAGAAATTGAAGGCTGAACTGGGTGTTGGACACCTATTTCTCTATTAAAATGGCAGACCTAACTGTATCTTCTTACTGCAGTGCTCTACTGCTCTAGCACAGACCTCTGGCTAGAACACTGATAATAGTAATGGTTGGTAGGGACCAGCTGCACCAAGCTTCTTATTTCCTTTGCCATCCGAGGCACATGATGTCTTTAAAATATGTGCATCAATGCAGCAGTTACCAAGAAAAATGAAATAATCTAGTTTGCATATTTTCCCACACCCTACATAATGCTGCTCCATGGTGATGCTGTGCTTTAAAGTATGCACATAAAAACTGTGATCCCAAAACCATAAAAGAAATGAGATCTCTCATTGTACTATGTAAGCTGAAAGAAAATTACCAAAAGTGAAGTTGTTATGATTTAACTGAAGACTTTTCTTCCCCAATATTTCTTCTGACAAAAAAAAAAAAAAAAAAAAAAAAAAAAAGCATCTCTTGTTACTGAAAACACCAGTTTACAGGAGGTGGCACTGTTTGGCCTACCTCTTCCTGCTTCCAAATCATGGTGTCAAGATTCAGTTATTAAAATTACTAGAGAGAAGCCTCTGCCTGAATTAAGGTGCAGATGAGACCATATACTGAGGTCAATAGTACAGATTGTTATTTACAGTAAATGTGATGGAGAGAGAGAGAGAGAGAGAAAGAAATAGGGAAAAGAAAGAGAAGGACTAAGAGTAGAAAGGTAGTCACCACCCATTGGATCTTGTGGCAAGACTTCATCGTTGCAATTCCAGTGTCTGTTGTTTGAAGTGGTGGTCACTGTCTTGATCCATCAGGGATGTGGGAAGCCCACAAAGAACCAAAGTTTCCCTGAGTTATAGATGCCTAGGTTCAGGTGGGAAGGCCCAGATAGCTCTCCTTTGGTGGGGAGTTTTACACAGGACACTTCAGGAGTCTCTGATGGTCCAGGACACCCCTCAAGATGGTCAGGGCAGTTTAGTCAATTATGGCCCATCAGAAGGGGGGAATACCTTCAGGTAATGTGTGAATATCCCCATACTTTACTGGAGGGGAGTTTTCACACCTGATAATTATGTAAAGAGAAGGCATTGGTATTGGCATTGTGAAAAAGCACTATCCCACTTCCTATGATTTGCCTCTCATCATTCTTTTCCCTTATTGGTTAAGTGGTTGATTGTTTGAGTCATTAGCCAATCCAGTCTCTCACACATGGTCAGGTGGCATTATTTTTCTTGAGCTAAGACAGCCATTGTGAACCAAAAAGGTTTTTACACAGAAGTACGTGGCTATATTTGCTTTTGAAAGATTGAATTTATGATTGCATTTATTTCCACCTACTGGATCACCATTGAAATGAGCCGAATTTCTCAGTCTCATCCTTTAAATCAAAGACAGAAAATAGTGTGCTCATTTATAATCAATGCTTTCAACTAAATGACAGGTGAAATACCATTTAAAGATAAATTGTCATATTTCAGTTTGAGAATTCAAACTGTAGATCATAAAATTATGGGCTACAATGGCAAATTTAGAGTATATTTATTTTTGAATGCTGCAATTTGCATTCTATTTTTTATCCTGAATGCAAAGACAAAGGAAAAAGTTGAAGCTTGCGTTTAATCCTGTTGGTTTAAGCTGCCTCCTCAGTTCCTTTGGCACTGAGCCTGGATGATGCCAGTTACCCACCCCTGGGCAGCTGGATTACTAAATTCCAATCTATGCCCTTTAACCACTGAGATTTTCAAAATAAATTTGAATCTGTTATAATGATGAATTAATTAGTTCAGTTCAGACCTCAGCTCCATGGAAAATGTGGGGCCAGAATACTTTGGAAAATATGAAAATCAGGAAATTATAGGATCTCTTTGGATCTGTTCCTTCTTATGGCAGCCACCATGACACAGATGCCCATAGAGTCTACTAATATCCAGCAGGGCTTATTTCTTTGGGCACAGGGATTTCTGTGTTGACTGTGAGTTGTTTTTGCAAAGCCAGCTCAAGTTAAGTGGTGCTTGTGGAACAAGGGAGCGTGGCCAAGAGCTGAAAATGTCTACACAGAATCACTCAGGCAAATTCAGTTTCACATATTTTTGGGCTGGCTGAATGTTTCTGTTTGCCTCAGCTAATCATCTCCCTGGTGCCTGAACTGGCTTTGCTCCCAGGAAAAGTGTGATGTCATTGCTGCACCCTAGCTCTCAGTGGTTGCAAACCAAGTGCTCTGCATGGAAAAAATGGAGAATTAACTGCATTTAAACAATTCACATCAATTTACTATGAAGACATGTGTGAGAGAAGTGACATCTTGATATGTCTCACCTCTGATGTTCTTTATCAGTAAGGAAGATAGAAATCCAAATCCTGTGTTGATACAATTACAAACCCAGACTAAATTTATGTTCTGAACTCTGCCAAGCTTTGATACACCTTAAAAGCAATACAGACTTTTCTCTGTAACACTTGTGTCCTTTTCATTGCTGGCAAAATTAAGTTTCGTTTACTGGTTTTACTTGGTTGCAAGGTAACTTGCCAAATACTTTCTATTTTCTATAGCTTTCTTAGAAGAGGAAGCATATTTATTACTGGCCAAAAAGTAAAATGATAAATAGAGAGGCCTTGAGGGCATTAAAACATTGGTGGATTTAGGACAAGTGCTTTGCACTTTGCCTTCATGAAGATAGGTCAGTCTTTCCTTTATTCCTAGGCCCTTATTCTTCCTGCTCTTTAAAGAGTAGAAGAGTGGGACCATGTGATTTTATGATCTCTGTTTCTTTTTAAAAAGCACCTTGGTACTTTGGTTAACATCTTGAAATTGAAATGTCCACGTATCTTGGGCACCCCTGTGATCATAACTCCTCTTTCTGTCCTACTCACAGGGGAAAGTTATGCTGCTTTAACTCTAGATGATGATAAACTAGAAATGAAAGCTGACTCAGACTCTCTGCACCATTTTTGCTTTGTGGTGAAGAAGTTTCAGGTGACTTTTGTCACAAGGATTGTCATGGCCATCCACACAGAAAAGGGGTGTCCTCAGAAGGCTTTTGCTACATTCATTAAATGCATTTTTAGCTGCCTTACCTCTCCTTCCCAACAGAGATGAGCTGCATATACTGTCAGGAAAAAGAAATAGGGGTTGAACCTACAGAAGTACTGTCTGACATGTGAGGGCATAGATTAGCACTCCAGAATCCCATTCAGTAATTGCTGGACAAAGTATGAGTCTGGCTTTATTTAAGCAAAGTGAATGAAACTCTGGGAACTATAGCTCAGATATATATTTTATATATATATCAGACTTTGGAAAATAATAGCTGATTCAAACTATTTCAAGCAATCTATGCCACATATTTCTGTGAAGGCTCCTGGTAGAAACATTTGATAAGATTATGTTAGCGCACACAGAAATTAGTATGACTGTGATATTAAGTCTAAGAGATTATATTTCTTTACCAGTGAAAGAAGAAAACAAGTTTCTAGTGTTGATGATGCCACAACACCAAATGCTGTTCTAAGAGCCCTTCTTTCTGTATTTAGATCATTCTTGTCTTGTCCTCTGGGTGCCATTTTCAAAGCATACTATGTGAATAGATGCATTTCCTCTTAAATTACTGGCAAAACTCCCCCATACTTCAGTGGAAAAAAGATAAGACACTGTTTGTAAGATGGTGAGTTTTTCCTATTACAAGTATCCCTTGTGATGTTCTGCCAATCATAGCAATACAGATACACTGAGCTTTTGAATAAACAATGACTCACCAAAACTTATCAAACCAAGCCAGAAGAACACACAGAATGCATATAGTAGTTTTCATTACAGTTCTTGAAGTCCTTTGTAAGCATAGGTTAGTTTATTCTGTCTCTTACACAAAATGTATTCCACAATAACCAAAGCAAGTATTAAGATCATAGCAGAAATTAACATGAAGTAGCATTAAGGCTGAATCCTTAACTGCCAGACTACCATACACATCACGGGGAATGAAGACATTGTTCTATGTTATCCGTAGCTGAGCATTAACTATGTCTTGGTTCTTTCTCTTCCATTTAAATTCAGTTACATGTAGAAGTAAATAGAAAGAAAAGAATCAGACTATCTCTGTGTTTTTCAGTGAAACACAATATATTCAGTTGCTGAACACAAGCGAAGATTTTTAAAGCAATGAACCAGTTGGAGTTTTGCCTATGTACAGAGTATGAGACAGTCCCAGTCTGTGAATGCTTCCACCAGGCTTGCATTAGCTTTTCAGTAGGAATTAATTTGACAAAATCTTTTTTTATAACCAAAGTAATCAGAACAAAAAAGAAGTTCTGCAAGTGCTCCCCTCTGTGCTCACTCACTCGAATAAAAACCCCTGTTGTCATAAAAAGTACACTAAGGATAGAGAAATACTTTTTAATGAACTAGTTCTTGTGGCAGCATGAAATCTGGGATTAGATATACAGTGCTATTAGTCTCATTTGTGTCTATCTAGTCAGTCTTGTGTTACTTTTATCTAATTTTCTAAATGTTTAAGCTGGTAATATTCATCTTGTCTCCTGTAGTGCCCTGAGAAGTGACAAAAAGCCCCCAGACTTAACACCCAACACTGATTTGCAATCAAGCTCCACCGTTTCAAATTGCATCATGTGATTCTTCCTAATGGTGATAAAGAGCTCCAGGAATTGGATAATGTTGAGGATTGTTGGTCACAGTGATCTGTTGTTGGGAATGGCTTAAAATAATTGCAAATGTGTTGGTGTGATTTACTAGGGCAGGCACCAATTTTCTAACATGTGTTTTTGGTATCCTGTGTTATACCTAGTCTTATTTTTGTTTGCATTATATTCACATGAGCAAAGCTTAGAAGACAGGATGGTGTTTTAAAAATCAAAAGGTAAAAGGAGCCTGTACAGGGGTGGATCAGCCCCTTGGTTACAGTAATTCTCACCCCAAAACTTAGTACTGCAACGCAGCACTGCTAACTGAATGTATGATCTGTATGTATATAAAAAAAAGATCTTTGACTTAGATCTTTTTGTGCTATATTTTTTGTGGGATGGAGTACTATGTAATTTTTAGAATTAGGCAGTGCAAGGAAGGGCTTTACAGAGCTAATATTATTCCTCACAAGTTGTGCACAGACTTAGAGTAATGTTCATGGAAGCCCTTGGGCTTCATCCAGATTCGGTTTTATAAAAATATTTTGGCCTGCTTTGGTGAGTATAATTTAATTTCTAGCTGTTGTCTTTTTTTTTCCAGTCCAAATTGATATGCAACATTAATGCTACCTGCCTACATTTCAAGCTTTCAGCCCTAAGTCCCTAGAATATTTGGTTTTAAAAAATTCAAAGCAAGATCAATATTTCTTTAATGTTTTTTCAAGAATGAATATGTTTCCTGACCAGAAACCATTACACTGCATGCTATGTGAAATATTTGTTCTCAGATTTCCCTAGTACTTAGGCTAGTGAGGATCAGGAATTGTTTTGATGCATTTTTTGGGGATCCCTGTAGGATCATGTTGTGACATTAATGAGGAAGCATAGTTCAGCTCTCTTTGATTCTTGGCAAATGCAGAACAAGCAGCAATATTTTTGATAAAATCTGAAAAATCCCCTAAGAACCCAAATTGATATTTTCCCCAGTATTGTGACAGGTTTTCTTAAATTCTGATTTTGATCTGAGCCATATAATTTGGAAGCATCTTTTCCTGCTTGTGGCTTGTCCAAACATTCCTTAAGTAGAGGTACCGAACATAATTACCACTTCCAGACTGCTGTTCTGTCTTTCACAAAGTTATGCTAGTGATGTTTCCTCATGGATTTTGAATCAGGTGCTTCCTCAGTCAAATACAAGATTGCATTATTCCCTCTGGACTCTTCTTCTCCCAGGCCAACTGCCTGGCAGACTTGCATCTGGAAATTCTTGTCATTGCTTTTCTAAATCCTGCCTCTGTCTACAAAGATTTAAGGTACTGTCTCATTAGTATGCAGATGTACTTCACTGGTTTTGTTTGGATATTTTCTAACCACTGATTAATTAATTTCCTGTTTAAAACACACCTGATCAGAATGTGCAACTAAAAAACCAAAAATCTGAAAAATTAGTTGGCTGCAAACTTCTTCCTTTCCAAGAAAACAAAAGTGATGCATTTTTCAACCATTTTTGTCTTCCATTTCAGTTTTGCATCTGATGTTCCAGATGTCACTTTCAAACTTAGCATTTCTTGTAGCCACCAGGCAGCTGTCCTGCCCATTTTACATGGGACTGTGTGATGGGAAGGAGGGAGGGACGCTCACTGGTCCTCTGCTTCTTTTGTTCTGGTTTCTAGAACTCCTGCTCCTATTGGAATTTCTCCAACAGACCTCCTATACGTGGTAATATCACCACGTTTATAGGTTCTACAACATCCATATTACTTTTTATAGGTATTAAAGAATGAAAAAGTCTTTTTTGAATTTTTTCTCACCTCCCTGAATTGCTGCTTCACATCTAAATTTTTTATTTACTTTCTAAATTTTAAGGTGAACTTGCTACTAAGGGTAGGAATTTTCTCTCATGTAGAGAGCATTTCTTTTCAAAAAATCTGAATGGTGTCAACACAGTGTGTACAGAAGAAATACAAAACTTTGAAGGGGTAAAAATTAGAAGAAAGTGAAATAAAGCTGGAAAAGGGAAGTACCAATTTCAGAAATGTCAAAGACTCCTAAATTTGATGGGAGGGGTTGCCTTTCCATGAGCCCTGTAAGGCTTCTTTTCAGGGCAGAGCACCATGAATTGCAGTTTCTGTAGACCAACAGCTGCACAGACCTAGCACTCATCAGCTCTTGCAAGTGCTTTTCATTTTCAACTATGTTTGGCCGACAACATTTCTTCATTAGTAATATTATAGGAGCTTATATTTAAGGATTCTTTCTAAGGTTACTGTAGAGTATGAGCTGGGTGCTGATGAATGATCTGTGAAGGATTTTTCAGAGTGTGTTTCTCAGAGCTCTCCTAGGTCTGAGCAGTGTGAGTGCCACGAGGAAGCACAAAGAAGTCTCTTAGAGCCCTTTGCTTCTTGCCAAGGTAGTTGTAGCTGTCAGTTACTCACCTGGAAGCCAGCAGATTTTGCCACACTAGGAAAGGCAGGAAGGGTGCAAGACATATTAAGAGACATACAAGCTGCATGTGTGTGCACTCAAAATCATCTGCCCTTAGCTTTCTCGTTTTCAACCTGTCCTACTGCTATGCCATTTCAAACTATATGACTATATCTTGGTACCTAAAAATATATTTCCTATAGCAGTCACTGCTTCCATGTGTAGTCTCTCTCCTTTTCTCCACCCCAAAACAAGGGCTTTGGGAAGAGCAAAAAACCTTTTTTTTTTTGTTTTCTTCAGGATAACAGTGGCAATATCAGGTTTAGGCATTTGGGGTGCATATAAAACTGAAACTCTTTGTAGAACCCACCTAATGTAATAATCATTTCCAAAGAAATTTATTTTCTTCTTTACTGAAGAAAAAAAAGTAATTCCTTGATGAAGTCTACTGTGTTAGTCAATGCTCTTAAAAAAGGGTTCAGGAAATATATATACCAATTTTTCAATCCATGTATGTCACAAAGACAAAAGCACAGCTAAATTATACTCATTTTGATAGCATTGCTGCATCTTTATAGAATAATCATCACATTTTGATGCTTTAGTCTACAAGAGTGCTGACCAGACCATTTTGCAATGACTGTCTCTGTTAACATCGAGCTTCCAGACTGCTGGCATTGCATGCCAGAGTGTGCAACACTTTTCCTGGGGTAAGCTACAGAAAATAGCCCTGTGAGATAATTTTTGCAGATGGTCTGTCATTCTGCAGCAAGAGAAGAAATGGTAGGACATGAGGCATGAAAACTGTGTGTGTGCTAAAGAAAGCAAACCCATAAGCCTGGAGATGCAGCCATAAAAGGTGGAGAACATTTGTGGTAAAAGATCCACTCTAGCCAGTGCAGGAGGACGCTTTTGTTCCTGCATTGATGAGTTTTTTTATGTGTCCAGGGGATGGAGATGGTTACTGAGCTCCCTGCGTGGACTTTGCAGCAATGTTTGAGGCTTTGTACCCCAGGTCACTGAACAGATGGAAGATAAAACTGATGAGCTGTGGGAAACACAAAATAAAGTAGGGATGCAATGATGCATTGAGCATGGGCAAAACATACAATCAACAGTACCTGGTGACATGCAAGAACAGTAAGGTCAAGTAACAAACTACTGGAACATTGCTGATTTACCTTGCCATGCTGACATCACCTTCCTCGTGAGAGGATTATGTCTCAGACAGCTCCACTTTATCTAACCCTCAACATTTGGTGGGAAAACGTAGTGGCTTGTTTATAAATGTTGTACAGCGGAAACATCTTGACTAAAATCCTTTCAACAGTTCTTCCTGTGTCTCATTCAATCATTGTGAGAGAGTTACCATGAAGGACCATGCCCAGTCATTTAAAAAGCTGCTGACAAATGTAAGGATACCATGTGGGCACTGGGCTACTCTGTATTGGTAAAAAATGAGTTGGTGTATAAGGCCAGCTCAGCCTCTGTATCATCCGCATATTTATAGCTTAATTGAAAGGAGCAGACTAACAGGATTTCAGCACGAAACCAGAATTCCTCTACTACAATGTTCTTAGTCTTTCTCTGCAGAAGAGAGATTTGATACAGGATGATAATTGACAAACCTTGTCAAACACTGGAAGGATTTCTGAAATACTTTGAAAGACTTCATATCATGTGGATTTTACGTGGTTTCATTTGCAAGCATGGGATTTTTTACTGCTATCATTGTTCCCACAGCACAACTGAAAATTACACATGGCCTGTGACTGCTCAATATGATTCTTATGTGAGTGAAGAAGGTAGAATTTGATCCTTCTGATGCATTCAAATGTAGTCATAGGATTTGCTTTGAAGACACCATCCAGTGAGGACAGGAAAAGCAGCATACATTTCTGGAAACAGCTTTGAAGTTCTGGTTATAGTGCATTTATCAGGACTTTTCATGAACCTCACTTTTCCTGCTGTTCATTAATGTCAGCAACACTAATATACTGAAATTACTGGACTTATTTTGCTTGAATAATTGATATCTGCAGGCAGTACAAATTTTAGTCAAAACATTTTGTACTTAAATATTTCCTTAATTGAAATCTACATGGTTTATTTTAGAACAGTCCAGTTCTTCTAAGGTAAGTGTTCAGGTTGTTTTTCTTTTATTTCCACATGCCTACATAATTTCTTCCTTAATGATGTAAGTAGTGTAGTATACTAGTATACCCTGATCTTTTTTCAGGTATATCGTATGAAGGATGAGATCTTCAGTCCATTTTTTCCCCACATTCCCATTTTCCCCATTTCATCCCACATTTCCCACATTTTCACACTGAGTAACATTATCATCATTGTAGTCATCATCATCAATCATCATCATCACAATGTCAATAATAATGTTCCTTTTAAAATAGTAATAGCTAATTAGTAATATCACACCACTTATTTATAGCAAATACACTCAGTCATATGAGGTTTTTTGATCAGTCTATATAATACCAAGCCTGCTGGCAACAGATGGGGTCCACCTGGCTCAAAGGGGAAAGTGGATCTTAATTGAGGAGTTAGACCTTGTTGAGAGACCTTTAAACCAAGTTTGAGGTGGGATAGGGACATAGCAAGGCTCAAAGAGATGAGGTATGGGAAGGGGAGGGCTATTGTGACCACCCCAGTAGCAAAAAGAGCCTTAAGAGGAAATACCTCAATCAAACACGAGCAGCCAAAGATGTAACACAACAGGATTATGGGGAATCCTGTGGGAGAACGGATTGTAAGAAAATAGAGATAGTGCTGCAGGCAATCTCGCCCGTGATCAGAGTAGTACAGTTGCAGCTGTACTAATTACCAAAGAGTGGAAACAGCCTTGCCCTTAATAGGTCACAGCTGTGTCCAGTAAGGATGTGCTGAGCCCTCAGTGGTGAGAGAGCTGGTACACACCATAGCAAGCCTGCTCATGATCACCTTGGAAAGGTCATGAATATCAGGTGAGGTGCTGAGGACTGGAAGAAAGGAAATGTCACCCCAGTTTTCAAAATGGGTAAGAAATAGGGCCCAGAGAACAACGGGTCAGTCAGCATCGTCTTGATCCCTGGGAAGGTGATGGAGCACCTCATTCTGGAGGCCATCTCTGTCCATATGGAAGAGAAGAAGGTGATTAGGATTAGTCAGCACGGGTTACTAAAGGTAATCAGGTGTTTGGCCAACCTGGTTGCCTTCTACAATGAAACAGCTACCTGGATGGGTGAGGGGACAGCAGTGGGTATTGTCTGCCTTAACTTCAGCAAGGTTTTGGACACTGTCTGTCACATCATCCTCCTAGACAAACTCAGGAGGCATGGAGTGGATGAGTGGCCAGTAGAATGGATGGACAGCTGCCTGAATGACAGATCCCAGAGGCTTGTAATCAGTGGCACAGGATCTAGTTGGGGGCCTGTCACTAACAGCATCCCTCTGGGTTCAGTACTAGGCCCAGTATTGCTTATTTGCTGAGGACACAAAGCTGGGAGCAGGAGCCTATACCCTGGAGCAGCACTTCAGAAGGATCTCAGCAGGCTGGAGAGCTGGGCAGAGGGGTGCTGTCTGAAACTCAACAAAAGGCAAGGGGAGAGTCCTGCACCTGGGAAGGAATAACGCAATGCACCTCTACAAGCTTGGGACTGACCTGTACATTTTCCTTTATGAGATGTTATGCTTGCTCTATGGTAGCTTTAAGTTGCTGTAGGATAATGGAGATGCATATGAAATCATTGTCTGGAAAACATAAATGAATATTTTCTTCTTTCCCATATCAGGAAGCCAGCATGGTACTTTCCTAATGAATTATTTGTTTCCTTTTGAGGAACATTTCCTGGTATAGAAAAACTACTTTAATACAATTAAATGAAGTTATTATAAACTTCATTGGTTAGCTGTTTTCAACAAATGGTTTTCTGTATCTGATTTTGCTGGAAATCAACTAAAGTGGACTTAAGCCACAAAAGAAATGCAGGGACATGACAGGATGTGTTGAGTTACTCATGGAAGTCTTTATTGAGTAGTGAAACGACACATTTGGAAATACTTGCAGATTTGCACAATGTATAAGGTAACAGTGAACTTCCAGAAAAATTTTCGTTCAGATTTCTTATTAAAGACAACCCGCAAAAAAACCCCAGACTGTGGTCAAAGAAACACTATAAAGTAAACCACAGCTAACTAACCAGTTCTCTACAATACAGCACTCTCTTGAGTCACAGGATCATTACCAATTCTAGGACAGTGTCTGGACAGTTAAGAAAGATTGTGATGATTGACAGACACTATGTATGGTAGGTTTGCAAGTCCACAGCAGTCTTACTGAAGATTATGAAATGACTTCTTGAGTTTTAGTGTTTGTTTAGCACTGGAATGGTAAGGATAGAGTGCAAAATCAAAGGTAAAGAAGTATGTTTCTTAAAGTATGAATCTCATGCTCTTTAACAGCTAAGCTCCAAGTGACCTCAATGTCCTCTCTCTGAATTTATGTCTACATCACATACTTAAGAGTTCCTTGAAATGTTTCATGTCCTAAATCGTCTTTTCTGCTTGAAAAAGTTGTCACCAAAATAAATAAAACTTAGTCATAGAAAGACTTTTTATTGGGTATTGTAGGAAGCTTTGTGTGCAACTTATATTGTTTTTTTGTTAGTGTCTTTCCTGTCCCACTTTTATACCTTTCTGGCAATGAAAAAAAAATGCTAACACCAAAATGTCCTGCAGTAGCTTCTGAATATGGAAACCCATAGTAATCTTTTTACATAGTTCTGAAATAAAGAAAACTGCTCATTACTGAGTTAGATTGTAGTCTTCAAAAGTGCTTTCTGAAGTCACTACCACAGAAACATCATTAAAAATTCAGTACACAGCTCACTCATCTCATTTGTCCCCAAGTGTGCTATATATCTGCTGCTCTGGATAAATTAAAGTATTTCAATTCTTCAAAGAATGAACTTTGAGAAACACAGAACCTGTTGGTCGAAACCAGAAATATTGCTTTAGTTTAAAGAGATTAAGGGGTAAAACCTGATTTTTCTTTAAGTAGCTTAGCTTCCAGTGATGTTGAGACTCTACAGGGTGCATGCAAATATAAGAGGATAGTAAAACTACCATCAGGAAAATTATGCTCCTTTTCATATGCAGATTCCTATCCTTAACGTGGCCTTTTAATTAGCTTGATTATAGTGGTGCTTACTTGTTAGTGCCTCAGTGCTTTAATTTAAGAAACTGACTGTGTGTTCATTATAAATTCCTATTTTCAAAGATTTATAAATAAAACTGAGCAGCAGCAACCACAACAGAAATGAAAGATAAATTTACTTGGAAAATGTGATGAGAGAAATATCACTTGGGGATATTTCCAAACACTTTGAGCTCAAACTTGGCTTCAGCTTGGCACAGTTAAGAATTGTGCATGTTATGGATGAATTCTTCTGGCTTTAAAATGTAGGTTTTTATAGCATTTCAGTTGTCACTTGTTCAGAATATGAAACACTTTATTAAGACATAACACCAACATATAGAAACAATATAATTGATGTAAGTAAAAAGGTGATTTGAGAACCAGAGCCTGGTTGTTGAGAGAGTTGGAGAAGAGCTGGTGTACTGGTTTGGAAGTAAACTGGCGGGAGAAATGAACTCCAGTCATTTACCTTAAGAGAGATTCCAGGCCAGAGATACAACTGAATAGAAAGATTACATTAAATGCAATGATACACAGAGAACTGGCTTAAAACCACAAACTCAGAGTATGACTGGCACACTGTTGATGGTCAGCAGTCCTATCAAGGATTGGTTACAGTCCTGGTGAAGCGATGGTCACAGTCTTGTTAAAAGCACTGGAACGTCTGGTCTTCTTCTGCATCCATCAATTTGTTGTGGTGTTGTTGTCCTATAAATCCACAGATTTACAGCTCAGGTTCAAGTGGGAATGCTCAGTACCTTCCCCAGGGCAGGGAGTTTCACAATGGAATGATGCAATACTGTGAGTCATAGGATAACTGGAAATTCTTGATGGTCCAAGCCCTTGCACCTGCCTATTCTGCTGGTGTCATTGAGTCCATTATGGCCCAACAGCAGAGACGACCCCTCAGAACGGGGTAACTGTGCTGGTGCTTCCCCAGAGGGAGTTACCACAGCTGGTCACAGGTGTGAAGATAAAGAAACACTACTGTACATGGTTGCCTCTTTTTACTTATCTCATTTAACACCCAGCCTGTAGCCTGAGATGTCTGGTGTGCACAGGGCAGCTCCATTAGCAGTTCATTAGAAATGAAGTAGAGGGGCGTAGAACACACAGTGTGGTTACACCCACACAGTCCTAAACTGGCACCCTACTTCTGTAACCAGAACAATGGGTAAACACCTTGTAATTACTGTATTTAGGAAAATATTGTTTTGTATTTGAGGATTTGTGTCTCTTACTCCTGCAGAAATTATTGCCAGAAGAGCAGTTTTAATAAATTCACATACCATAATCTTTCAGACACCCAGGAATATATATATGCACAGTTAATACAGGTGAAGAAAAAATCAGGGTTGTCTCAATGGCAGAACTCAGTTTGCAGTGACAGCAGAAGAGATTTGAGTGGGAAAAGTGTTTAAAGGGAGGATTGGAGAGAGTGTTCAGGAGTCTCAGAAGGCAAAAATGAGTAAGGAAGGCTGGCAGAGATAAGTAAATTTTCAGATTTGTCATGGTTTAACCCCATCTGATAACAAAGCCCTTCAGAGATGTTCACTCACCCCAGTATGATGGGGGAAAGAATCAAAAAGTAAAAGTGAGAGAACTTGTGTGTGGAGATGAAGATAATTTAAGGGGTAAAACTGTGCTTGCAATCTGTAGATGCAAACAAATCAAACCAAACCAAGGTATTCATTCATCGCTTCCAATGGACAGACAGACACTTGGCCATCTCCAGGAAAGCAGGGCTCCCTTACAAGAGGTAGTGAATTGGGAAGACGCATGCCAGAAATCTTTTGTCCACATTTCCTTCTTCTGCTCATGTGTTTAGCCCCTGAGAGGAGCCATGCCACTTCCCACACATCAGCCCCCTCTCATCTTGGGACTCTTTTCTGGGAAAGAAGAGGAAGCAGGAGCACTACCCAAGCACATGGCCATGAGGAGAGGGGAGAATCAGAGGAGAGTGCCTCAATGACTGGAGTTTCTTGCTTCTCTAGCTGTCAGGACAGCAGTTGGTCCTTGGGCTCCTACACCTTCTCTCAGCAGCTGCCAATGGCTAGGTAGAGGTGGACATGAGGTGTTAGGTCAGCTAAACCTTGTTGGCTCCAGCCCTCTACCCTCTGCCTATGGTCCTGAGCCAGCTCTGCTGAGGTCAGTGAAGGAGTGAAGAGCTGTCTGTGTTATATGACTGCATGATTGCAGCTTTAGATATGCAAGTTGGATAGCTACTTGGTTTCCTCAAAAGCTCATTTTGCAAGAATTCACAGGGAGAGAAGAATCAGACCATGAAATTTAAGGGACCATTCAAGTCACCAGCAAGCTGCCACAGATTGGACAGCTGTGATGGCCTGTACCAGAGGCACAGTGGTTTGCCTCATCATGTCATATTCATGTAGCTTTCTGATATGTTTTAAAATTATTTTAGGCAAATGTATTATTTAAACAGAGAAACTACTGAATCCATGACACCCAAAGAAAAAACAAGGTTGTTATGCTGATGAAAAGAAGCTTCATTTGCTTCTTAAGATAAAGGTGACTCTTTAGGTGCTGTGACTTTGCAGAGGGGCAATCCAACAGCTATTCAGTGTTCATCCACAAATTTCAGGGGTTTTAAGATCAATTGATGAAGTCCATCTGTCAGTGAGGATGCTCCTCGAGGATATTTTTAGGCAGACTCCAGAAGGAAGGCTAACTTCACTAACAGAGAAAGGACTACTGGTGTTTTCACTTACCACTGGCAATAACCCCAAACTCCTGAATTTGACTTTTGCAACTGGGCTGAATCTGGATGTGCAGCTGAATATGATTTGATACTTCATATTTTGATAGTGGTATCCTGATTTTCTCTTTTTAGAGCAGTTTTAATGGAGACCTTCAAACTTACTCCCAACCTTGAAAGAACTGGCTACAAATTCAGATTCTAAAGATAAATAATGAAAGAAGTCTTGGAGCCTAGTAGACATTGTCTTGGACACGATGATGAAGGAGGGCTTGAAAACAGAGAAGACAGCATTTGGTAGAATGGCTTTCATCCTCAGCTGCAGTCACCAGGGGGTGCATTCTTGTCCCTGCATAAAATAGAGAGGAAAACAGATGAGTAGCCTTTGAGAGCTAATTTGTGCTTTAAAGGTATTATGTACTTCCAGGTGAACTAACATAACATAGTAAATGTAGCTAGCATAAGCTTTTGAAATGCACACATGCTGAATATTTCATACGAGCCATTCTTCCAGGTTAAACATGGTGTATGCAAGTGGTTACCAAACTGGTTTTTGACAGGAAGGGCAAAATCTCTGTCATGAGCAGTAATCACAAGGAAGCCTCCTACAGCAAAAGATCCCACTGCTTTCCCAACGACTCTTCTCCTATTTTCTCTCCAGATTTTGTCAGCAGTGTGACAGACAAACTAGGCTGCTAATAATTTGTTCTTCCACCTCCTCCTCCTCCTCTCAACTATTTTTAAATGGAGTGTGTAATTTTGCAGTATTGGATGCTTAGTATTATCTATGCACAACATGAATTGTATCTTCAACCTGCGGGAAGACATTCATTTAACTGGCAGCTGTTGTAAGAATTAAAAGAAACAAGGGCAGAGGAAAGAATAATTGAAGTTATGTACCATAAAGGAAGTAAATAAATAAATTTTTGATTGATGGACAGAAATATGCTGGTTATATGACAGGAATTAAACATTTCCTTCCCCTAATATTTTGCTACATCCTTCCTCTGACTTTAAAATTCAGTACAAATAAGCAGGATGTAACCACTAAGCATTCACAAAAAAAACTATTTTCTGGGTCAAGATGGTACTAATAAACACTTTTGAATGGAGAGTCTGGAGAAGGCATGTGAAAGTGATACCTCCTGTAAGCTAATGCAATGTTCTAAGAGAAGGTTTATGGTGATGTATACTACTAATGCATGGACAAGCATAAAGCTGCAGTGCTTCTGTGGGCACAAGCAAGAAGCAGAGTATTAGAGGCCCAAGACTGGTCTAACCTTGCTGCATCTGCAGAGTGAGGAAGATTTGTAAGTCCACTTTTGTCCTGTGTGATCAAGAAACACACAGGAAAAGGCCAAATACTCAGCTGCCAGAGCGGGCATTTGCTGACATGACAGGTTTTTTGGGTGCAAAAAGGTAAAGTTACAGTTATAACTTGTATCTCGGTATTAGGAACAAGTGCAGAGGAGTGGGAACATGGATTTGTTTAAATGCTTTCTCTGTATATACAAGCAAAATGCAAAGCTGAATATTTAGAACGTCTTTGGAAAACCTGAAATACTCTTGAAATTGCTAAATATTCACAGCAGCAGAATCTGAACTTGTACAAAACACCACTAATAAGGACAATCGATTCTAAATTATTCTCAGCATAAGACCAGAAGCTGAGCAAGGAAAACTTTAATACAAAGGTCTATAAATTGCACAGAGTTGTTTAAGAGGTCTCAGCTGCAAGAAAAAACAGTACAACAAAATGTTTTCTGCTGAGTTTGCTATAAAGAGATAAACTTTCCAGATATTTGTAAAGAAAGAGGACAATATCCACATGCCTTTTCAAATACATAGCCAGGTTTAGTTTTCATCTGCAAAAACCACACAGTCTAGACTGACAAACTTGATTTACCCAGTGGCTTTTAAGAGCTGTGCATGCTGAGACATAAAGATGAGATGCTGCGAGAGCCTTTGGCAATGCCAAGTGGAGAGCTCAGCAAAGAGCTGGCAGAGGTCTCAGAAGGTGGCTGTCTTAGGGTTCAGAGTGCTGATGCCTTTCTGATAGCAGTTCCAAAGACAAAGTTGGATTGCACAAGCAATGTTCAAAGTGTTAGTTATATGCTGAGATTTTTTTTCTGTACTTGATTGTTGTCTGGCAAAGCATGAAGAAGGTAAGAAAAAGATCACTCTTCCCCAGTTTCCCCGGAAGGAAACAGGCTACTGGAGACTGAGGAGATAGTTTGTGAGATGGAACCTTGTATTGGTTTTGAATGGCCTGGTTTTGGTAGCAGTGGGGCCACAGAGGTGGCTTCTGTAAGAAGCTGCTGGAAGCTTCCAGCAGAGCTAACACTCCCTGGTGGCTCCAGAGATGGATGTGCCAATGGCCAAGGCTGGGACAATTAGAAATGCTGGTAACACCTCTGTGATAACATGTTTAAAAAGAAATCAGAATAAAAGTTGTGGTGTAGTTTCAATTCTAGTCAAAGGAGAGCAGAGTGAAAACATGGGGGTAGAACAACTCTGCAGACACCAAGGTCTGTGGAGAAAGAGGGACAGGAGGAGCTCGAGGCACCAGAGCTGAGGTTCCCCTGCAGTCCATGGTGCAGGCCACGGCGAAGCAGCTGCGCCCCTGCAGCCCCTGGAGCACAGCTCCATCTGCAGAGATCCACCTGCAGCCTGCGGAGCGGTCCCATGCCAGAGCCAGTGAATGCCTGAGAGGAGGCTGTCAAGCTGTGGGAGACCTGTGGAGAGAGACCCCCCCATGCTGGAGGGAGAAGCTCATGGAGAACTGTCACCCATGGGAGACATTATCCTGCTCTGATTTTTTTAGTAGCAAATTCACTTCATATCTTGAAGTTGATCCTGTTTTATCCTTGGTAGTATTTGGTCAGCAATCTCTCCTGGCCCTTATCTCAGCCAATGAACCCTCTGTTAAATTTTCCCTCCTCTCTGCAGTTGCACAGGGGATTGAGTGAGTGGCTTTTGTGGGTGCCTGGCATCCAGCCTGGGTCAGCTGATGTCACACTTGCAAGTTCATTCTCTTAGCCTGAATTTTGGCTAGTGCTGGTAGTCCAGGGTCAGGACTCAAAGGAAGTGGGAAGTGGAGGGACAGGTGATCCATCACAACACTCAAAGAAATGGCATAAAAATGAGATGGAGAAGGTTTAAATTGGATATCAAGAAAAAGTTTTTCACCCAGAGGGTGGTTGAACACTGGGACAGACTGCCTGGGGAAGTGGTTACAGCACCAAGGCTGACAAAACTCAAGCATTTGGACAGTGCTCTCAGGCACCTGATATGACTCAGGGTGTTCTGCACAGGACCAGGAATTGGACTTATCTGGATGGGTGCCTCCCAATTCAGCATTTTCTATGATCACATGACTCAGTTAAATTTGGAGGCGCCGTATTTTTGGACTGGCAAGGCACTTGGGTTGTATCCACTGACGCTTATAGCCAGTTCATGATCATGAACTTCAATACTGATAGGTGATTTAAATACTGATATACAACTGAGAAGTGGTAATATTTTACTTACACTTTACCCTAGCAAAAGCTCTCTGCTTATTCAACATGAAATTATGCTTTTGTTACCATCTCCTCATATTGTCTTCATTAGAATGAACAACATCCAGAAATATAAATAACTGTTGAAGATACAGTATGTGATGTGTAGAAGTAAGGGATTGTAAAAATATATATCCAGGTATTACACCAGCTGTGAGACCTAATGGTACGCAAGAGTTTTAAGCCAGAAGTTAACTTATTGCAAATATTGGCCCAAAGCAGTAAATCAATATTTTTACAGCCTCTATCCAGAAGCCACATATTGTTATCTAGTGAAATTATGAAGTTTTCCAAAATGTCTGTTGTTTTGCTTACAGTAGAAAGGAATAAATTAAATGCAGTGCTTTTAAATAAATGTCCATTATACATAAATCTTGATGTGAAAAAAAAACAAACAAAACCACTTGATTTATAAAATACACAGTGCTCCAGAATCAAACCACACAAAATGGAAAGCCTGTCCAAATGAGTTACAGTAATGACTGCAGTTAGGAGGATTAACTTCTGATGATATGTGTGTAATATGGGAAGGCAAACAGTGGACGTCATTCCCGTAACACAGTACATGAATCCTAGAAATTTTGTACTCTTTCTCCTAGCTGCAGACTAGCAGACCACAGCAAACCATCTGCCAATTTCTACAGCCACAAGAAGTCCTTTTTCTGTTTGTTTGGGTTTTTTTTCTTTTTTTTCTTTTTTTTTGGTTGTTTTTTTTTTGGCACATTAGAGAATGCGTGAGGGTATTATGTGAGGAAGGGAGAGTTGATAGCTGTTTATGTTGTCTGGACCTTTGTGTCAGGTTTGTGGGAGTGTAAAGATTTAAGCTCATAAGCCTATTTAGGAGTGGTGGGCTGCTAGAAAAGAGGATGTAGGGGGATTTCAATTTGCCTATTTTTAAATACCTTTTGGGACACATAAACCAGTAAATGTTGTAATTGTCAGTGCTTGATTCATTTGCCTGCAAGGGGTGTAATAATACATTAATAGAATTAAAGGACAGATGGGTTTATTGTGCTAGTTTCCCAAGCTGAGACTAAGTTTCCCCTGTATTGACACAGAATTTGTGCTGGTAAATGCAGAACTTTCAAGATGGCTTTTAAACTCATCATTTGCAAATTGAGATGGAGATAAAAATCCAGGTTCCTCAGTGCTTTCTACAAGTTTTTAAGGAACTATCCTTCAGTAGCTGAGAAGCCAGAACAGGTCATGGAAACAATTGTAAGACTGAACTGGGAAGACTGAGATTCATCCAAGCGCAGTGCCAGAGAGATCACAAGTGGGTTTGGGTCCAGAGGAGTATGTGAAGCTCCATGCAGAAGTCTGGAGCTTCACAAGACAGGACGTGACTAGTGACAGTCTTGGCAGTGGGGTACTACAATTCCCTTCAAGGTTTTATCTTCACTTCAGATATTCCGTGTAAGGTGAGTGATAGAGAAATTGAATAACCATAGATACAATAATTGAATAACTTTCACAGGCAGGAAATGCATAAATATAAATCTTCAGAACAAATCTAAAAAAACTACTGGGTCAGAAAACTTGAAAGAACAATCTGCATTACTGATAATTGGTTATTGGTTTGGTTTTGAAGCTAAACTTTGACCTCTCAGAAAGAAAACTTGAGAAGAAAATACAGCTAATGAGGACATAGTAGGACAAAAGAATACAAAAACCAATGCTATGCTACCCCTTGAGACGGACTGCATGGAGATGAATGTGATAGTTCAACCAAATTATTTACCAAATGCAAATAAAATACTGTGTGCAGTTAAGTGACAAGAAATAATCAAAGATACAGAAAGCACTCCTCTGGGAAACTGAGAGGATTAGATTTGTTTGCCTTGCAGAGGAGATTAATTACTGTTACTGAACATAAATTGCAAAAGAGGAAGTAGATGAAAAAAGTATGTTTGCCAACTCTTACAGCAAAAGAATAAAATGACATCTAGTAAAAAAAAAATAAAGGCAAGAAGTGCAAGACTAATTGCAGGATATCTTTAATGACAACATGAAATTAGCCTCTTGAATTGATTGCCACAATATGTGAGCTCCGTAAGGTTTGGAAAGGAGAATGTATATGGCTAATGAGGCTCTTTGCAGTCAGAATAGTGCAAACTGAGAATAACTGCAGATATAAACCAAGGACATAATGGATAACTAGGACATTACAAATATAGTCAATCATGACTAGCATTTCTGTTGTCTTCCTGAATACCAGACAGTGCTTCCAGTTCTCCAAGTAGGCAGTAAAGTGCAAATCACAGTGCTGTGTTCTATAAGAAGAGGCTATGACACTGCCTAAAACAGTGACAGCAAACAAAGTTTGTCAGGTGGCTTTATCTCAGCCTTTCCTCTTGTCTGTTACTCACTTGAAAGGCAGAGATTCCCCTGTGTTATCCAGGCAGCGGGTGTTGACAAGAAACAAATCAGACATGTACTAAAATCACTAAATACCTCTCTTATTTAGGAATGAACACTCTGGGATCAGTCATATATGCAAAATGTAAGAATAGTGATGGAATTGTGTCTAGTTTTTGAAAAACAAACAACCCCCCCATCTTCTTAATTGTGAACTGTAATTTGGTTTAAAAAATCTTCTCACTAAGGATTTCAATTCTCTTCTAGAAAAAGTCAGATTTTGAGCTCAGTCAAAAACACATGCAAAGCATCTCAATTGAGAAAATACAAAGTTAATTGCTGAATTTTTAAATATATGTTATATCAAATTGTTTAAGAGGATAGAATAAAAGGAGGAAATGTTATTTTAATTCACAGAAACCAAACAGCAGGTGCTCTCTGGTTTCCATTGTTGTGGTACATAAGAACCTCACAATTCACTAATAATTGTTCCTCATGACAATTGACATAGTAGAAGTAAGAAGGATGAATTGAAATTCAATACCTAATTTTAAGGATATAATTTAATGAAGAGTGTAAAACAACCATCATTTGACATTATTGATAAAAATGGGTTAAATTCAGTGCTGTTGGAGAAAAAAAAAAGTCTGAAATTTGCCAATTCATTTGTCTCAATTAAATATTCACAAAAAGATTTTTTGTGAGTATTTCTAAGATGTCTGATAGTGTTCCCCAAATTCTATCTAAATGGTTGAGAACCATATTGTGCATTCTGTGTGCTTTTTTACTTGTGAATCAAATGCAGCCACTTGCCTGGGGTCTGACAGCAGGTCAAAGACATTTCCTAGCATCAGGGCAAGAAATTAAAAAGGAAATGTCAAGAAGTTTTGAGAATTATTACAATGTTTCCTGCATAGCTGGAAGCCCTGTGAAAATGACCACTGGTTTTGTGCAGGCTGATTTCCCCAGATTACATATGGTAGTCACTGTGAAATTCAGGCCATTCAGCATATTGGTGTCAGACTTGCATTGGATTTGGTGTGCATATGTATGCACTTCCATCCAAACTTTCTCAAAACAATGAGAACACCAACATAAGAGAAGAATTATTTTGTATGTTTGAGCACATTGCATTATTATTATTGCAGCTTTTAGGGTTTTTTGTTCACAAGTTTAGTTGCTTTTTTATAAATACAGAAAATTTAACATGGCAAGAGCCAGGGCAGCATGAAGATCATTGTTGAGATAGGCAAAGAAATAATCTCTCTTTGCTTCATTCAAGGAAATGCTCGTAGAGAGAGTCAAATTAATGTATTGTATGTTTCCATAATTCTCTGTTAACATTTTTAACCTCACTGGCTGCATTTTTTCATCTTAGAGAATATGCATTTTTTCCTCACCTGCCCTATGAAGGATCTAGACATGAATGGTAGACATGCTACCAAAATATATATATATCCACAAACTCTGGTATATAGTATAAAGCAAATTAACTAAAAAAAAGAAGAATTTAAAAAATAAATAATTAATCTTTAAAAATTTTCTAGCATAGGTTGATAAAATGTCTTTTTTTTGCATATTAATACACAAGCTTACATGAAAATTAAACAAATCACCATCTAGAACATATAATGAAGATTTTTTTTCTTTTTGTAAACATTGCAATGATTTTTTTTAATATAAATTTTTTTTGGCAGAAATTAGTGACCTAATTCCATAGTATTAAGAAAAAAGACAACCTGTCATAAGCAAAATATTGTAAGAAAAAGTTTTCAGAAAGAAACTCAATGGTATTTTTTGAAAAGTGGTTTTATATAGGTACCTAAATAGGAATTTTTTGGAAATATTGTTCACACTGCTGTTCACATTATAGATGCATCCTTATTCCACATGACCAAGGGTGTTTTTGCATTTGCTACATCAGCAGGAAAATGTCCTGGGTAAATCACATGGGAGTGTCTTTTCTGGTAGCTTGGGAGATGGAGAGGATCTCAGCTGGTTTTAGCCTGGTATAGGAGAGCAACTCTTTTGCTTTCTGCCTGAAAAGGCTCAGCTGGTGATAGAACACCATGCTCGAAATCCCAAACAATTATGTACTAATAGTGGAGTTTGATCTTGCGTACAACAGTCCAAAAGATGAACCTCTTCCCAACAAATTGGAAAGGTTATTCTACTTCCTTAGTTTTCCATGTGAGGTGTTGGGATGGTTCTGGCCACTACTTCTTCAACTGCTAGCCATTAAGGCACAGGAGGAATGACTGGTACATGCTTCACAGACTTCAGATATTTCCAGCACATTAATGCTGTAGTTGGCCTCCTTGGGAAATCAGGGAGCCTGAGGGTATCCGTGTGAAACAGAAATATGAAGCACATTTGACAACAGACATGGGAAACAACTTCAGTTTCAGAAGTAAAAGGGGATTTCTCTTGGATGTATTGAAAATCAGAGATGTCCATGAGACAGATGTCTATCACCAGTCCCAGAATGGGATATCTTTCTGAATGTGCCCTCTTTGTGGCGGTATGGCCACCACTGGCATGATTAGGTAAGATCTAACATACAGTGGGATGAACTCTCTTCAGACTTTTGCAGTCAGAGATTTATCAAGCATTTTTAAGATGTCCTGGCTACATGATATATAATATATGACAGAAACCAAATTCAGAATACCTGCAAGAAACTGCCCCAGGACTGGGTTGTGTGCATACTTGGCCATTAGACTCAGATATGTCAAAATCCTTCATCTGGTATGAAGAGCTGCTTGAAGACGGGTTGTGTGAAGTTCTTCACAAAGGGGAGGGAAACCACTCCATCTGAGAAGTAGCAACCATCACCAAGTCCTTTCTGAAGAGCCTGAAGGCCATGCAGAGCCTGAATAAGAAAGCTTTGTGCTAATAATGATCAGGCTTGTAATGAACTAGGGTTATTGCCTGTGTAATGGCTGAATCAACAAGGCAAAAAAAAAGCATCTTGAAGTCTGAGTCTATAACCAGTTTTGTTTTCAGAAGCAATGCTATGATTTCAGCAGGCAATGTCATGACCCTGAACTTGAAAAGACACAGTTTGTAGGACCAAGATGAGTATGGGGTGAGTATTTTCTTGAAAAAGATTTTAGAAACAGGTAAATGTATGTGGGGATAATCCATGTCTCTAAGCATGTTCACTGTGACAGGATTTAAAGAGCAGAGCAATGAGCAGCATTTGGTCCCTTGCTGTGTTCTTCAAAGGGGGAGAATTGTTACACAAGGCTGCTTTTTAACGTGGAGGATGAGGATCTCAGTGACGAGGTGAAGCATCTGAATGCAGGTTTCCTCTAACTGAATCTGCAAGGCAGCACTCCAAGGTGCTTTCAGATGGGATAAACAGACAAGTGCTTCATTTGAACTTGTTCTCAAAGCTCTGTGCCCCTCAAAAGCCAGGCCTTCCACTGCACTGGGTAAGACTTAGGGCTACTGCTTCTGTCTAGTACCAAGTCTGGAATGTCCCTCCCCTGGAGCGACTGAGTTTGTACACACCATAGGAATACAGATAGGGAAGACACAAAATTTGTGGTGCCTCTCCCAGTTTGCTTTTCATGAGATGAGCCTATACCTTTGTGTACCATAGAGGTGCCATCTGCGTGATTTAAAACTATTCATTAAATTTTACAGTTTCATAAATACTTTTCCCTTCAGTTTCCAAAAACAACAGGAAAATGGCTGTGATTTTTTTATAACCTTAACCTCTGTATGGTCCTTTTTTAGGGAATCATTGAGTTCAAGCTAGAACTCATTCTGTCATCCCTTGAAAACAAAACCATAATTGTCCTGGTTTAGTGCAAATTTTTGGAGGAAACTTCTGAAGTGGTCTCTTTTAGAAAGCAATTTCAAGAGATCCCTTCCCCAACCATTTCAGGAGGTAAATCTTCTTCAAGAAAAGTGGACAAAAACTGTTTATTTAACAAGCAAAGTATTCACAAATATAAGAAAATGAATAATATTAAACAATGGAACCTCTCACTGTCCTGAAGAGATAGCAAATTCAGAGAGAGAGTCCATTTCATGGGGTGTAGCTCGGCTTGCTCAATTTCTTAGCAGTCCCTCCTGCAATGGAAAATGCTGTGTCTGGGTCCCAGTGGGCCACAGGCGTGAGCTCACGGTGTTTTTTCTGGGTTTTCAGTCCAGAGCAGGCTTGAAGAGTTCCAGGAAAAAAACCACAGTCTTGGGAAAACATTCCTCACCATAGGCGATGAGGAAAACCAGTGAAAAATCAAAGGAAAAATCTCCCCCTCTCTCTCTCTCGCTGTCCATGCTGCATACAGCACACACCAAGAGATAGATGAAGCTTTTATTGCTATGTTTTTGGATGCAGCCACAAAAAAAAATCCACTGCTTTTCCTCCTCCCCCACTTCACTCTCAGATCTAGTTTTAAAAGTGTAGGCTTTAAATGTGTGGACTAAACAGATGAATGGGGATACAATTCAGCCTCATAAAGTCACCCCAGGACAATAGTGATATGTGTAAATTTTGGTGCTTACTGGCCTGTATTCCCTTATCTCCCCATGAATTCCTTGTGAAATTTCCCTGCTTTCCTCCTCTCCTGAATCTTTATTCTTTTCAGATAACCATATGTTGCCAAATAAATGCCAGTTCCAGTGTGGATTTTGGAAATGTTGAGACAAGTGGAGCAGATTTCATTTGGGGAATTCAGAAAGCATAAACTAAACATTTGCTCATACAGTCTGAGACTTCATTTAATCTAAAAGCAGGGACAGTGGGATAAGACCCACAAGTCTGCTCTCTGTTCATATGACATACCTCTGAATACTGCATTTTCAGATGTATTTCTTGGTACGGTAGCCCAGTTTTTCCATAGTGTAATGTTCTTAGCAAATAAAATTCCTCTGCAAATACTTCTGCTAGTTTATTTGTTTTTATAGACTAATTATCCTGCATTGTCAGAAAAATATTCATAATGATAGAAGGCTGTGAGTATCTCAGTTGGCACCTTTTTGAAGTTAGAAAAGCTTAGAAGAGAAAAATGTAGGTCTAATCCTGTCCCACTTGAAAGCTCAAGAAAGCTTAAGAATGCTCTGTGCTTGCTTGCTCCCTCCTGGGGGTTTCTGTTTATTCTTATTTATATTTTGATATGAAAATTAGGTTGCATGAGAGATTTTTACAAGTGTTCAACCAAGATACAATTTCTTAAAAAATCCCACCAAAGTGAGAGACAAAATGAACACTGCAATTGAATGTTAAATTTTGTGGTTTAGCTTGCAAGTGTTGAATTTCATATCTCAGACATGAGTACAATGAGCAGGCATGAGACCAAATGAGTCCATTCATGAGGTACTGAAATACAGCTGAAGAAAAATATATAGCAGCATAAAGGAGAAGGGCACAGGGAAAAGTAAACAAGACAGTCTGTAAAGATGGTTTGCTTTAACATGAATGAGGGATAGTAATATTGACTGTAAACTCTTCTTTGTCTTACAAAAATGCCACAGAGTCTGTATGTGAATTTATTCCATGATTGGAAAAAGCCTAATCTCAGATAATTTGGTCTAAGCAGTTTAGATCTGATGAACAACAAAGCCAGGAGAGCATGGGCATCAGTCACTTGTGTATTACAGCAGTTTGGTGATGCCATGATTTCATGATCCTCAGCCTGAATTTCTGTTGGTACTTGACATAAATAAACTAGGTTTTGTGAACTACAAGTCCTCTCTTCCAAGTTACAGTATGTTCATTTTAAACTCTGTAATCTTTAAACTCCATAATGCTTTTGGTCTCAGTTCTTCATCTCAGTCAAAGACTAGCCCCAGCATTTCAGTACCTGTTCTCTTGCCTTCAGAAGCACAATGATGGGGCACTCATTTATATCAGTGCAGAGGGAAACATGCCACCTACCAAGTTATGCTAAGGTTTTATCAGCCATCTCAAGATTTCAACTGATATTTCCATTTCAATAGTGAACACACACTATTCAACAGATCTTGAAAGCTGGGGAAAGCACAAACCTCAGCCAAATGTTTGCTATTCCCCCCAGCTGGACCTTGAATTTAAATAAGATGAGAAGCAAGCTATAAACTTTGCAATGGTTGATTTACAACAGAGGACAACAATGAGTCATGAATCAGAGACTGTTTTAATTGATTTTGCATACATCATAAACTACAGAAAAGCTGATTAAATGGCTTGTAGAAAGCTTTATGAGTGATTTCCTTTCCAGAGTTGTTCAAGTCTTTATTTGGGGGCACACAAATATACAAAAGTGCACAGGAGATTGTTTTTTAAATTAAAAAATAAAAACATATTGGATGTCTTACAGATAGCAGATATCTTAAAAGTCATCCTGGGTGCAATATAAGGGAATGTGAAAACTAGAGAAACCCATTTATTCTGGCACAGAGAATTCTGGCACAGAGAATTCTGGCAGAGGAAATCTTAGATAGTATTGAAATTAATTTCAGTTGCTTGCTATTAAGATATCCAAGCACACTTGACTATGTCATTTTCATGACTTTCCCTTCAATCATTTTGATTTCTCCTGGCTATTTCCTGTTTCATCTCTCCTCTGACCCCAGGACAGGTGTATGAGCCCAATGCAATTAAAGAAGAGTAAAGGTACATATCTGAACTCAGTTATAAGTAATAGCAGTTGGAAGTTAGTGGCAGCTGATGCCTCTACCACTTATAGGGTGCAACAAAGCTAAAAACTAATCTGATTCAAGGGAAAATTATAGTTTCACACAATACTACAAAATATTCTTTGAAAAGGATGTTCTGCTGGATCTTTGTCTTCCTTGTAAGAAGTGCAGAGTTTCTACCTCATCCCCGGCTGAAGGTCTGGATCCATGGATTTATCAGTTTTGAGTACATCTGCTCCTGGTAATTACTATTTTGTTATTTAATTTTGTGAGAGAATAATCCTTTGCTTCAGCTGTGTTTTAGTTGTGTTGTATGACACTGCTTAAAAACATGTTAAATCACAGAGCACATATCACAAGATTAGGAAACTGGAAGGAATATCCTGAGATATCACAGTCCATCTTCTGCCTGCACTCTGTGCAAAGCTTGCTATTTAGAAATGTTATCAGCTATAATTTAAAAACATATTTCTTATACTGTACAGCTTGTGTCAGAAGACTCTTTTCAAATCACAACCTGAAAAATTTCAAACTCTCTTGTAGTTCCCATCTAAAATATATTCTTGATAATTTTATTTCCAAAAGTTGTTGTAACATTATAATTTGTTTTTTCTCTTAAGGATGTTTTCCAGAGAGATGGAGATTGTGCAGCTGGGATTTATGTTTGATTTGCTGGAGTCTTTCAAGAAAGTATGATGGTGGACAGGGCGCTGTCTCAGAGACAGCAGACGCCCATGAGTCCTGTAAAAACGTAAACAGCTTGCAGAGGTGAGAGGAGGCCGCAGCAGGACAGAGGAAGCTCACCCCCTTTTCACTGTGATGGGTAGAAGCCTGTCAGCATATCTTCATTAAACCTCAGAGGCTGCTTTTTGTCCACATGCCAGCAAGAAGATACATAAAGCATGTACGGGGGACTGCAAGGTACTACTGGGAGAGCTGGGCCATGGGAGAGGAAGGAAGGGATGAGGAGGCAGGAGAAGGTAGACATTGCAGAGGGAGCCTCATCAGATGTGATACGAAGGAAAATTGAGGGAATATAGCAAGTGTGATAGTGGGGACTGTGAAAAGCAAATGGGAGAAAACAAACATACAGGAGATGGATACTTCCAGTAGGTCCTTTAATCTTGGGGAAAGTGTGCATCTTGAGCAGTTTTCCAAGATTACCTAATCAATACAAGCAATCATGTCTATCCCTAGCTTTCATCCCTCTAGGCTCAATACAGAACGCCTTTTTCTTAATTTATAATTGTTTTTTGGCAATTATGAGGCTTATTTATGGTACGCTTCCATATGTTTTATGGTGCAGGAGGGGAGGTGGCAAATTGCCCTCCTTAGAAGGTAGCATTGCACTTTGGAGGTATCTTAGGCTGGAAAAGAGAGCAGCCTCAAGTCAAGCAGGGATATCTCAATAGCAGGGATATATTTGAGATATATAATTGACACAAAAAAACCCCGAGGGAAAATTATGTGTAACGAGGGCTTACCCATAATTTCCTTATATTATTAATTAGTAAGTGCACACAAAAAAATACCTGTGGCAGAATTCTCATGCTCAGATGAAGTCCCTGTGTCCTGGATATGTCCAAATGTTTCCTTGCAGACCACTTCTTTGAGGTCTAATTAACGTTCCTGTTTTCTGCCATGAAGTAGAGCTTTTTTGCCTACTTGTTCCTCACGTTTTGTGTCAGTTTCAAAAGAGTTCCTCTTAGCTGCTCAGGCTGGAATTACTTATGAGAAATTACCAGAGGACCCACCAAAAACCAAAACATATTACTGTTTCAGCAATCTTGTTGATCTGGTGGAAATGGTATCCTCAGTAGTTTTGGGCTAAAATTGTACAGTCACAACCATGATTACTTTTCTGATATTATGTATTTAATTCTTATTCTAGGCATAAGATTTGATTCATTATTATGGGGTTATAACAGCTTTTTACAGTAAAACCTTATAGTAAATATTCAGCACAAAGCAAGTGAAGGCGGCTCAGCTGGATCTGTCTATCTTTTTATCTAAATTTCATGTGATTCCTCTTAACTGATAGGTGAAAGTCATATTTTGTGTCACTGAAATGAAAACTACAACGTATCAAAGTGGATTCCTTTAAAGTTTTCTTTCCTATAGTGAAAGAGATTAGCATTAGTTTGCATTAATTTAAAATCATTGTCAAATATCTTTTGCTACAAAGATGACATAATCAAAGCTAATATTTAATCTTGTTCTTCATTGAATGAAATGTGTTCTGAGGGCCAAGTTTGTGTTGAAATCTATTAAGTAAATAAAAATACAAAAAATACAAAAAAAAAAAAAAGCTCTAGCAAAAAGAGAAGGAAACAATGAAGTCAGCCTTGGAAAATGTTAACCCAAATAGTTAATCTGCTCTAGCCATTTGAAATTCACTCAGTAGGTTTGCCAGAGATGACTATTAGCACAAATGAAGGGACCATGTTTGCGAGTGGATACAGGTACCCTTTCTCTTGGGCTGAATACCAGATCTGGCCATTTAATTAAATAATTTTTCTCCTGAACTCAAAAAGCCTGGTTTAGTTTGATTACACATATGAGACCAGTTATCCAAGGACTTTGAACTCAGACCTGAAAATGAAATTAAGCCAGTTAGAGAGATTCTCGCTGAAATAGATATGCATGTCTCTGGCACTGCAGGCCTCTTCTCAATCCAGCAACAAAAGGGCACTTAAGGGAATATGGAATGTTCTGCATGGTGTGATTTAACAACACAATCCCTATTAACTTTAATGAGAGTTGCACAATTAAATCTTCACACAATGTGCTAAAAATTACTCTTTCAATTTAATGCATAAACTAATAGGTCAACTTTAAAATGTGAAAGGATAAGGTAGGTGAATGATTTTTGGAAAAAAACAAGCCTTAGGTTGATTGGACATGTAAGAAGAGGGGACATGTTAAGTATATAGTATGAATCTTGAACTAGACATTAGAATTAGAATTGTGTTGTATATATAAAGTGAGTCTTGCAACAGATAAACAGAAGTATGTATTCTTCACTGTGAACCAGGTAAATAACTAGGATGTCTCAATTTCAACAGCTTGTGTAGAAGGATATCTAATGAGGGCTTTAAGCATGCTTCCACCAATTAAAAATACAATACACCAACTCTAAGAAACTTCAAAGTCCTCTTTATGAACAGTCAACAAGCTTCACACTATAGCAAAAAAAAAAGGGAACTTCTCTTCCTCCTTGTTTTTTTTTGGACAAGTTGTAGAGGAGGAATGAATTTCCATAGTGATAAATCATCATTAAGAATTTTGTGTACTGCTCTCAAATACAATGGGAAGCCAAAACAGGCTGTGGATCATTAGTGATTTTGACTCAAAAGACAGTATTCTGTCTTACCAATAAACTACTACATTCTGTGAAAACCTTTCACTCCCAATTGGGCTTAAAGTACAAGGAGTAATTACACTCTGATTTTTTCCTAATGCAGGTCTATACTATATGTATTTACATATCAGGCTCGGAGTGTGTATTGAACGTAAAAATATATTGTATTTATAGACAAACTGTATTTTGACGTATACAACAACATCCCTGTACAACAAAGAGGCTTTACTGGCGCATTTATTCATGGTCAAACTTAACATCCAAATCCTTTTCTCCTGAAGCTATAAGTGTTTGGAGAACAATGACAAAACTGCCTATATAATTGAAGGTCTAACATATTTTTTCCCACAAAGTTTGAGCTCATTCACTATCAAGAAATTTTTGAAAGAAAATTTAACACTCCTCCAGTTCTCAGTGTCCTTAAAATTTGACCACACTTCATGGGATTATATGAAGATATGAAGTCTTGCCCATTCCTCTCAAAATTAGAGCTGAATAGGGAGGTAGAGAAATCCTAGAAGTTAAAGGCTTAGGCATGATCTTCATGAGATCATCATGATGGAAGTACCTGCACTTTCACACTCAGTATTCTAAAGGCAAGATGACATTTGTTCTCTTGTTTACTCTCCTGAGCATCACTCCTAATAGTCTTTCTATTTCATAACTATCCTTCCCAGAAATAGACATCTTGTGGACCTTTGAGAAAACAATGCTACTTTTTCACAGATGGAAAATGTTCAAAGTAGCATTCTTGTATGGAGTGTACATTTAACTGTCTTGGTAAGCTGAAAGTCAACAGATAAATACTCCTCCCTGGTGTATGAAGTGGAGTGGAACCTGAATGTCACCTATTGCAATGGAATTTTCTGGATGCCTGTATCAAGATATCCCTTTCCAACAGCATCAGCTGTCACTTTAACACGTCAGCTTGCAAATGGTGTTAAATGAGGCCAAGAAGTGATTAGCAGACATCAGATATGGATGGTTTTACTGAATTCATGATCTCCTGCAAAATTCTTAAGCTGGCATATAGCACATAAAAACTGCCACTCTCTCTGTGCTTTCACAGTGAATCTCTCACACTAGGATAGAGGAAATAGTGTCTGATTTTTTTGGTTCTGATTTTTCCCTAAGTACTCCAACTTTTGCAATAGAGAACATTATTATGAATTGAGTCTAAGTGGGGAGAGGCGGCCAGGAATCAGACAGCAGAGGTGATCTTCAGGAAAAAAAATAAAGTAATAATAACAAATTACTTTAAAATAAAAAATGGGGCCACTGCAGATGTCTGATGAGAACTGCGGACAGAATCAGTACAAAGGATTTTTTCAGAACATTTTCTGATGCCAAATATAAATAAGTAACAGACAAACTGAATGCCAAAAATGCATAATTGATTTATTTCAAAAGAGGATTTGGGATTCTGAGATGACTGTATATTTATTTGTGATGGGAAAATTGATATATGAATTGGAATGGAAAGCAAGAATTTTAAGTGACATTTAAAATTTAAATGATAGAAAAGCTTTTTATTAACTTTGTCTGATAACCTTTGTAGTACAAATATGAGTTCTGAAATGGATTGATAACACCCTCTTGTGCTCTGAAGCTCTTGCTGCTAGACTAAATCATCATCCTTTGGGAATGAAGTCAAAGCTCAGGTGAAAATTCAGGTGCAGAACCTGAGCTGCCAACTGACAAGCCACAAGTCTCTTAAGATACTGGAAATGGCATCTCTAGCTGGAAAGTTCTAGAAGCCCAATTTAAAACATGCCTATTCAGAGGAAAACTGTGCCTGTGGATATTGCTTATCCTGAGTGAATCACTCAGGATAGAGTTCAATGAAATACTCAGTCGTGAAAGAAAACTATACCCTTTAAAAATGTATTTTAAAATGTATCTGTAGGGCATTAGTCATGCCTCCCAGTCTTTACCATTGACATTCATAAAAGACACAAAGCCAATTAGAAACTGCTGATAAAACATGGTATAGACCATACTAAAAAAAAGAACAACTTTAATTTGGAAATTATTTCACTGATTCTTTGGTTGGGCTTTTTCATTACATGAGAACCAGTATGAGGAACCACTTTGAATTAAGAACTGTTTGGACTTTCTTGTCGTGACTAAGTGGCTGATGGTACAACTTCAACAAAGCTGCAGAGCAGAAGTTATATTCAGTGTTTTTTGTCTCCTCAGGATTGTGGTTTTAGATAATCCTTCACACCTGGTGATTTTGTGATTCTGTTAATTCTGAAAGACACTGAAATTTGACTAGCTCTAGCACTGTAAACTATGTATATGAGCTGTATTACCTATCAATATTCTAAATTGATGTAGAAAATATAGCTAAAGAACTCATCTTTAATCTAATGGTTACTGAACTATTTGAATCAATCTTCCCTAAATGCAAAAATATAGATAAAATTGCCTTTTGTGCTGCGTGGCACTTCTGCCTTTGTCCCGTGGTATCAAGAAGAGGATATGGTGTTCACAGCTGTATCACAGTCCTTGCAACTGTTGCTGACATAGGGTTAAGACTACTGATGAGATTTGGAGCAAATCTGTGTCCTAATCTCCTCTCCAAGCCTGCTAGAATTTGGAACAGAAGCAACAACACAGAACCAAAAAACTAATGGTATTTTACTGGCAGGCTATTGCCACTATGTATTTGGAATAAACAATCATGTTCTGCAGCAGTGCCTTCCCAGATAATTCATCATCTGTGCCGAGATAGTGCGGTACTTGGAGAATGGCTCCCTGCGCCTGGCCATGCACGCACACACATGCCCACACTCTGACATTCCCTCCTGAAATGTTGTGTTCTATCACTCTCCTCCACTACATGGAGCAAAGATCACTGTGATATAGCAGTGCAGACACTTGCACCAGAGCCAGAATCACCAAAATCAGTCATTCAGGTGAACTCTGTAGTGGAGATGCAGAGTGAACTGCCTGTTGTGATCCTGCTTTGGGCTATGAATGCTCCATCTGACAGGTCAGAAGGGTTTTCTAAAAAACCACAACATTACTGATTTTTTTTTCCCCCAGAGAGTCTTTCTCTTTCCAGTTCTATGGAAAGTGCTATGGCCCTCAAAACAGATTTGTGTAAAAGCCTACTTGTGAGGATGCATATTTCATGAAGGAAACCCAAGTAAGTAATCCATTTCCCCACTGAAGCCATCTTTACTGAAATACCTCTGAGCTGGCCACAAATCTGTTACAAAACAGTGCAAGTTATCTATTTCTTTAATAAATGAAGCATTTATAAAGATTTCCATAGAACATTTTTCTTAATCTTTTATCATATTCTCCTTAGCAAGTAACTCACTGGGGCTGTTTCTCAGCTATAGAATGGATCTATCTCACATTTCATGTAGGGTTATTAAGACCATTACTTTTCTTAGACATTGGTTTATTGATGTCCTAAAGGCTTCTCCTCAGCACATCTTCTAGATACTCGATTCAAGTGGATCTGTCTTTTGCACAGCCTAAAATGTTTTAGGACTTAATTTAATGTTGTCTGCTGCTTTTGCCACTGTATTTCTGATCCACTCACCTATTTATTTTTCCAGTGGGGAAGAAGTATTTTGAAAGTCTCCTGGGTTGAAGAACTGAATCTTCACCAATGTTCATAATTTTTTTAATATAAAATTTCACTGTGTGATTCACAATTGCTTCATATTTTTCAGGTTAGACTAAGTTGATACTTCTTACCATTACAGGGTTGACAACAGTAGAGGAAAAAAACCCTGTAAATCAGATCCTGTACAATTTTCTATTCAGACCCTTAATCTTGAATAGCAGTAACTGCTTTTTGTCTTACTATTCTGGTTTCTCCTGAGGAGACATTTCCAATCACAGTGAAATTGAGCTGAACTATCCATACCCATTAATGATTAAGGGAGATAAACCTGCACTGAATTCAATCTAAATTTATCCTAACTGAGTACTAGGGAAGTCTTCTGCTGCAAGGCAGCTGATGATTGCATCACCTTTTCTGAAATACCTTTTCTGGATGAACTAATCTGATAATTCAGATGGCAAATAATTGGAATAAAATACTTGAAAGAGAAATAGCCCAAAGTTAATGAGAAACGTAAAAGTACTACCAACATACTTTTTACAGAAAGGCCTTTAAAAGAAATATGCCACTGCTGTCAAAATAAATAGTGTATACAACAATTAGAGGGGAAAAAATATACTAAAAGTAATTCTGGAATGAAATACATCTTTTTGCATACTGTTGTTGACAAATCTATTGCTGACAGTCCTACAGCTTTTCCTCTGAAATGATAATCTGCTGGTATAGCAACCACAAATATTATTGGCAATAAAAATTTGTTTGTAGATTGATATGCTGCACTGAAGAAGTCTACTGATAATAAAGGTTTATCCCTGGCAGAAGGGAACATTTTCTACTAGCAATATTATACATTTTTGAAAAGTTATCAGTTTAAGAAAGCATTTAAGAGAACATGATCTTCTTGTTTTATAAGAAGTAATAAAATATCTATTATCTGTATTCAGAGGGCAAGATTCTATAACCAGCCAGTTTTACAGACAAGGGAACTTCATCATTATGATCATCTTTTAAGAACAAATATTTCAGCTTCCTGGCTTTCAATATTTCCCCACATTTTCCTTCCCTAACATCTCTTGTCATTCTTGCCAGTTGTACTGACTAACCTTTCTCCTTTATGCTGGTAATGAAATCTCTGAATATCTGGGATGCTGGATTCAGCTTCCAGAAAGTGGAAGGATCTTGTAGGAGAAGAAAAATCATGTCAAGATCAAAACAAAGTAACCAAGGATGCAGATGACAGAATTCAACTGGCCAACAAATGAAGCCATTTTTTAAGAACAAGACAGGCAGGAGCAAAGTGACACCTGCCCAACGGGAAGTTGAGGCTGATGCTGAGAAGGAAATTAAAACAAGTAGCAAAGGTTTTATTGACCTCTGGAAAAAAAAGCTAACAATATGGAGGAGTGTAGCTACAAGGATGGTGAGGTACACATTAAAAAGAGTATGCATATGGTCCCAAGATCAAATGCATATTTTGCAGCAGCAAATGCAGCAGTCAGAAAATGCAGCAGTCTCGTGATGACGAAGTAGGCTGGTAAATGTAAATTAGGGTATGCATTGCATTTTATCTTAGCTTAGAGGAGGACCAAAACATAAAGGAGGTGATGCCTTTGAGAGTTTTGGATTTTAAAAAAGCTCATGCTTGAACCAGAGGCACAGAAAAAGGTGTTTACAAGAGCCTGCTGAGAAGAGTGGAACAATATTTGATTGCAGAGTGGCAATGTTCCTGGCTGTATTACAGGAGAGAAAAAATATTAGAGAAAAGCGATCCAAATAACTGCTGTTCTTTTAGCCTGATCTGAATAATGTGCAAAGCATTATGATATGCTGAGAAGAATAATGGTCAAAGACACATAAAATAACGTAAAATACATATGGGTTATCAAAGACAGACTGTCTCAACATTCATCTTTCATAAGGAAATGAAAGATTTTTCAGAGAAAAACAACCTTGCTCTGAATTTCAGAAAGATTCTGATATGAAGTCACATAGAAATTATTAGTCAAACTAGAGGAAACAGGGGTGAGAATTCAATAAAAAAAAAGATCTTGCTGTGCAGTAAAGCAAATTATCCTAAATCTGGCTCTAAGCTGCTTTGGTTTGGCTGTTTCTTGTACGAGAGGTAACTCACAATTTGAATTTACACACTTGCCTGCAGGATGCAGTCAGCTAAAGTGTTCCCAAAGGTGGCAGCCTATTTGGTTTAGTAAGGCAAAAGCTAGAAGCACACAGGTAAATACACCAGGGTTACAAGGGTGGATAGGGAAAGTAATTATTTAGTCTGAATGAAAACATTAGCAAAGAACCCATGAGAATGAACATGGCTAGATATCAACTGGTCTGTAAATATTTCTAACTGGGATACTAGTCAAACCCCCATCACAAAATGCTAGCTAATTTTAGGACAGGATAGTGGTGTGGGGGGGAGGGTGTCTCATTGCTTTTATCTGCTACTATATATGCCAAACAGTTTCTTACACCATCAAGCCACAGCCTTTAAATCATGTCACAACAGACTCCTTCACTCTAGCTTTTTCTTGCAGTAACACCAACGTAGAATCAAAGCCTCAGAAAGGTTTGGATTGGAAGAGATCTTTAAAGGTCACCTAGTCCAACACACCTTCAATAAACAGGGGCACCTTAGACTAGGTAAGATTGCTCAGAGCCCTGTCTAATCTGACGTTAAATGTTTCCATCCACCACCTCCCTGGGCAACCTGCTCAAATGCTGGTTGCTGGTTCACTCTCACTATGAACAGATTTGTTCCTTATATCTAGAATAACATGCAGTCATTCTTTTGATATGGAGTTTAGTCTTGTGCAGTCACACCATGCCAGGACATTAGCTACACTACCCACCCCACTACACCAGAGAGATATGGCACAATATTACTGCCCTGCAAGTGACCATCTGTGGGTTATAAAGGCAAGCGTAATGCTGTCTTCTGCTGTGTGTGACACATGCAACTCCCACTGACTTCTGCTTGAATGATAGCAGTGGGAGGGTTGCATAGCAAGCAAACACTGATAAACAAAGTACAAGTTTTGGCCTACTATGGAAGTCAGGGATGTATTTTTAAATGAGAATTTCAGCTTTTTATCCAAATTCGACTCTCTGCCTTGACTGCAAGTGTTTCAATGTGTTCTCTACCATGATGTGTTCCAACAAAAATCACAGAAAGAAAGTGAAAGATTAGTAGGTGGATATTTTATCATATAAGCCTGACCAGATGTGGCTTTAGATTAAAGCTGAATTATTTACACTACAACTGTGGCAAATTAGTGTTTGTCATAGATAATGACAAACACGATGTGATGTGGTAAGAATGGCAAGAGTAAATAGCTATATGTCATTTTTTCCATGATAATATTATCTAATTACATTGCTGTCAAATTAAAATAACTGAGATCAGTAAAACTCTATGCAGGGTACAAAGTGTCCCTTCAAAAAAAAAATAAAATCTTTGTCTCCCTAGAATGTGTACGGCACATGCTACAGATGCTCACAGGTTCTTCTAGAACTGCGCTGTTTCATCAAGTACCTGTGCTCAGGAGCAATTGCCATATTCCTGGTGAGACTGTTCCAATGAAAGATTGTTCTTCCTGTAAAAATATCTTATATTCAGATGAAACATCACTCAGATAATCCAGGAAATTTAATTTTTGCTGTAGACTACAGCACAAAGAATTAGTTGAGGAAAATGAGATGGTTCCAAGGCTTCTGTTTTGTGATGCAGGCATCAAAGCTTATTTAAGATATTTTGCTTTGAAAGGTGAGTTTTATTTCATGGGTCACTGAATTTTCCCTTAAACCATGCAGTAATTCCTGATTTAGGTCAAGTTAAGTTTAGTAAAAGAGAGGTTTTGATATGGTTTATCATATTTAAAATGTACAATATGCAAAATACACTTTAATGAAAACGTAGAAATGGTGAAATTTACAAGTACTTTTTAATTCTTCCAAACTTATGAAAAAATGAAAATATATTTCTTCTGACTGACATCAAAATACAACAATAAATTTTGTTAAAATTAGCTTGGATTTTGGGGGTTTTTTGTCCTCTTGAATGCTTTTCCCAATTGACCAGTCGAAGTACCTCTGATGAGTATTAGGAACAACTGTATCTTTTCAGAAAGATCTTTCATCAATTCCACTGTCTAAATTAATCCTTCTGATTAGCCAGCTCTTCTTTTCAGACTCATAATCAAAGCCTTTTGATTTTTTTTTAATGTTAAAATTCATAGCTATACTGTAGTTCCTATAAGACAAGAGCCTTGTTCATAGCAAGACAAGAGCCTGTCTTGCTCAGTTTTCTGTCTCCAGCATTAAAGTGGATGCTCATGTGACTGACATCAATGATATTTTCTGTAAGATTTTTCCAGTCTCTCAATTTTCAATGTAATGAATTTTCTTAACCTATTTTTATTCATGTCTTCATTAAATCCTAGTAGCTCTGTCCTGCAGTACTTTCTCTGTCCTCATTTGTACTGAGATGGCATCCTCAACATCCTGCTGCAGGGAGTCATCAGTCTGCCACCTATAATTTGAAATGTCATCTCCTCATGTTGGTTTCAAGTCCAGCTTTGTGTGACAGCTACCATTTCTTGACTTGACAGAGACCAGTTGTGTTTTTCCCTCTGTGCTGTAGTTTATTTCTCTTGGTTGAGTTTAGTATCTCACTTATCTATGCTATTCTTTTTTCCCTCTTCTTCTGAGAGACTGAATCATATTTCTCCCCAAGCAGTCTTGATTGCACAATGAGGATTCCCAGCCTCCCTGACTGGGTGTTGCATGGCAGCTATCCTGTGTCTCTTGCTGCCCTTGTTTTGCTTCCTGGATTATTTTCCAGATATGCCCATTCTGCTTGAGACAATGATGAGCCTCAAAGTTGTGCAGCGGTACACTGACTTCTGTTTTGTTTCCTATGCTTTCTAATTGTAATTCATAGCATTTTATTTGTTCTATGACTGCTTTCAGCTACTGAGATTATGTTTTCCTAGAGTTACCATAACCCCAAGTTATTTTTTCCTGAGATGTGAGGACACATGAGAAACTATTATTAAAAAAAAATACACGTTCCACTTCAGAAAATTGCTTTATTTGGAAATATCCTATTTTTTTCCACCATGAAAAAAACTCATTTCTTCCACTGTAAAAAAGAAAAACCTGATCAATTTTTCTGCAGAGATCTTGCTTTTGCTGGGTGCCCTCAAGGATGCACTGACTGGGTGCTGCTGGGGTACTCTGGTCATGTAGTGCTTTAGAACTCTCATGTGCACCTCCTTTCAGATATTTTAATAACCCTGAAGTTTGCAATAGTAGGTTTGTTTCCTTTAGATACTTGAATATTAAAGATTTTTAATACATTTCTGTACTAACATTTCTCTTCCTGTGCCTAAGGCTTCCCCAAATCTCTCTTAGTGCATCTCAGGCAGTGCTGTGACCCTGCCCAACACAGGAACACAGACTCAGCACTGTCTGCCTTCCATTTAGGCTTGCAATTTTCATGTAAGGCTTGTGTTTTTAATATAGATGCCATGTTTCACAGTAATATGGCCAGTTCTTTAATTTGTTTGGATGCTAAGATTTCTAACATGTTGTATTGCTTGATTTCTGTCATGACCTAAGTGATATTTTCTGTATTTTTCACACTGTGATATTGTTGCATGACATCGACTGTCTCCCCCCACCTGGTTTCTGAGGTTCCTGCTATGCCAGTATCTTCACCTAAAGGCCAGGCACTCTAATTTCCCCATGTAGTTTCTTACACTGTGAATGAAAATCCACATTTTCTATTTCTAGTTCAGTTATTTCTATCAGGGATAAATTTCTACCATAGGGAATTTAATGACATTTACAAAAGTTGTAGAAAACCGACTTGCTTTGGTGGAATTATTCATAAACTTGAACATTCAAAAATATTTAAAAATCCTTGGTATCTTGGAAAGTGAGTAAGTGATTGTTTTATTGTTTGCAAACAGTAACAAGGATTTTTTTTTAGGAAAGGAAAGAACAGAGAATATAAAAATCTGAAAAATAAAAGAGTCTGAAATTATTGTTTATAACATTTCTCAACAGTTTTCCTCTTGTTTATGGTAATATTTGTTTCAAAAGTTATTTTTACAGTGGAATTCTACCTCAGCCTTAGAGAATGTGTAGGAGTTTTACAATATGTATACATACCCCACAGTCCTACATGGCCAACACTGTGGCACCTCCAAGTATAATCTCTTTCTCACAGACGTGACAGAGAGAGAATGCTGTCTCTGCTGTCTCTGTCTCTGCTGCCATGCTGTCTCTGTCAGCCAGTTCAAGCCACTATTTCACACAGCAGAAATTCCTAGAGTCTGTGCATCACTGCCCAGCATTCTCAGGTAGCACTACCTGCAGATTAGTGAAAGCACAGAGCTGTAAGCACACAAATCTATTCTATTCTGCAGAAACTCATTTTTTCACTGTTGTATCTATTATTTTTACAGAACTGTTTTTTAATGGTTTTCATATTGTGTTTTATTTTTTAGAATTCATTGTTGTCAAAATAAGGCTTTCCTGGCGCAGCTTAATAATTTTTATTTCAGCCTTTGTTTTGCTTGTTAGTAGACATTACATATCAAGATAATTAGAAATTACTTAGAAGATCTGCGTTCTAGAGGCAGTAGAGGCACTGCTGCAAGGTCACAATCTGGTCATCTTCTTTTTTTATTTGATAATAATATATATTTACAGCTGTAAAGTGCTGTAATATCTGGCAGCATTAAAATGCACCATTCTGTGGCAGCAGCTCTCTGGCCATAGAGAGAAACACACAACTTTCCCAGGCACGTCCTGAGAAAGGCTGTGAGAAGATTAGAGAAAAGACTGAGAAACAATTCTTACCTTAATTTGCTGCACCATTGTTGTGAACATGTGGAATGTGTTATGGAGATTTGTTTACCAAAGGGTGGTTTCCTAATTAGCCAGTGGTGATGGGCTTTGATTGGAGGACCAATTAAGTCTACCTGTATCATAACTGTCTATAAAAGCAATGGGTTTCTTAAAAAAGAGATTGATCAGCCTTCTGTGAATCATGGAATCAATGCAATGATACGGTTTCTTCTCTTTAAAATTATTTTCCAACCATGCTTTTTAAGTTGTAACAATGGAGCCACATATAGGGAACAGAGAAAGATTTTTCTGCCTGTTCTAGTAGAAGCTACGTCCACAGCAAGGCTTCTGCTTAGGTAGTTATCAGTTTAAAGAAACACCACCCATACATACAGATAGCTGTGAACAGCCTGGGTGTAGACCACTGAATAGAATACAAAGATATTACATAATGTATAAGTGCAGTGCAGAAAGAACACATCATGCTTAAATAAGCTCATAGCTGTAAACACTGGAAAAGAGGCAGCAGAAAATTATGATTGCTAAATTAGGGATGAGAATGTTTCAGCTTTTGGAAAGGCCATAAAATCACAGGACCATTTTATTTAAAAATTACTAGTTATCTTAGTTGAAAAAAAATCATTGTTTCAAATCATTAATCTTATGAGATGTCATTGTCTTTTTTTATTGGTGACACATTTAAGCAAATTAATATGATGGAATTAGAATGAGTTAGTGATATTTCCACCTTGAGCTTTTAAAAGCACCTAACTGGCGAGTGAATACACTGTGGGGAATAAGGAGCAGGAAGAACAGGATCTCTAAAACAAATTTGCAAATATGAAGTGAGTTTCTAGGGGGGAAAGTACTTTGATTTTGTATATTTGTGACTAATCCACATCTTGTGATGTCAAGAGAAAATTGAAAATGCTCAAAGCTATAAAAGGTGCTGGACTGGATTAAGCTTACAGAGTAACAAATGCTATGGATTTAGACAGTGCCCCATGTAGTAAGTAGTTTTTACTGATTTAGAGCAGAGAATCTTACCTGTGGAAGTAGATTTCTAATGTGTGATGAATAATTGACTAGAAAACTCTCATATGACCCATTTTTTCCCATCAATTTCCTATCTGCAAACATTTTGTTTGCTTCATATAAGGGAGGAGAATGTGGCATAAATTTTCTGCTGCATACTTGACACTGACCACTGTTTCAGCTGAGGGACCTTTCACAAAGCAATGCTCTAGTCCATTTATAACTACGTGTTCCACTATAAACATAAATAGGAATAGTACACACATCAACATGAGATACTTCTAAGTATGTTATCATGCTTACATTTATAATATTTTGACAACAAATGTTTCTTATTTACAAATAAAGAAGATTTTCTGAGGGAGAAGAAAATTTAAATCTATTTTACAGGAGAGAAACATTCCATATATCATTCAGATTTCTGAGGAGTCTTGCCTACTTACAGATCTACTGAGAAGATAAAAGGGACATGTCTATTTAGTCTGGTTTTACCCTTTAATTATAAAGAAAAAAATGTCCACTTGAACTGTGTGCATCTTCTTCTAGTTGCTTTGCTAACTAATAATGTCTGGTATTAACAACAGTATACTTACTAGGCATTCCTTGACTGATGTTAAAGATAGCTGATATCTGTAGAACTAATGCATATATAAGCACTTGTAAATGATGTGAATCTTGAAGAAATGCACATAAGCATACTGCAGCTTAGTTTTCTTTCTGAGCATCATAATCACGAACACACAGAGAACCAAAAGTAGTCATGAGCACTTGTGGCATGTTTCATGGCTTTGCTTGCCTAATAATTAATGACACATTTTGCTTCATGTTAGCCTGGTAACACAAAACAAAAAATGTCCCAAAGGTGGCAGAGTAGGTGTGATGAACTGCTGCTATGACCAAGTATTTTTCATATCAAAGCTCAAGGGTATCTAGGCTTGTGCAAAAATGTAAAGAGGTGGAATGGGGAGGCTGTTAGCTTGTTCTTCTGGAGTGTGAAAGGACTCCCATAGCTAGTCTGGGAGGTGCAAAAACAGTTGGGAGGGCTATTAGCCAAGATAGCCACCAAGAATCTGGAAAACATGAGGGGAAATGAATCTCAGGCAATAATTTTGAAAGCAGGATTTAGTTCTGAAACATCCATGACATTTTTCCTTAGGTGGGCAGAGATTTTCCAATTCTAGGAATTGCCATAATGCCCATGGCTATTAACATAGGAATAGCATGGTTTCAGGGTTCAAAATCTTGGCTGAGTACTCTGGAGAGACAGTGCTATTCTTCCTGATGGAATGCTTCTGTGTTTTACCTATGTTTCATGTGTCATCTCCAGAGGCTTCAGCTCCACTGTTCTGGTCTGGGCACTGCATTTTTAAACAGCTGACAGGGGGAAAGGCCACATAATGGTGTAATTTTCTTTGCTGATGAAGCTGGTTTCCAGCTGACCTGTGTTGACAGATGTCTCTCTTGTTGCACTCAGCCAGAAAGAAACATACCAAACAGATACATGTGAGAAGTTCAGACTTTCCACAACTTCAAGGAAATGAAAAGGTATGATTTTTTTATACCTTTAGGCATTGATTGAAATATAAAACCCCCTACTTTGCATGTAGTTTAATTTGAAAAGGATCCAGAAGCACCTCTTGAAATTCTAAAAACTGTTACACTCCATTATATAAATTTCAATTTATTTCTTATTCAAGATATGCCTTTTAGTGCTACTGAAATAAAGCTCCCCTGACAAGGTTTACAGAAGAGTGTGTAGCACAAACATGTAAACTTAACTACATAATTTATGGGATGAAAAAAGGCTGCCACTGCTAGGAAGAAGTGACTTTTTAGGTGCTTATCTAGATACTGTAGTAAAAGGTCCAGAAATTTGATATCCACTTTGTCATATACCCATGTTTTTTGACATATTGACCCTTTAGCTGTTATCCATAGATTGCTAGGTCAGAAACTTCCAGAATCTGGCTAGTGGAACTCACATAAGGACTTCAGCAATGTATTACCCCTAAGAAAAATGAAGTTGCCCCTCCTCAGCTCCTAGCAATTGCCATGATGTGTTATTTTTCTCACTTGTGGTCCTGAGCTGCTACTGCCTGATGGCTCCTGTGGTGTCACTTGTGCCTGCCCATTACACACGTTTGCTGTGCACTCCAGGCAGCTCACCAGGTGACAAACCCTTCTTTCTTTCAAATTAACTGGTTATGAATGGAAGCTTCTGGAAAGGAATGTTTGGAAGTGATTTTGGCACCTTGGTGACTTGCTGTTGTCCTTAAGGACAGTCCATGTCAGTCTGAGGACAAATTACTGTATGGGTTAATTCAGTATGTAGGCATATATTGCACCTTTTTTTTTTTTTTTTGAAAACATACTTCAGTTTCATTACCTAATTTTGAGAAATTCTATCTTGATCTATGAGGTGGACCAACAGTTGAGAAAGATTGAAAGATTGTTAAAAGGCAACAGAAGCAGGAGACAAATCAAGAGACCATCTCCAAGAAGTCCAGAGATATAATGGATTAAAAAAATACAAGGAAAATGGTAGTTTGACCTATGGCTTCAGAATCCTGGCTTTATTGGGGATGGGGACAAGATAGTGCCTTTAAACTTTATTTCCATGAAACAGTCATGCATTCTAGTGCAAAGCAACCCTAATTTCACTGTACATTGATATCTCAGTTTTCTTCATGGGGCTCACAGGTATGGCAGATATATGAGTTTTTTGCACCATCCTCAAGAAGCAGTCAGAGGTTAGGCAGTACGTCCTGAAGATCCTAAAAGTCTGTTATGTGCAATGAAAACAAATCTGTGGCTGACAGATGCAAAACCAAATCTTATGAGGAGCAGCTGGGGGAGTTGGGGTTGTTTAGTTTGGAGAAGAGGAGGCTCAGGGGGGACCTCAAGTCTCCTCTACAGCTATCTGGAAGGAGATGGTAGGTGGGGGTTTTCCTCTTCTGCCATATCTCAAGTGAAAGGATGGAAATGGCCTTAATTTGCACCAGGTGAGGTTCGTGTTAGATGTTAGGGAGAAAAAAAAAATCACTGAAAGAATAGTTAGGCATTGAAATATGTTCTCAGGGAGGTGGTGGAGTCACCATCTTTGAAATTGTTCAAGAGGCATCTGCATGTGGCACTCAGGGATATGGATTAGATGTTTTACCAAACAGCTCCCTAAATAAAAACAGCTCCTGAGTCATCATGTCTAGTGACTATCTTTCAGAATCATTACGTTACATAAACTGATTAAATGCTAATGCTAGAAGGCAATGTGAATGCAGTGTGAAATGCTGATACGCAGACTGAAGAGTTGGTGGTGTCTAATTGCTTATTAATTAAGCTACAAAACCACATTCAGCTGCATTGATAGAACAATTTTGCCGTGATTGAAAAACCATCTATGTCATAAGAATATAAAGCACACTAGAAAAAAATGGGCACATTCGCTGGTTTTGGCTAGGGTGGAGATAATTTTCTTCATAGTAGTAATCATGGACTATGCTTTGGATTTGTGTTGGAACCAGTATTGATAGCACAGGCATGTTTTAGCAGTTTTTAAGCAGGGCTTACACATTGTTAAGGCCTTTTCTGCTCCTGACCCACTCTACCAGCCAAGAGGCTGGAAGGGCACAAGGAGTTGGGAGGGGACAGCCAGAGCAGCTGACTCCAACTGAGTACAGGGATATCCTATCCCGTATGACCTTGTGTTTAGCATATAAACCTGGAAGGAGAAGGAGGAAGGCAGACATTCCAAGTGATAGCATTTGTCTTCTTAAGCCACCACTACATGTGATGGAACCCTGCTCTCCTGGGGATGGATGAACATCTAATGCCCGCCTGCCCATGGGAAGTGGTGAATGAATTCCTTGTTTCACTTTTCCTCTGTGTGCAGCTTTGATTTACCTATTAAAGTGTCCATATCTCAATCCACAAATTTTCTCACATTTACTATTCACATTCTCTTCTGATCCTACCAGGAACTGAGTGAGTGAGGGAGTGAGTGAGTGAGTGAGTGAGTGAGTGAGTGAGTGAGTGAGCGAGTGAGTTAGTGGCTGTGGAAGGGCTCAGTGGCTCTCTGGAATTAACCACAACAGCAGACTAGCCCCTGAAATGACTATGGTAGTTGCTGTCTGCAAGTTAGTGTAGAACCTAGTAGCAATCAATTTATGGAGCGCAGGTAAAATGGAGAGGTTCTTTATTTTCAGTTTGAGAGCAGATTAAATATAGGAGCAAAACATCAAGGTTGGCTGAGCATGTAGCGGAATAATAGAAGAAACAGACCCAATACATTTTCTAGAGTTCAAGATATTTTGAGTTTTAAACAAATAAACTTTTCCTTAGAGCCTTTCTGAAAACTAACTCACTAAGAGCTCAGGGTTTCGAGTGATCTCTCTAGCAGGCAGAAAACATTTCTGTCTATTATTCTTCTCTTCCTTGATCTCTATAACCCTTTTAAATCAAAGAAGGTCTTTACTGGGAATAATTTTGACTTCTGTTAGGTGTTTTCTTGTATGTGAACACAGCTTGTAGCCATGAGTCCCTCTCACTCTCACTAGGTAGAGGTCACTGTGTAACTGCACCAGAGCATGTGACACCACCATTATCCCATTAATAGAAAGCTTGTTTAGGGAGAGCACTAGGCTCTATCTATAAAATTTGAAAACCTAGTTGCAAGAAAAGAAGCCTGGTATTTTGCTATCACGGTTTAGTTATGGACTTCTGCAAACTCTATGTTTGTCTTTATCAGTCACACCATAGGAGTGGAGGCTTTTCTCAGCTAATACACAGAATCCAGAGCACAGCGGGAGAAGGTTTCTCTGCTGCAAAACTGATTTTTTGGTGAGATAGGTGTTTTCCTCATACACCTGGATTGTACTTGACAGCAGATGTGGAGTAAGAAATAATTTTTGTTGGAAGGCATGTTGACAACTTTACAACTGCTTTCCCTTTTGCTCTTGGTGCTTTCTGCTTTCCTTTCTCATAGCTGGAATAGGTGATCCTAACAAGTTATTTGCTGTTGTGGAGAGTTACAATAAAAGCAAGTCCTGTTATTCCTTCTGTGATACAAGCTATGATTCTGGCTTTTGATGTTTCACTTCAGGCCTTTGGACTGCTACAAAGTGCTGGGAAGCTTTGTAGCCTTTGAGGCACAGGAGCATGTATATTGTTTCTCCAGAGCGATCTCTTCCATCATTGCTTCCAGTCACAGAATATGGAGCTTATTGAACACTATGGATTTTTCCAGTTTCATACACTAATTGTTAGCAATCACTTTACATATAGCTATGGACTGCAGACCAGCTTGAAATCAGGACCTGACCTTGCAATAAGGTTTTAAGAGACATGATCCTTAACATTCTGTAGCTCATGCCTGAAAGGCAAATGCTGCTTCCACAAAAAAGTTACAGTATTGTTCCAACAGCAGCACACTGCATGAAGAAAAATGACAAATACATTAATCAAGGCCTACAAGAGAAACAGATTGTACCTGCGTGAATGCAGCCTCCTTGTGCCATGCATGAAAATTAGTCATTTCCCCAGTCATAGGGGGAGGTATAACTCTTACCCAAAATAACTTTCCCAGCACTAATAATTTTACCTAAAACTGAACTGTGAGTAATTCCCACTATTACAATCAGCCACAAAAAACCAAGCACAACATCCTTCCATAATGTGACCAGCTCCTTCTTTGGGATAAATGCTATCTCATGGTATCATTGTACCTCACCTTCGGAGTCAGTCGCTCCACCTAGATATGATGAACAGAGGGGAATATTCTCCCTCCAGGAAGAGTAAAATTAAAAAGAGATTGTAAGACAAAGAACTTGTAAGAATCCCTTAAGAAAATGTTTAGATGTGACTTTTCCAGTTTGTGGAACTTTCAGAAGACCATAAAAGATTAAACCACCTGAAGTTTCACAACAGAGCACATACCATTTCAGAGGCTGCGTATCATGACATTACATGCTCATTTTCAGATTGTAGTGTCTTAATCACTGCAAACTCAGCAGTTTTGCTGATGGATTTTTTTCAATATCTGACTTTTTCTCATTACAAAGCTTTTAGTTTAAATACATTACTTTGTCCTATTAAAACCCTGGCTGCGTCTGATTACATGTCTGAATCACATGTCTGATGCAAGTGCAAGGGCACACACACTTGGAAAGTTGATCTATGCAGTAGTCACTTGTTGCAGAGAAACTTTGGAAAGTTTTAAAGACTTTAGAAGCCTCTCTTGAAAGATCTTATTTGTTCTATGTCTCCCTTAGGACCACTTTCCAGGCAGATAACATTAGCTGAGTGTGTTTGTTTTGGATAGCAGCCAGGATTCGTGGGTCACGAGGAGAATGTCTTCTACTCAGATGAGGTTTACAGGGTTCCATCTCAATTCTACTGAATATTAGAATTTGAACAATGTGTCACTGACAACAAATGTTAATGAAATCACACATGAAACAACATTAAATGACTTAAGGAACAAGGTAGGTATTGTAAAAATTAATCAGCTTAAATGCCTACATTCCACATAAAGAAAATGTCATTATTAGCTATATTTTACAGAACAGATATAATAAACAAAAAGTTAATGAATAAATAGAACAATACTAGTATAGCAGTAAGTAATGAGATTTAGCAGTATTAAGTCTTTAGTGCTGTCATCTCTAATGACTTGTTGCTTGCACTGAAATATAAAGGTCAGAATATACTTTTAAAATATTCCACTAAAAATTGAATCTACTGATTTGATATGGTTTAAAATAACATTATCGCTGACAGTGATTCTTAATCCTTAAGGTTACTTTTAACTCATGGATTATTTGAAAAATTTTTTTGTTGGTTTCCTATTGGTTGAGATATTTTGAATGAGTTATGGTCATTTGAAAACCTGATGCATCAGTTATATGGTTTCATATTGAACATATTATTAACCTCACATTTGGGAGGTTACCTCTAGGTCAGTTTGGTGCACTTAAAAAAGGAAAAGCCTTCATCAGATTCCTGGTTCTAAACCTTGTAGTACATGTATCTCCTACATTTGTACCTAAAACAAAAACCAGATTATGTCAGATAGATACTAATTAAGCTAAAATAGTACATTGATTAATTAACTTGTGTCCCTTGGTCTTTTCTCAAGCACAGATTAGTTATAAACCTGGCTAACTTGTCATTTAAACTGTTTATAACCGGTCACATACATGAAATAGCAGTGAACATACAGGCTGTATTGATGAATTTTCACTAAAAGCTTTGCAGAGGTTTATTAGGTTTATTCTTTTCTTTTTTATACCAAGTTTTCTTCATTAATTTAACGCTACTACCTTTGGCAGAATTGGCCTTTACTGGCATAAATCAAGAAGAGTACTGTGTGTCTGACAGGAAGAGGAATGACTGAGGAAGAGCTGGCTTTTACACCCTTCTGGCTGTATGACTACTACAGTGAAAGGGATGGATGAAGGAGAGTGACAGGGGATGGATGGAGAGAAGACAAAAGCAGAGAAGCAGAAGCAGAAGCAGAGCTAGGGGATGGATTGGTTTGAATAGGTACCCAGACCCTGGGGCTGCAGTAATGCCCACCAGTTGGGACATAAATTACAATTCTAACCATCCCACAAACTCTTTGTCATACCTTTTCCTTGCACATAGTTTTGTTGCTGACACCAAACTAGCTAGTCAGTGAACTGTACCTATATGGAGAAGTTTGTAGGTAGGTCAAGAGCTGAGGTGTTTTCATAATCTCTGCATCTTGTCTCAGATGACCTGTGCTGCATCTGTCTCTCAGCACAGTCCTGTATGATTGGAAGGTTAGAGACAACTGAAGAAAGCCACCTTTTTTTATTTTTTACCTCTGTGAGCTGCTACAAAGAAAATAATCACAGGGTCCTACAAAGTGCAGAAACTATAGGGCAAAATAACCTCTGAACAGTTAGTGATATACCAAAAATATTGTGCTAAGTTTCCAGAAATCAGAAATTTTGCACTGCAATTTACCTCAAGTGAGATTAAGACTGTCTGTTATTCTAGTTATACTGCTTTATCTTGGAGTCAGAATGGGCACTAGAGCCAGAATGGACACTGGGAACCATGAAAACACATTTGTAACAAACCCAGCTCTCTGAGGAGTGTTATTCCCACTTCAAATATTTCCACCTACAGAATGGACCTAACAGTAAATACTACCCTGTCTTGTGTGGACATGAGTTATTAAACTTTGCTCCATAGTATTTCAAACATGCAAATTTATATAGTTATTTACAATAATAAGACATTCAAAGCTGAGTAGAGGAAAGGCATTACATTATTATCTCTAGTTTTAAATATCTTTGTTGGAGTTATGTTTTCCCCACTGTGGAGATTTCTTAAAAATAGTAGAATTCAGGTTTAACTTCAAGAAGTTATTGCAGAGATGTCTATTTTTATTGGTGAGCTTTTGTTCAATATAGCAAATTTGGTTTCTTTTCCTTAACTCATGCATGTACATGATTTCTAAGTACACTGTCATCTTCTGCTTTACTGTGTGGTAGTTAAAACACATTAATTCAGTTCTAGCATAACCAAGACTACAGTTCATGTAGTTTTCACTGTCTTCTTGGGCTAAGAAACTCTCAGTCTGCTTTGAGGCTTATAGTGGGAATCTTGCAATTTTTTCCTCTTTTATTGTTTCTTAAAACAGCCTATTCCCAGGGAAAAATTACCTGGTTAGAAGATTGGTTAAATCTGGAAAAATTATTCAAGGGAATCCCGGTGGCTCAAAAATGGAAGGTGATGGAAATACTTTCTGTAAGTTTTCTTTACAGAACTCCATGAGGTGCCTGCACAGTGCTGGAAGGTTTCTCCTGTTCTGTGAGCCTTACCTATTATGTTTTTCAGACAGAGATGCTATCTGATGTCCCAAATCACAAGAGAAATTTTACCACTGCATGTGCAGGAAGAAGAAACACACATTAAGAGGTTGACATCTTGGATAGCTGAAACTTACAGGACCCATTTGGAGTCTCCTTGTTAATATATGCCTATATCTAACCTAGTGGGTCAGAAAGCATGCCCAGGCTTCTTGACTCAAGGATGTGCCTTCTCACATCTGCACTGCGATGAAATGAGATACAGGAGTTTCTTTGGAACTGGTTTCTAGAGAAGAAACTTGGGTATCCAAGTCAGAAGGAAGCCATGTTACCTTTCTAAAGATTCCTCACTTTTGACAGTCAGATGACCCTGGTATACATTACTGACTGCACTCATTCCTTAGCATACTTGAAGATTAATCTGAAGTGTTGGGTTTTTTTGGGGGGGTTTTTTTGGTTTTTTTTTTTTTTTTTTTTACTCTGACATCTCATTCATATGCCAGGTATTTTTTCCTCCTTTTGAATAGAGGATCTGTCATTAACTGAGCTGGGAATGGTATTTTCCCTAACCCTTCTCTCTTTTTCACAGACCTTAGAAAATTTGCTGTTGTTTTGAAAAGAATGGATGGACACTTAAAAACATATAACAATGGCCTATTACAAAAAGATATCAATTTTGAGGATTAAAAATTTTCTTAGCAAAAAGAAAGAGCAAATAGTTGCCATAATGACAGTCTTCATAACCATTCCTTTTGTGATACTTGGATTCTGAGGCCTGAGTAATTTTCTACCTTGTAATTTTGGGAAGATTAAAACTTCAGTACTGCAGCTGTTTTCTTCAAGAAAATCTATGGCTGTGGAATTATAATACATATGGTAATGCTACATTAGTGTAGTATTATTCACATCACTATAGTTAAACTTGGGTCAGCACTTCCTTTTAGACTCTGTGAAGTTAGGGTTTGTCCATGCACATTTCCTTTTAGCTGACTTGGAACATGATGGCTCAGCCTTACAACTATATTCGCTTATTTTTTTGCAAAGCTGTTTAAAACAGCTCAGATCAAAAGCTCTTAATCTTGTGTCTAAGTGTTACTAGCTCTCATTTCAAAATATGTGGCATATTTAATTGTCACTGAAACCCTTTCCCTAATTTGTAACTTCAGAGACAATATATTTTTGGAATTAAAGTCCTAATGTAAAGATTTTTTCACTTAAATTACTCTCCATTGGCTTAGCTGTCCATATAAGTGCATCTTGTTAACACTCAAAGTGGTGGGAGAAGGTCAGATACTCTGGTTTTCCTCTTAATCAGATTTACTCTATTTAGGAGCCTTCAAATCTAAACTTCTTTGAACAGGGAAAATGCAAATATTCAGTTGAATCCCTTAAAGTAAATCGATCCATTGGAGCCTATCACACTTCTCATGGTTTAACCCTAGCCAGCCACCAAGTCCCACACAGCTGCTCTCTTACTGCCCCACCAGCAGGATCAGGGAGGCAATCAGAAAGGTAAAAACTGGAAAACTCACAGGTTGAGAAACACAGTTTAATAAGGAAAGCAAAAGCTCCACACGAAAGCAAAATGAAACAAGGAATAAATTCACTGCTTCCCATGGGCAGGCAAGTGCAGCTGATGCCTGGAGAGGCTGCCTGGAACAGAGGCTAGACAGAGTGGAAGGAATAAAGGAGGTATTTATTGAAAGGCCTTTAAGGGATACACCTTGGGCAGCACAAGAGCCTGGCCAGAGCTGTGCCCAAGATGGACCCCAGATGGACCCCAGATGGACGATGGTCACGAGTTTTCACACTTTTGTAAGTTTTGGTCCATTTACATATTGGGGTTAACAGGTTATGAAGTCCCATCCTCCCAGATTGCTCTCCTCAATTCTCTGTTATTTGTACTTTTTGGGCCTGAAGCTGCAACGGTGTCCTTGGTTCTCAGCTAAAAGGATTGTTTTGTCTAACTAAACCGTGAAGAGAACTTGCTAACACTTTATATGAAGCTCAGAGTTGCACACTAAAGCAGTACAGAATCTGGAAAACATGAAAGCTAAAACTGAAAGCATCACAGCCATCTCCAGGAGAGCAGGGCCCAATCACACATAATTGTGACTAAGGAAGACAAACATCCGAAATGTTCCTCCCCTTCCTCTTTCTTCCCTCACTTTGTATACTGAGCATGATGTCACCTTGTCTGGAATATCCCTTTGCTCAGCTTGGGTCACCTGTCCTGCCTGTGTCTCCTCCCAGCCTCCCAGGCACTCCTATCTCCCCTGCCAGTGTGGTAGAGCAAAAAGCAGAATAGGCCTTGGCTCTGTGCAAGTCTTCATCAATAACAAAACTACTTCCACATTATTAACCCTGTGTTCAACACAAATCTCAAACATATCCCTGTGCCATTCACTATGAAAAAAATTAGCTCTACCTCTGCCAAAGCAATCAAAATACTTCATGACACTTCTGAAATTCCAGAGAGTGGAAACATAAGACAGTGTTTATAAATATTCTCTTCTCCAAACACTTCCAGCTTCATTCAGTAAAATCATTATTTGCTTAGATAGCACTCCTTGGTTTCACACCTTTCTACTTTTGAACCTACCGATATATTTTTCTATCATAATCAGGTATTGATGTTTTCCTGAGCATTGCTTCAGGGACCAGGAAGGTGAGCCAGAGAAAGATGATAAATGACACAAAGGAGAGAATGTGCCCTTCACAAGCCCTGGTTTATTTGGGCCCCATAGCCCTTGTCTATGCTTTCTCCTCAGTAGAAAATATCTGTTCTTCTCTATTTATCACTGCTAGCTAGAATTAATTTAATAACCTGGTTTGGCAATGGACAATATTCCAATGGCCCCAAAGTATGCCCTACAATTTGGCTTAATAGAAAAGTACCTTGGAGATGACATATGAACACCTTTATATAATAGTTTTCTTGAGAAAGATGATTAATTTGACCTCCTTCTTAGATTCTGGGTAATTTTAACCCAGCCAGAAAAAAAAAAAAAGAAGCTGTATAGCAGGCGTAACTCCCTTTTTTCTCTCTTATGTCTAGACTGTATTCCCTCTTGTTCTACTGCAAGCAGCAGAATGGTAAGGGCTTTTCTAAACCCCTAAAATGTCAAGTGTGATGACTCATATGGTCAGTTTAGAGTAACTAACTCTGAGTTTGTATATAACTTCCTTTGGGCAATCTGCATCTTCCTGTGATGATGACCCTCTCTGCTTGCCTTTATTTGTGCCAGGTAGTTATAAAATCTGCCAAAATTTTTCCAGTCACATAAATATTGTACATAGAGTAAAGGGATGTCCATTTCTACCTGTTAAAAGTGAAGCATACACACTAGTCACACAGAGGGATTCAGGTTTCTCTGTTTTTGATAAAATGCTGTGTTTTTAAATCCCATTCTACTACTGTGGAAAGATACTTTAGCCTCAGATGTTTAAGCATACCTTTTTATTCCCAGTTAAAATAAAGTTGAGCTCTCTCTGCTGCTGTTTAAGTTAAGGCTAGTGACTGCTGGTAGTACTTCCACTTTGCAATCTGCATCCACTCAGAAGATGCTACACTATTTCTTAGGCTTGGCTGCATCCCACAATTGGTCCAGCTAATCCCTAAGTGAAGAAAAAACTGTGCAGACAATGCAATAGCTGCAGAGCAGCAGAACTGGGAGAACTTGGCATAAAAAAGCCTTGCCAAGCAGGAATTCTTTGTTCTTTATTTTTCTGAGGGATGAAATCCTGGGGGTTTTTTACCAACATCAGGAGCTTCCCATAAATTTTATGCTTCCTCTGACAAGTTGGTTGCAGCTTCCATTGGCACACTCTGGACATTGGCTGAAGAATTTCTTGAGTATAGCTTTAATCATGTCTGATATCAAGACAGCTATGGATAAATATATTGTGTTTCAAGCAGAGCTCTCCTATTGTCCATAAGATAAGATATTATCCATAAGATAATTGTAAGATACAGATGAACTTTGTGTGTGTTTTTGTATGTTCGTAGTCCTTAATATTTCCTAATGTCCCTAGTATTTCCTAATGTCCCTTATGCACACTTTTTTTCACATCCTTTTCAACTTGTTCAGTTTTTTTTCCCAAACTTGACATCTCTGAAATCACTTATGTACCATTGAAAGTAGTACATAAGTATGAAAAAGGGGTATGTCACATATTGTAATAATTATAATGTGTAGTAGGATTTTTTTTCTGTACTTTAGTACACAAGGGTTTAATTTTACACCCATTCTCTGCTGCTGTAAAGGCTAAAGCTAGTTTAGGCTTACAGTATCCCTTGGTCTTGGACATCAACTTGTCAAACATGTCTTATGCTGCCCACACCCAGTTCTTCTTACTGCCTTTCTTGACTTCTGTTTACGACTTCTTTTCAATAAGTGATGTCTATCTTATACAGTCTGGCCTGCAAGGATTTATATCTGCTAGGACTTGCTGTGACTTCCATAACAAAATTAATGGTCTGAATTTTGCAGTTAGAGTCTACAGTGTGGGTGGAGAACTGAGAGCTACAGATGAGGAAAATTGCCAATGGAATATCCAAGCCTTCATCTAAAACTCTGCCTTTTCACAGTTTGATACCCTACTCATCTGGGAAGCACCTACTCCTGCTCAATACTTAGAGCTCTCAATCCTCTCCTGATGTGATGCATCTATATGTTGTTGCAAACAAAGTCTATGTCATTCTTTCCTTCAAAAACCTGTATGGAAGTGACATCATTCTCATTTAGATAAAATACCTTATTGGAGACATTTTGCACTGAATTGTTTAGAGTTGACCATATTTTTCAGGTGGATTAAATGCTATTTTACCAAATATATAAATAAACATTGGAAAACAGATTATCTCCCTGTTTCCTATGTCTAGATCTGTTTGTACCAAGACACACAAAAACATTCACACTTGGTTCCTTTCTAGATCTCAGATAATTTTGTTCTTTTAAGCACAGGGAAAGATGCTCAAGAGAAAGCTCAGAAGTGACAGTGCCTTGGGTCTTTACTGATAATGTTTAGAACAGTGTCCAGAAGCTGATCTGGAATGCAGTGACTGGCCCCTCAGTTCAGTTATTCTGGTCTTTTTGGCTGAGGTGACACTTTATTTTCTTGCCTTTGCTGGAGTCAAAGATAGGGAGGTAGAAAATGTAGGAGCATCCAGCCTTGTTTTTTTCTCATTGCTGTCTTCCAATGCAGTGTTTTATGTGTACAGCTGCATTAACAGTAAAGCCTTCTAAACAGAGGACTCTGCCCAGTACTCAGCCCCCAAAAACAGGCTTTAATGGGATATTTGTTTACAGCTCACATGGAGAACATCCAAGGAGTTCCCTCCTGTTGCTGGAAATGTTGTATGTGGCACACAGGGTAAAGACACGCATTCATCAGTTCAAGTTATTTTAGTTTTGGTTTGTTTCAAAATATTCTTTTATAGCTTTTGTAAGCTTAACAATTCATATTACAGTTATGCATGCTGAAGTTAAACATAGTAGTAATTTTAAATTCTAAGCTTCTCTTATGTAGGAGGATTCAGTACTATTAATAGTAGCTCCCAGATGATATAGATGTATTTCTGTAATTTCTGAAATAGAGATATGCTAGTAATGTTTGCAAATTTCTGTTAACTGTTTAGAAGGACAGAAAATGCCTTTTCATTTAACAGAGCATCAATTCCTGCCCCTGCTCCCCCAAAAAAGGATGTTTTTCACTTTGCTACTTAGGACATATTTTCAAAGGAAATAGAACATTGTCTTCCTGTAATGGTTCCCCAGAGGTGATAACAGCATGTTTTCAAAGGAGTAAGATCTGGGAAGGGACTTAGAGCAACCTCAGTGGCTAATTATGTTTTACTTTTTATAACTTTTTTCCTTACCCATTCTCTGCAGGTCAGAGCAAAGGTACAAGGACCTGCCAGTGCCTTGAGGACCGCTCTCTTACCTGGAGATCTCACAAACCTGAATGGGTTGAGGTCTCTATTGTTCTGTGCTTCACGTGTTCAGTACTCCTGTGTAAATTTGTATACTGCACTGCTACATTTCAGAAACTGACATTTCACTCTCATGTTGCAGAACTAGAAGATGCTGAATAAAATAAGAGAGACTCTTCCAAGCAGGAGGGGAAGGCAACACAGTGGATTGTATTCATTTAGTACTTCAGCGTAAAACTGATACATACTCAAGTACACAATATGTATAGATAAATGTACATAGATAGATAGGTAGGTAGGTAGGTATGTCATAATACTAAATAAAGCAAGACTGGAGCAAAGGCTGAATCACCTAAATATAATTTGTCCATAGCAAAGTCACCAAGGCTGCTGCAGTTTTCTCAGACATTGTCTAAGCCCAGTCTGAAAACAGGGTGTGCCAGGGATTCTTCCTAGCAGACAGTTTGGCTGCTGTCCTTTGGAGAACATGCAGCTGTCCAAGACTAGACTGGTCATGCCATTTGGCCTCAGAACTACAAAATAAATGTTATAACCCTTGCTCTGCTACAGACTCCTTCTGGAATATTCAAGTTTGAAGCCTGAAATTTGGAAGAGCCCAGAGAGTCTCATTCACCTTGACAACATATAGATTTTAGTATGAAAATATAAAAATTAAGGAACTAACTGCTTTTTTTTGTTCTCTTTTCAGGTAACTGAAATTGCTTAAGTGCAGATTGGTTAGTTCATAAATGGATCATGGTCAAGTGGAAGATGTTTGATGCTCATTATGCTGTGTGCCTCCAGTCTTCACTACCATCTTCCTCCTATTCCAACCCCTAGCTTCAGGCTTAACATTTCAGCTGGAAAATCTCACTTACTGAGGATTTATAATCAATAGAACTTCAGCACTTTGATTTTCACAACATTTGGCCTCCCCATTTATGATCCTATCAGGCTTCTCTGGGTGTTGATCTGGGGTGCAGTTTCAGAAGGACTGTCTGTGTGGAGGAGCAGAGGTACAGGCCTTTAGGGCAGCAAGAAACAGGTCAGCTTCTAAATAAAGAGAAGATCAAATAAGCAAGAAACAGACTTGTTAGCAAGTACCTTCAAATGGCTTTATGGAAAAAATGAAAAATTTCAAAGGTTTTTTCCACACGGGAATAAATATAATGTGTACTAAAAGAAATTTTCTGACTGCCCAACCTGACATTGATTCCACAGGGAAAAAAAGAAAGTAAAAAAGAAAGCTACAAACTCACTTAAAAAAAAAATCTACCATCATTACTCTTGCCTTAATTCTCTACTTTTATTACAACGAAGGTACTGACCTGATTAAAATAAAAAAAAGGAAAACACATCCCTTTTCTGATATAAATCACTGTGATTTATAAACCTTTGATATACAAAGTCAGCAAATTCCCACCTTCATAATATATTGATTGACTCAGAAAGAACATTTTAACAAGAAACATTTAGAGATGTCCTTGAAGGGGCAGAACCAATGCTAAAGTGCAGTTATTTGGTAGCTCAAGTCTAGTGGCTGACAGGGAGGACCTGCTGCTTTCAGCCTTCAGGCATCACATCAAGCTGGACAAACCACAGTGAAAGTTATTACCCAGAGTTGATGCAGTACTTAATCCCTTTTCTGAATGTGGAGATAACAGTTGATGTAATCTCTCATGAAATAAACTAAATTACTGTTCTATGAGCAGGGTATGCTACAAACAATTCTATCTGCTTTGTGTTTAAATGATGAAGCAAGGAGACAGTGTTGTACAATAGTTAATACTTATTATCTTCTGCAACAGGACATAATAACCATGAAAATATGATCTACCCCTGAACTCAACCTTCATTTTTATTCATTCTACTCTCCATTAAAAAGACATGACTTTTATTTTGCAACACCAAGTTTCTTTGATATTAAATTCTCTCTGAACTGGTATTTTGACACCACACAATCTGAGCTTAAAGCATAGATATTTTAGTGCATATATACATAGTTACTAGAATGTAGAATCTGTTTATGTTGACCAGTCTTGTGAGGGAAGTTCACTTGTAACTATAGAAAACCATTTTGTTGTTCCAGCAATAATGCAGAGCTCCCTGACACTCTGATAGTAAAATCTGTAGAACTTTATGCTCTTGCAAGGTTAGGATTTTTTTTTGATATTCTGCTTATCCATGGAACCAAATGTTCTTCATTCTTTATGAACTGAAGAGATTAGATATACTAATACAAGATATTTGTATTCCAAATGCTCCCTTCATTTTTTCCCCAGTTCTTTAAGATGCTATGGACCATTTCCTGCCTGGATATTAGGCTCATGTCTAACATCTGTGGATCTCTGCCCTGTGCAGTGCTGTAGAAATATCACACTTTGGGGCTAATTGCTGCAAAAGAATTCCAGAAGCCATCTGCTTGGCACAGTGGAAATGTTTGAGTCCTTGGCCCTTGGATAGTCCATGTGGAGGCATTCACCTAAAACCACAAAGCACCTGAATCCCAACAGAGGCTGCAAGCCTTCTCTCCTCTCCCCTGCAGGGTTTCAGGTCTATTTTCTAGGCATCTGATCTAGGCAAGACTACCAGTTTCTCAGGCCTGTGGTGAGATATCATCCAGAAAGAATAGAGCAAGCTCACTCTAACCAAACATGTGTCCCTAATTTGTGTCTTAGTATCACCTGAAGTGCTTGGGTTTCAACCCTTTCTGATGAAAATTTAACCTATTAAGCCAGGTCCTTCAGATTCTTAATGTTATGACGAAAACTCTGGCTCTCTTATTTGCCTTAGAAATTTTGGTGTTACAGAGCTTTAGAATAACTTTCTAGGTTCCTATAATATTCTGGACTCAGCGAGATTTTGTGTAGCTGAAATTTTGTGACTAATCTTTTCAATCTTTCATTTTTCATGAGGCAATTTAAGCCCATCCCTCATATTTTTTCTTCTCAGCAGAAATCGATGCCTTTGGTATCTGAGTGAAGGCTGGAGAAGCAGAGGTTCTGGTGAGCATGGCCCTGGGGCTGGCCTCAGTATGTCACAATGTGAGGTTACCTGCAGCAGTACTGTTTCTCCTAAGACAGCCACTGCCTCCTTGGCCTTCCAGAGGACAGACTTTGACCTGTTTAGGAGCCCTGTTAACAGAGTCTCTTGGAGGGCAGTCCTGAAGGGCAGATGAGTCTGGAAAGGTTGGATGTTCTTCAAGAAGAAAATCCTGAAAGCACAGGAACAGATTGTCCTCATGTGCCAAAAGATGAGACATTGGGGAAGAAGGCTGGCCTGGCTGAACAGAGAGCCTTGGCTGGAATTCAGGGGTGGGGGGGAAATAGAGGTTATGACCTTTAGAAGAAGAAGGGTAGACAACTCCAAAGGACTAAAGGGATAGCATGACGTTATTCAGGAAGAAGATTAGAAGGGCCAAAGGTCAGCTAGAACTGGCTACTACTGTAAAGAACAACAAATGTTTCTATAAATACTTCAACAACAAATCAAGGCCTAAGGAGAATCTCCATCATTTACTGTTGCAAAGGGAAACATAGTGACAGAGAAAGATCAAAAAGCTGAGGTGCTTAATGCTTTCTTTGCCTCAGTCTTTAATAATAAGACCAGTTGTCCTCAAGGTATCTGGTCCCTTGAGCTGGAAGACAGAAAATAAACCCCTATAATCCAAGGAAAAAAGGTCCGTGGTCTGCTAGACCTCACACAAAGACAAGATTATGGATCCTGATGGGATCCACCTGAGGGTACTGAAGGAGATGATGAAAGTGCTCACCAAGCTGCATTTTATCAGTACTGGAGGCCTCAGTTGGATGGAGGTTCACAAATGTGATGCTAATCTGCAAGGAGGGCTGGATGGCAGGTCTGGGAAACTGCCAGCTGTCAGCCTGACCTCAGTGCTGTGAAGGGTTATGGGACAGATTATCTTGAGGGTGATGACATGGTACATGCAGAAAACCCAGGTGATCAGGCCAGCCAGCTAAGGTTTGTAAAAGGCGGGCCCTGCCTGACCAGCCTGATCTCTTTCTATGACAAAGTGTCAGACTTGGTGGATGAAGGGGAGGTGTTGATGTTGTTCTGCCTGAACATTAGTAGACCTTGACAGAATTTCCCGCAACCTTTACCTAGAGAAACCAGCTGCTTGTGGCTTGGATGGAGGTACAGTTCACTGTGTTAAAAACTGTCTGGATGACCCGCCATGGGTTGGGGGGATAGAGTGGAAAAAGCTGGAAAGCTGCCCAGCAGAAAAGGACCTGGGGGTGCTGGTGAGAGCAGCTGAACATGAGCCAGGCTGTGCCCAGGTGGCCAAGAAGGCCAATGGCATCCTGGCCTGGATCAGCAATGGTGTGGCCAGCAGGGCCAGGGCAGGGACTGTCCCCTGTGCCGGGCGCTGCTGAGGCCTCACCTCCATTCCTGGCTCCCCACAGCAAGAAGGACATTGAGGTGCTGATGTTTGTCCAGAACAGGGCAGCAGAGTTGTGGAGCACAAGTCCCACCACTAGAAGGAGTATGCGCTGGTTTAAATTGGTATTTAAAGCAGAGTATTAATCCCCTGTCTGCTCTTTTTGGGCCTAGAGTGCCTCAGGTTCTGTGTATCCTATTGACAGTAGCAGGACTGTGTAGGTGTCAAATTCAAACTTCTTTGGTGTGTTATTAAGAAAGGTTAAAGCCACGAATACACTCTGCTTTTGATTCTCCAGGAAACTGAGAAAGAATTCCCTGCAGCAGCAATAAATGTTTCTATTTCAGCTGTAAACTAAAATGAGAACACTTTCCTTTTACTGTCCAGTTTCAGAGTATGTAATCAGACTTTGGGCTATTTACCAAAAAGCTTTTAAAAAATCTCCAATACCATGAGTTTTATGGAATGCTATCAGGGCATTCCCCATTCCCACTCTCCAAAGAGCAAAATCCAAAGATCAGAACAAAACACCTGAACGAGAAGAATGCAGACTCAGCTGTCTGATTTGTCTGCTCTGCCCGGCTCCACGCTAGAAAGCTCTTTTGTTTTCCTGATTTCCTTTGATTCAGACCTTCACACACAGGTATCTTCAGAGGGAGAGGAAGGTAGTTTGCGATGTCACCCTCTAGTCTGTACATTGACTGAGATGGTGTGCTTCATCTGCCCCTAGTCAGGAGGTGGAGATCACAATGCAGGCTCATTTTTATTTGTTAGAATTTCCAGCTACTTCTTTCACCACCGATTTTCCTCAGCCAAAAAAGACCTGGTAACATGATGAGCATCTGAAGAACATGAGGGAGAAAACTCATGTGCTGAGGTAAAGACAGTTTGATAGGGGAAAAAAAAAAAGCTGGGAATGCAAGCAAAGCAAAACAAAGAACAAGGAATTTGTTCACCACTTCCCATGAGCATGTAAGTATTCAGCCACCTCCAGTAAAGCACAGCTCTATCCCATGTAACAGAGACTTGGTAACACAAATGCCATCACTCCAAAGGTTCCTCCTTCTTTCCTCAGCTTTACTGTGGAGCATGATGCCATGTGGAATGGGATATCTCTGTGATCAGCTGGCCCCTGGATGTGTCTTCTGCCAGCTTCCTGTGCACCTCCTCACAGGAGGGTGGGGTGTGGAGCAGAAAACACCTTGGTGCTGTGTAAGCCCTGCTTGACAATAGCTAAAACAGTTTTCATAAAAAATTCAAAACATAGTCCCATGATAGCTACTATGAAGAAAACTATCCCAGCCAAACCCAGCACACTGCTTTAGCCTGGGTGGTGGCAATGGAGCATGTTTAAAAGGTGATGACAAAGTATTGTTAGAAAGAAGTGGAATTTTCCTAGCTTATCAAATATTCAGTTTGGGTCCAAGCACATAGGCAAGTGATAAAATTCTGCTGCTGAATAGCAATGTCAGTGGGAGAGGTGGGATCCCTCCCAGGAAGAGCTGCTGCTTGGCTGTATTCTGAGCTTGTACTCTCAATGTACAGGAGTTTTACTATGTCCACACACTTAGAGCAAACTCAAACCTGTGAGAAACCTGTTGCCAAAACCTGTTGGCTGCCATGTAGACAATTCCACAGATTGCTCTGTGGTTATTTCTGGTATTTGAGTCCTGGAAAATTTCCACTTCCTTACCTGCACTAACAATTGTAATACTCTTAAAAACTACAGAATGACTGCATAGCACTGGTGTAACAAATGTGTATGTGTTTTAACTAAACAGACAAGTACTCAGATTAACATGCATGATGGAACAATGGGTCATGTTAAGGAAAGACAAGACATACCACCTTTCATCAAAGAATTGACTTCATAGCACTTTTCAGATTGAAAAGGATTTCTTTTATCACAAGTCATTATGTTTATGGTTGTTTGGTAATTTTGCTTCAGAAAAATTATTTTTTCCAGTGGAGATCACATGAAATGCTTGATGCATACTTACTTATTTCACCAATAAGTAAGTATTTGAGACAAAACGGAGCTGCTTACTAAGAGATAATTACCTATTAGATACATTAATCCAGATTAATATAATTTGATTACTTCATCCAGAGAAATAATAAAAAATTAAAACAGTACATTTCAATTCTCTCTATAATTGGTAATATGATATTGCTTACTTTTACGATCCAGCAACTCTCTTCTTCAATAACAGAGATTTATTGAAACTGAGACTTACTGAAAATATGTACACTTGCAGTAAACTCAGGAAGACTGATTCTTCACTGACTCAAACTAGCATAAATCAGAAGTAACTCTGTTGAGATCAATGGATCAATGGGCTTTAAATAATAGTAGGCCAGTAAAAAGAGCTCCTGCCTGTCAGGTCTCATATTGTTTTCACACATAAGTGACTATATGAATGGCCCTGTGAAAATCCAGTGAAATATTAAAATTGCTTAGAACCACAGCAACCCTAGTGCTCAAATAATGTAGAACTGGAGCTGTGTCATGTCCATGTCCTTTATATCAGTCCGACTATCAGAGAGGGTGTTATGTTTTTCAGAGACCGAAAGGACAGTTGCACTGTCTGGGTTTTAAAAAATCAAAAAGATACACAGATTTCAAAGATATTTTTATTTAATAAAATTCAATCACAGTTACCACCTGGCTCTGTTTAAATGGAAATACTCCTATAATACCTAGGTATTCTGTTTGCCCAGTCCTCTGAATCCAAGGTATTCCTGAACATGGAAATGAAGGAATGAAAGGCTATATCCCATATTAATCAAGAGTATACCATGCGTTCAAACTTTTTACAGCCTTCTGGCACATGCCTTCTAGTATCAACTCCGTCCTTCTGTGTTCAGCTTTAAACAACTGCTCTTCTCTCCTCGTCTGACCTTCTCACAGAATGCCCAAAGTCTAGCTGGTTTTTATGATTGCATATGAATCTTCTTAAGCTACTTGCTTTGCTTTTGCCTTCTCTATAAAAAGTAAAAATACTTGCTTACTTTAGAAAGCACTTAAAAGTTGTGAATCATTTTTCTATATGTTACAGCTGGGAGCAAGAGGATGAGATTAGATATTTGTCCACATTTGTGGGGTTGTTAAATCAAATTCCATCCCCATCTGGTCTGATGCAGACTATGGAGTTATTAATTTGGTGGTTTTATTTCCTCCTATAAAACAAGACAAACACCTTGTGTTCAGACCCTGGATTCTTTTTCTCTGTTCACTGGCAATGTTTCTCTTTCTTTCTTGTCTTCAAGTTCAGATCCTAGTTCTTACTTTTGGAGTGATCCCTTTATTAGGTATTTCTCAGTTTTTCTTTATATGTTATTAAAAATAAATACTTCAAAAGTAAAAATATCTGGAAACATGACCAATGAAAGAAGTTCTTCAATTGAATCAGCTGATAACCTGAATGAAGTATTTACAGTGTCAGTTGTCACTGGTACTGCCATTCAGCCTATTCTTGACTATGCTGAAATTATGTCAGAAAGATTAAAGGTTTTAGTCCTGGTAGGAGATAGTTCCTTTGCAGCTGAGTTGCAATGTTGCAATATAAAGAGGTTATTTTCTATTTCTCAGGCAGTGTTTACTGCATTTCTCAATTATTTCTTCTATTACTTCTAAGGAACCACATGAAAATTCTGACCTTTTTAGTGTGTGGCTTCAGTTTTCCTTCTCACCTTCAGACTAAGTGGTGATCAGCACTTTTCTGAATGTAACCGTTGAAGTTTAGGGCAGATATGATTTCTGAGAATTAAAGACAATATTAAATCCTTGTTGATACATGATATCTTCATACCTTGTTGATATTTTTATAATCAGTTTCAGATATAGTAATATAAATTATAGATCCTCTATGACTTTGCATACCAAGCACAGGTGATTCAATCCTTGTAAAAAAATAATAAATTTGTAGCTTTTTGTCTTACAATGAAAAATTATATTGCAAGATGATCACCTAAACTCTAAGAAAATTGTCCTCCTGTAAAGGAATTAATGAAATAAAAAAAGAATTAAAACTTTAGAGCCAATTCAGTATAATCAAGGTACAATTCAGTACAATCTAGTACCATCAGTCCTAGACAAACAAGGGTTGTGTGGGAAGAAAAACTGCAGTTTTGGCTATGGTTAGAGAGAAAGAAGCTTTTTGGGTAGAGAAGTTAATCGCAATCACTGGAAACCATACTGGGAATAAAGTGGTCACTCTCTATTCTGCTGCTCAGAAGGCAAGTTATCAGGACAGAATAAAAGTAGATATGAAATAGGAGTAGAGTATTGTATAATGAATGAGAGGAATCCAAAACAGTGTTGACAGAAAGCAGCTTGGGAGCTACTTTCTCAGAGCTTACCAGAGACTCCCATGATGATGATAATGTCCCATTTAAGCTGTTTCCCTAGAGTGTCTCAGGACCTAAATTTAAGCATTCTGCATTTTCCCTCAGAAGAAGAAAAGAAATTTTAATACCTGGAAATGGTGCCTTTTTTGGAACACCAAAATGTCTAGTCAAAGCATATAGTGTGCACTTTGTGAGTTGCTTATATTAATTCCCCCCTCTCTGCTTCCCTTACCTTCCCCAGCCCTGAATTTTAGTAAAATTTCCTCACAAGAAAGAAAATCCTTCTAGAACTGTATACAGTATTAGTAAAGATTTCTTATCTAGTTACTTGAGGACTGCTTGAAGCAAGAGTCTGATTTGTAAAGCATTAACTTTATTTGCCGATATTGGCAGGCTATAATCTCTCTCATTCTTTATAAAATTATCTTCAATTCTAATTCTAGTGCTGCAAAGGATGGTAAACTATTGTGTGCAATAATTTTTTTGCAGTTAAATGATGTAAATCCTTAAGCAGATTAATTTACAAAGAACAGATTCTGGCATGATTCCAATTTCAGGAAGTTTCCTTTATTGATCTGAAGACTTGATTGAGTGTATGAATGCCAGATACAATCCCAGGTTTGCATGATGTGCATTAGTACCCTCTATTATCTGGACATATGGCTGACCATCAGCACTGGGACAGGTTTTGAGTGCTAGAATAAACAACAGGGGGCGGGAGGGTTGTTGTTTAGGTTTGGTTTCTTTCCCCTAGTTGGAACCAGAACTGATATTATAGACCTTCTACTGCATTAGCAACATAAAATAGCCTTTCTTCAAGCTACCTATAGGCTTCAACTTAATATTTATTTCCCCATCAAAGACAGAAGAGATTGCTTCTTCCCTCAGGAAAAGAAAAAATCATGAATTTAAATCCTAAATCTCCTTATTCTGGGCTAGTTTATTGAATACTCTCTGCAAGTTCTGGGAAGTCAGAGATTACACCCTGGGGTGACGGAGTTGAATTTTGGGTGCAGCTTGTAGAAGTCAAGAGGCTGCAGCACATGTCACATCTCCAGAGAAACTCATGATACCTCTCAATCTAGCTGTTAGACCTGAAGCCTGGTATAAACAAGGTGACAAAGTTATAACCTGCAGCTTCCGGTCCAGCAGTTAGAAGCCTGATCCTGTTCTGTTGAATAACTCTTGCTTTGTGTTTACTCGTGATCCCAGTCAAAACTTGGAGTAGCCTGCTTGCATCAAGGAAGTATCTGTACAAATTGACTTGTGCTGGTCCTCCTGTCTTCACAACTGTCCCAAAATTTAAAGTCATATTTTTGTCTTGGTCTGCAGTGCAGGGTTGAAACAGCAGAATCTGTCTTCTGGACTTCCTGCTGCCTTCAGCAGGAAGGCAAGGCAACCTGGTTTCAAAGAGCAGTACGGCGACCCTCCTCGGTTGTTCGGACCCAATGACAGACGCTACACCCGTAGGGCGGACGGTCAAAAGGCGTTTATTATCTCATCTCCAGGGGTTTTATAGACTAGGGGACTTCTATACGTCAGGGGGGTGGTCTTACAGTACTTTCTAGGGTTAGTGTGAGTGGAAAGTTACTAGCTTCTATATTAGAGGGGCTTACAGGCTTGGCTACATTCCAGGGTGATCCCTATCTCTGGGGTTGGGGGGAGAATGCATTCCTGTATCTTTCCGTGACATCGCGAAATTTTCCGAGCGCCTGTCCCTGCTCACCACATCTCCCCCCCTTTCTTTTAATAAAGGAATGGGGTAGTTACATACATAGGCACTGAAACGAGGTAGAAGGTTGAGATTGGACTAAGGAAAAAGGGTTTGGGAAACCTGAGTAAGTTTTTGCCAGGCAAGTTTAGAAGATCTCGTGACTGGCAGTGTTCCCTGTAGAATTCACAGTATTTGTTGCCGTCCTACGAACAGGATGTTAGCCCGTTCTAGGCGGGTCTGAACGAACGAGACTAGCTTGTTCAGCAGACATGGTCTGAAGGTGATAGCTAAAAGTAGCATTGCCACTGGACCAACTAGGGTAGAAATTAGGGTGGTTAGCCATGGTGATTGATTGAACCAGGATTCGAACCAACCCTGTTGGGCTTCCCTGTCTTTCTGCCTCTGAGCCAGTCTGTTTCGGAGTTCTGCCATGGAGTCTCTAACGACTCCCGTGTGGTCCGCGTAGAAGCAGCATTCCTCTTTCAAGGTGGCACACAGGCCTCCTTGCTGCATGAGCAAGAGATCCAGTCCTCGCCTGTTTTGGAGGACCACCTCTGAGAGTGAGGAGACTGACTTCTCTAGGAAAGAAATGGATTTTTCAATCCTCTGCAGATCTTTGTCGATGGTCATCTGCAGCTGGGACAGTCCTTGGTGCTGTGTCGCCAGGGCTGACATGCCCGTCGCCGTTCCGGCTGCTCCGAGGCCGAGCAGCATTGCGATAGTTATACCTGTTAATATTTCTCTTTTGTGGAGCCGGCTGGGTTCTTCAAAGAGGTGATACACCTCCTCGTCTGGGTGGTACAGGACCCTAGGAATGATCAGAACTTGGACACAAAAGTCGTTAGAGTCATAGAATTTGGCAAGAAACACACAAGGACTCACACCAGTCCTCTGGCAAACCCACATTCCCGACGCGGACGGGACTACCCACTTGTTGTTCTTTCAGTCAGGCTCGACCACTTCAGTGCAGACGTTGCCTTTCTGCCTGGCCAGGGTGGCGTTGCCAAAGCATCTGCCCCGACCTGTGACTTGGCTTAGGGTGATCCCTTTGCGGGGTGTGTCCCACCTGCACTGGGAAGGGGCCTCGGCTCTGGAATAACTAAAAGGGGCATCTAAAGTATCTCCTTCGTAAAAAGGGGGTTTGACATCATAACAGAGCCAGCAGGAGTCTGTCAGGTTAGGGTTAGATTCGTTCAGGGATAGGTAGGTAGCTTCTAGCATGCGAAGGATTGGGTCCGAGTCCGACCCGGCTGAACGGCCTATCTGAAAGGCTTCCACATCTCTGGTTGGGACGTTGGTGACCTTTGTGGGCAAGGCTTTGGGGTAGGTTTTGTTTCTCCCTTTCTGTGTGCTTTTAATTATTTTGTTGGGTCCGACTGCTCGGGGTGCTGATGGTTGGAGTCTGGTAATTCTCACTTTCACCCACTCCTTTGACCCTTGCAGGACCACTGTCCAAGCTTTGCCCACGGCCCAGCTAGGGTGATTTGGCTGTAGGACTGTCATGTTGTAGTGAGTGCATTTCCGAAATTTGGGGATTTTATGGTGGTTTCGATAGAAACTTCCCTGAAGGAAGATGGGTGCTTTGCAACCCGCGGGTGCCCAGGTGAACTGTAGGAATCTGTCAGGCTCTTGTGGGTCCCACCCAGGCCCTGAAGGCCTGGCATCCATGACTATTGTTTCACAACCCCAGTGCCCAGAGTATCCCCACCCTGGGTGATTACAGTAACTTTTTCCTGGGTTTGAAGCTGGGCACCAGTAGGATAGGTACATGTGTGTGGCGTGTGAGGTATGGGGGTCTACCTTAGGTTGTCCTGGAAACAGGTCGGTAATGTGAAGCACAAAGGATGGGGTGTTCGGTGTGGTGATGTCTTTGAGCGTCCTGTCGCTGGTAAGATGTCGCATGACCCACCTGAAGGGCTGATGGGGATAGTAGTCTGGGCTGGCTTGCCCTCTGGCGACAAGCCCCATCAGCAAAATCACACAAAGACACCGTTGATGCTGGGGTTTCACCTGTGTGGGTCTCTCAGGCGCTGCTTGGCAGGTCGGTGGTCTGTCACTTTCCTCTGAAAGGGGAATGTACGTTTTCCGTGGACGACCTATGAGCATGTCCTGTAAACAGAAACTCACAATTCTCATCAGTCTCGTCCTGCCTACTGTGAAGATCAGGCTTAATTGACTTAAGCGGACACCACCTGATTTTGCCATCTTTTTTGACCGCTGCGTACCCTCTTCCCGTAAGCATCAACCTCCAGCCCTGTTCCCATTCGCCTAGCTCTTTTTTGATTGCCACCTGTGGGCCCTCCTCTAGCACTCGGGAGGCCCAGTGTTTTTGAATGGGACTGTTTGTTTCATCCCCCCTAGGGAACTGATTCAGTGCTAGCAAAGTGGTTGCTAGAATACGCGCCTGATCTGCTGGGGGAATGGCATTTGCAAAGCCCTCTGCTTTTGCCAACACCTCTATCCTGGTTTTCAGGGTCTGATTTGCTCGCTCGACTATGGCCTGCCCGGTACTGTTATACGGGATACCTTGCACTAATGTGATACCCCACTTTGAGGCGAATTCTTGCACTGGTTTGGAGGTGAAATTGGAACCGTTGTCAGTTTTGATTTGTTTGGGGACACCAAGACATGCCATGGCTGGCAGCCAGTGCTGAATTGTGGCTTTGGAGTCAGTTTTGGGGTGCTGTGTGGCTACGATTGTGCCGCTGAAAGTGTCCACTGTCACTGCTAGCCATGCTCGGGGCTTCAGCAGCTGGCATAGGGTGAAATCCGACTGCCAGATCTCTGAAGGTTTGAGACCTCTCGGGTTAACACCACTGGTCCACAGGGGTGATTTCTGGCAGTGAGGACAGGTGGCCACCACGTGCTTTGCGTCCGCCGTTGAGATCCCGCATCACCTCGCCAGTGCTTTGGCTCCGATGTGGAGTGACTCGTGAAGCTGACGGGCTTCCTGCAACGTCCACACGCCTTTTGCTGCGGCGTCCGCTTTGTCGTTGCCGATCTGGAAGTAACCTTTGACTGGGTCGTGACTGTTGACGTGAATGACAGATACGGTGCCCTGTCGTGAGGAGAGTGCTTCCTCCAGCATCATGGCTGCTGTGGATGTCGACACACCTGGTCCTCCCATGGCTAAGCAGAGCTTTGCCACGAATATAGAGTCCGTTACGATGTTGAGGTGTTCCTCTTTGAAGAATCCGCACGCCAAAACTACCGCTGCTGCTTCCAGTTGCTGCACTGACAGTGTGGGGTCACATGCTTTGATGCAATGCCACTGTTCTCCTGCCTGCCACACTGCTGCTGCGGTAGAAGTTGTGGAGGAAGTGTCAGTGAAGACTGTCGGTCCTGGCTGCGGCCGGTCCTTGACCTTTGGCGGTACGTCTATGTCGATGATGGTCAGCAGCTGAGTCCAGGGTGGGCTGGCGGAGTAGGAGATTTCTCCTCCGAAGCCTGTGAGAGCAAGGGCTAGATATTCCGATATTGTGGTTGATTCCGTGGTCGGTGGCTTGCGAAAGGGAAGGTGGATTTTTGTTGGCTCAGTCCCTAGGTGTCTCAAGGCGAGTTTCCTGCCTTTCATGATGAGGTTGGCGATGCATTCGACTCCTGGGGAGAATGCACGAGCAGGTCTTCCGAGGACCACCCACTGGATCAGTCGGGACTTTTCGGAATGTCCTTGAGCCAGCGCTCCCACTCCTCCCTTTGGCGTGAAGTAAACGTACAGGTCCAGGGGCATGGCTGGGTTCCACCTGGCAAGCGTGCCAGTGGACATCTGCTGTTCGATGAAGTCGAGGGAGCTCGTTGCTTGCGGTGTCAGCTCCTTCGGTTCCCAGGGGTGCTTTCCTTTCAGGAGGTCATATAAAGGGTCCATGACCTCGGGAGGAATCAGGACGACGTTACGAACCCACTGCAGCGATCCCACCAGGCGTTGCACATCGTGGAGTGTCTTGACGTCTCGGAGGACCTTCACCTTGGGAGGAGTCACGTAGGAGCTTGTGATTCCCACTCCCAGGAAGGTCACGCATGGTCCTCTCTTGATCTTTGCACTCGCGATCTCGAAGCCGTTGGCCTGGAGGGTTTCCGTGATCGTAGAAACCAGATGTTCTACTTGACTCGCTGATGGTGCTGCAACTAGAATGTTGTACATGTATTGGATGATGGTTGCGGTGGGGTAGGAGTGTCGGACTGGAGTCAGCGCTTTGTCCGAGCGCCTGTCCCTGCTCACCACAACTTCCCTCCAGGGCCCATGTTTAAGTCTGACTGCCTCTGTTTGCTACAGTTTTTTATCTAATCTGCTAGATTATAGCATGCTGAAACATTGACTTTCATTTTTTGAAGTACATCAGTGATGATGTGTTTCTAATACTGGTGTTGATTTAACTTCACAAGCTTTATGATGTTATCTGGGTATGAAACAAGCTAACCATACATGGAATCTGTTCCTCCTCAGGTAGTTGTGTCAGTATAGTGATCAATTCAGGGAACTCTGTCACTTTATTTCATGTAGGAGGTTAAGGAAATAACATAAGCTTAGCTTGAGCAAATGTTACAGCATGTACGTTGTTGTCAGAAAAGTGTGCATGTTATATCAGACAAAGTCTTAATCTTTTTATAAGATTAAAATTTCAAAATTAAGATTTTAAATTTAAAAATGTGCTATTTAAATGTTTACTAAGGTTCTGACAAATATTCTTTCTCTGAATAGCAGTAAAATTGAGAAAGACTATTTCCTTGTTCTGATTAAACTGCTGTTGGACATGAAGTAGCAGGAGAAATTAGGGATATCCTATGTTGTAGCTTAAACTGCACAATTGACCCTTCCTAGCTGTTTTATCTTTATTTATTCCTCTGAATGTAGTACTCTGTTTCAAGTTCCTTTATTGCTGTTGGAGGACAGAAAATTATTGACAAGTGTTGGGAAAATCCCTTTTTTTTTTAATTATTTAAATCACAAACCCGCTTATAGTTACCATAAAGCAAGTAGATATTAAAACTTAAAACTTGGAAATTACTTTCCCAAATTCCTTTCCATTATATAGCTGTTTCTGATAGCAACTAGGTTTCATGCCAGTGGATTTTTCAGTGTCAGCACCTAGCAGTAGATAATAAGTGTTTCAATGGTAAATCAATGATAATGTCAATGCTTTGTTCATAATTCTCTAGATTCATGCATGAAGAAGAAAGATAATGACTTGGGAAATGTTTCTAACATGAGTTCACCATTTCTTGTTCATTCATATTAATTTGGAATCTACTTTAATGATACAGCCTGTTACAGTGCAGGTTAATATACTTAACCTGAAAAGATCTTTTGAGATGCTTGAGAAAGTAAAGAAGCAGTTATTTTCTATCTGCTATAACATCATTCAAACTGATTTCAGACCGTAGGCTATCTCCAACTCTATGTTATTTCCTGAATGGTGCATGCTTATTTTGATCTGAACTTCTGCAGCAAGTTTGTCTTTATCTTTAAAAGAACAAAGAACTCAAAAGAACACACCCTACCTCTTTCCTTTTGTGAATGGCCTCTATCTGAAATTTACTAAACACAGCAGTTTATGGGATTCCATCTGTTGTATCTTTTTGTAAACAGTTCTGGTACAGTTTTCAAAAGCCCTTACTAATGTTCTATTCTTATTCCATGGATCCTTCCATTGGCTTTAGACAGCTGGTGCGAACATGAAGAATTTCCACTGTCCCAGTTTTTGGTCCTCTTCCTGAAAAGAGTTCCCAAGTGTTTTGAGATTAAAGCCCTGCATGGGAACCACTAATTTAAGTAGAAAATATCACTGTGGTTCAAATGGGCCAATCCTCTAAAATCAAAGAACAGAGATTCAGGTACTTTTGCATAAAATTTAGGTCTTCACAACTTTTGCCTTCTCCTAGAGTAAATCCCTTTGATACATCTGTTTCTGTCCATTCCCCTGCCCCAGTCCTTCCAAGGAGCCCAAATGTCTTCAGCTTTTTAGCTACCCAGTGACTTCATGATTATCTCCCACCTAATATCCACCTGTCTCAGCTAATTACAGTATGACTGAAATCTGCAGTCTGTAGATCACTGGGTATACCTCTGAGTAGGATCCTCAAAGTTCCTGAGCTCAAAGGAATTAAGGGTAAACCCAATCTCCCAGCATTCAGTTCCAGTTCATTCATCAGATTGTGCTTGAAGCAATCACCTGACATGATATGATCATAGTTCAAATCCTCTCCCTCCTTCTGAAAGATCAAACTTTTAACTAAAGATCTCTTATTTTAGAGCCATTCCATACAATCAATAGTGCTTGAATCAGAAGGATCATGTTTATCTGCTATGGAATCTGCTCAATTTTGCCCAAACTAAAACTCATGGGGATACTGCTAGCTTTCACACTCATTCACCTTTTTATTCCTGCCCTAAAGATCAGTTTTTACTCAACCTTGATGAGAATTGGCTTCTCTAGGATAAGAAAGGGAAATGGAAAACTGCATGATTTATGCTTGGGTTGAAAATCCTTCCCAAAAGAATTCTGTACAATGGGAGGGTTTGAAACCTTCATCTTTCATCCTTTTCCTCCAAGTGTTCTCATGTTTAAGTCTCCAAGCAAAGGAAGCTGCTTTCCTTGCCTAGGTCATATTGTTGGTCTATGAAATGGATGGCAGGGATAGACTGCAACTAAAGGCCAAACACCATTTAGAGCTATTGTAGAGCTATTGTAACTGCTATCTGACTCCTCCCTAAACAAAAATACCCAAACAAGTGTTAATATAGTTTTAAAAACAGACACTGAAGTTTACATCTGACACATGGGAGAAAACCAGTAATAAATTTTTAAAAGCTCAATAACTTTTACGGAATTGTGCTTATTATATCTGTGACAAAACTATTTTGCCTTTCAGTTTTCTGACCAAAAATACCACAAACATCAAATTAGGTTTTCAGATTACCTCTCTCTAACTACATTATGTAGTAAAAAATGACTGACCAAAATGCCATTTGAATCAGTATGTGTTAAGAATTCAAATCACAGAATATATTTACTGTATCAGAATATATGTAGTCGTTCATTAGAAATTTTAACTGCAGTATCTATGCAATTTCAATACCAAGAAAATGAGGAGGCATCAAACAGTTAACTATATAGAAGTCAAGCGTCTAGAAACAAGTATTGATGCATTGTTTAGCAAAAAAAGTACTATTCCAGTGGTCCTTTTTCCTCCATACAGGTAATTATCTTTAAAACTTGTCCCTCAGAACTCAGAGAATATTTTACAGAGTAGCTGAATGGAAATGAAAAGTTTTATTTCTGTTGTGCTGTTGTTGTTTCTGGTTTTTTGTTTTCTTTTTTTCTTTTGTGTGTGGAGTTTTTTTTGTGAGTTGGTTTTTTTTTTTTTTTTTTTTTTTACTGCAGAGTGCTTGCAAATCCTTAGGTCATATTTTTGCAGAATTTTGGCCAGACATAGCAGCCCTATTAAACATGAGCTATAGATTAGGTAAACGAAAGCAAATAATAGCTATTTGCTCCTTCTATTTGCTCCTTTGCTTCTGTGAGTTGTTCCTAGTCTTTCAGAAGATCTCTTCTCTGTCTTTAATCAATGTTGAAGTAGCAGAAATTTAAACATTAAGGGCCTGTTTTTCATCAGATTAATGAGCAATAAGGTCTAGACTTGTACTTATTTGCTTCTTTGCACTGATAGTGGATGGCTTAATGGTATTGAATGGCTGCATTTTTTTAATAGAAAAAGGATTCTAAGATATGCAGGTTTTTTCTCTCTGTCTCTTTTTTCTTTTTTTTAATGTACCTTCCTTCTGCTTAAAGCATAACCACGGTCTCTGCGTTAGTGAAATGATATTGATTTTATTAATTTTTGTTTAGTATTGTCTTTGTTTTAACAAAAATGCAAATTGGTCCTTTTACATCTAGTCTCCATTCTTTGACAGTGATATTTCTGTCAAGCTAAAGAACAAATACCCTGCCTCTCATCTGTGAGCTGACATCTGACATTTTGGCAGTACTAGAAGATACCTATTTAACCATTATATTTCTGTCTGAAAATAGGAGACTTGAGTGCATGCTGGACACAGACACGACATACAAGAGGATCCCATGACTTTATGGATTCAGTTATTGATTCTTTGGTGGTAATGATGTGCTTGCTTATACTGTCATCTGCTAGCTCTTCTGGTACCCCTATTTTAAAATTATAATAATTTTCTGTAAGAAACTGTGAAGAGACTTTTCAAAGATCAATGTTTACTTTTATAGCAATTATGATGCATGTTCTCTACCATTGTAGTCTCTGCAGAAATGTGATGATCACTCCACATATCAAGAAAGTCCTGTCCCAGTGTGAAGTTTCTATGCCATAAAGAAGAAAATATATTCCAGCAGTGCATTAACACTGGAAATAGTATCTCTCATGCAAAACAGTTGTTATAGCTACATATGAAAATAAATCTTCAATAAAGCTGCTGAGAAACTAGGGAAATCCAACTGTCTTATGTCTGTGTTCTTATTCTGGTAGCTCAAGAAGTGAACAGAACTAGAATTTCCTCCAATACTTCAATAGCCCTGGAGATATTTGGGACTTATTCCATCTTTCTATGAATTGCACATCAAGGACATGTGACATGTGAATGACTCCATGTTGACAGTACATGTAAACTATTAATGGATTATACAGGTCAACAGCTGACTTCATTAAAAAAAGTGTGAGTCATCAAAATGGGTTATTTGTTCAGATAGTAAAGAACAAAATGAAATTAAAATTAGAAATATGAATAGCATGTATTTCTCAGTAAAAAATCTATACTTTGGTTTTTTCATGCTATTTTAAATTTACCATGTGATTTAATGCACCTAAGCTTAAACATTAGAGTATTTTTTCTTACTATTTTTGTTAATTCTGGTGATTATGGCTGTCCTTTGATTTATCTCATTAATATATTTTATTGAAAGGTATTGGAGAGGATACAATCTGGCTATATGAGTGATTAAACATACCTTCAAACTATGTGAAAATAGCTACTTTCTTGATCACTTTATTTTGATCAGGATGAATTTCTCCACTTGTGCCCTGAATTATCATATTTTCTAAAAAAATAATCTTCCTAATGAAGGAGGAGCATGCAATTTTCTTTTCCAGGTAATTTTATATTAAAGTAAATACTGATAAGAGAAGCACCAATAAAAACATAAACTGTCTGTGACAGGAGATTTGAAAAGTTGTTAAAGCAGAATGAAATAAGAGTTGGGCTGCTTATGCTGAACACTCAGTGCAGGAGGTGAATCAGTAAAGAATAAAAAGTTATTACCACATGTTAATATGATTTAAATGGAAGTATCCTTTGAAATGGAAGTACAAAGTAAAAGAAAAAATGCTAAAATATGCAGTAAGACGTGGTTTGTTCTAATGCTATGTTCAGATAATGATCCCTAATCAGATGCTGTATGTTTTTTAATATTCTTTGTACCTACCAAAATATACAAAATCATCATAATAAAAAGAAAGTAAGATTCTAGTTAAAAGAAGCTTATCTATCTTGCAGTACTTATATTTCTGTTCCCTTTTTCAAAGTGAAAATGAATTTATTAAATTTCAAAGACTGCCTTAAGGTTTGATAAAAACTAGCTAGAAAGCAAGCTTTCTATCTCATAAAAAATATGACTTTGGCATTTAGCATGTAATTCTAATACAGAGTGCAAAGAATGAAAACTGGAAAAATGGTCAACAACAACAACAAAATATATAAAAATGTCTTAACCATGAAATATTCTGGAGCTGAGTTTTGTTAAAGCAGATATATTCCAATAAAGGATCTAGACCATGCAACCTGAATTTTCCCATGGTAAAAAACTTTATTGAAAAGTTTCCGACTCCTTCAATTTCTCATTAAGGAAAGGACTACTGGTTTTAGTGAGTCTTGTGGACCTGATTTACAATTAGAGGGAAAATTACATTTAGTTCTGAGAAATTGGTACAATTTTTGGCAGCAGTGTTTCAAAACACAGAATTGATTTTTAGTTAACAAATATTCTACCAGCAGCCTTGAATATGTAACATTCTTATAAGCACTGATAGCAGTAGTTCTGGTAGTTTGAAATGTGCAAGAAGAAACAGAGTTTTGTCAGTAGCTGGGACACTGTGAAATACTCAGCCCTGTTTATATTCTTCCTGTCATAGGTACTTGTGTGAGAAATGGAGTACAATCACTTTTTCATGGGTGCTTTGAGGAAAGACAGAGTAGAGAGTCTGTAGTGCCAATGTTGTCTGGTAACAGCCTGAAGGCTGTAACGGGGAAAAAGGATGGATCCTGCCTTCTGAAGTCACTTAAAAACTTCCCATTCCCCTACTCAGTCTCTCTCTCTGTAATGTATCCCATTTCCATTACTTCTCCTTCAATGTCCTTCAAAGAACGGAAGAGCCCATGCTGGGTTATTTTTCATTATGAAGAACATTCTGAGCTAGTATGAGACAAGAGATATCTCCCTAGTGCAGGAGGCCAAGTAGCACAGCAAGGATGGCTAGATTTTACTACAAGCACAGAATAAGTGTCTGGACAGAGAAGCAAATCTGATTTGGGATCAAGACCATCTAGGGCAGGAAGGACTTGATGACATGAAGCCAGCAGTCACCAGTATGCGTCTATCTGGCAGATGCGATGGAAATAAATGGCACATATGAACCTTAATCTTGAATCCCAGATTTTTGTTTTCTCCATTTTTTTTCCATATTTGGACAACTGTTTAATGAGCTGTCAATTCCTTTGACAGCTCATTAAAAAGTTGTCCAAATATGAAAAAAGTTTCCCATTTTACCTGTTACGATCAGCCATCATACTTAGCTTTCAGCTGAAGACATGTTGGTGGAAAAATCTGAAAGAAAAGATAGTGACCCAAACTACAGTGGCAAGACAATCTCACTTCCTTCTCAGCTTCAAATCTCCTCTCAGCCTCTGTGCTGTTTAGTGCCACATCTCCCAATATCATAGATTATACATTTCATGCTTGAAAATACTCTTCTGAAAGAGCTGTCCATGAAGGATGGTTAATCCCAGGCAGAAGCTATGTAAATTGGAGCATATGAGTTTTGTTTACCATGTGCCTGCCTACCATTTTAGTATCTCACATTACCTGCTAACCAGCATATCAGCCTTGCTCGACAGTCAGAAAGATGATGTAGTTGAAAAGAAGAAAAACATATTCCTCTGAAGAGGTCAGAGATGCAATGCAAGAAATTCTGCTCTATCCATTCTCTGCATGGGCATGGGTACTCAGAAAAACAACCCACAAAACCTAAAGGCCATAACTGTTTCTAGAAGATTTTATTCTTTATGGCCCTGAAAGAATCCAATAGTTCAAAATGATGGCAGTGAGAATCTATCTCCTTTTTATCTATCTTCTTTTGTAGGCTCTGAAGAAAATGCATGCAACACCCTCCCTTATGTAACATCTAGGGTATGAAGAGAAATCATTATCTAGACATTATGCAATGATCTTGAAAAGATAAGGAATCATAGAAAGTCATTGCACTAAATGTGTATTGCAAATGAAGAATCATCACAGGCACAAATCAACACTAATCAGGACAAGAAAGGAGGTTGGAAAAACATCCAATGCTAAGAAATTTTTCATAATTATATTAATGTCTAACCATGGTGTCATGATTCTAAGCCTTTCCTTGTTTGAGCAATTTACAAACAAGAGGTAGAAATGTCAAAAAGCTCCTTCCTCCACTGAACTCAGAAACTCACTCAAGTTTGGGGCAACAAGATGTTCAACTGCAGGAGATAAATTCTGGTGCCAGGTTTGTTGTTGCCTGGGGAATCTGTGGGTTCTGCTTTTTTATAGTCTGATCTCAGGTCCTGAGCAACTTAATCTAACTTGCTTTGACCACATAGCAGGAACAGAAAAAACCCCAGGTAGACAGTTTATTACTCTACAGAGAGATTAGGAAATATTGTTTCAGATAAAAGTTGTAATACAAGCCAAAATATAAAAGCTGATGATAATGTATTAAGATTTTATTCTTTAACTCTGTAGCACATGTAAAATAAGTTACAAAAATTATTCATATGATATTTTTAATAAATTTTTTTATATTTATTATACATAAAGTATTTTAAATACACAAATATATAACAAAGATGATGATCAAACTTTCATTTAAAATGAAAGTTTGGCAAACAGCAAAACTCTTAGAAAATATATGATCTTTCTTTGAATTGTTTCAGGGAAAAGGTAGCACTTCAAGGAAGAAGAATTCTGAAGCCTGCAAAGTATTAACATTTTCCAGTTGAAGCAGTTCATTTTATGAATCTGAGGAAATATTTTTACCCTTTCTAATGTGCTTTAACTTGAAATTTAAAATACATATGTATCATCCTATGCAAAATGCTGTGTTTCTTTCTACTTAAAATAATTTTCAACTTTATTTTGGATGCTGAATATTTTTGATTGACCTGAAATGTTCCTTTTGAAACTGCAAGAAAAATCAATCAGTCCAACAGGAGAAACTTAAACATTAAACAAAGCTGCATTAATCTTGCTCTGAGACCAAGGCAAAGCAAGCTGTGAAATGCTCTTTGATTTGCAGACTGAACAGTTAGAAGTGTACATTCTGTATCTAGCAGGTTCATACTAAATAGCTGAATTAACCATGAATAAATCAATCACAGGAGCTTTAATCTCAGAATCACCTCTCAAAATTTAAGGTTTCTGCTTTCTCTTGATTCCAGTAGCTCAAGGGGATCATATTTCTGAGCCTTCTGAACACATCCAACTTTCTCAAAAACTAACATCCTATCCCTATCCAAATCAAATTTCCCTTTTATTCAGGTTTGAGACTTATAAGCAAAGAAAAATGTTCAGAGAACTACATACAAATGAAAAAGCTAATGACACTGGGAGAAATTATTATTTCTATCAAGGAACAAAACCATGCTAATCAAGTGGCCATCTTTTCCACTTGATTATTCTTCACAAGTGAGCTTCCTTTTTTAAACTTCCCCAAATATCTTTTTTTCACAATATCCAATTTATTTTTTTAGTAGAAATAACACCCAAGAATCATAAGCATGAGTTTCACAGATCAATGCAACTGCTAAATGAATGAGGAATGAAATAGAAGTCAAAAAAAAAAAAAAAAAGAAAAAGAAAAAGGAGAAGATCACAGTCTCAAAGAAAGATTGAAAATGCCACAGCGCAGTCCAAGAACCTTGTTTTCAGGTCTTGATGATGAACCTTCGATAGCTGCAGTGGAATGTTTGAAGCCCAGTACTTTCAGATGGAAAAAGCAAACATCTGTCTCTGCCAGTTTATTTAACTCTGTGAAGAAGTGTATGAATGCCAAGCGGGACATAGCTGAGTGACTTGCTGCTGGTTCTGAGTAAATTCCTGTAAAACATATTTCTGAGTCTTTAGTCTTAGTCAGATAGGTTGAGACAGCTGAGCTGAGAGAGCTGTGTTTGTTCAGAAAGGAGAGGAGAAGGCTTCAGGGACACCTCATTGTAGCTTTTCAGTACTTTAAGGAAATTTATATAAATTAGGGAGAGGCATTATTTATATGGGACATTTTATAGTGGCAGAACAAGAAGAAATAATTTTAAACTGAAAAAGGAAGGTTTAGAATGGGTACTGTGAAGAAATTCTTTGCTCGGAGGGTGGCAAAGAACTTGAACAAAATAGTCTGAGAGGCTGTGGATGCCCCATCCCTGGAAGTGTTTAAGGCCAGGCTGGATGGGACCATGAGCAATCTAGTCTAGCAATTGGCGTCCCTGTGCATAGTGGAGGGGTTGGAGCTAGATGCTCTTTAAAGTCCCTTCAAATCCTAATTATTCTACCATTTTATTCTATGGTTCTATGAATGGTCAGCCAGCCCTACCTTTACCTTTTATTCTTTTTTTTCACCCCAGCACCTCTCCAGGGCCAAAAGAGGTGCAACTCACCTATTCAAAGGAGAGTTCATGTGAAACTCCAGCCAGAGTGCTACCAAACAGATTGATATGAGAAGGCTGCACACTGAAAATAGCAAAAAAAACCTAATTAAATACCTTTAAAGTTTATTTTAGTGGCATATTGTATGTGTTTTCTGAGCAGCAGAAAGAACCAGGCTGGGGCAGTGATGGTAGGTAAAAGTATGATGCCAAAATAGGAGTTCTCAGGTTACAATGGTTCCACAGCCAGATCCAGGGTCCAGTAATACCAGGAGCTGAACTTGCTCAGCTGAGGGGTCAGCGAGGAGGTGGAAAGTACGATAGCAAAACATAGGATTAAATTTCTAACAGCAGATTAATAGTAATTCAAGAATAAGCATTGATAGGAAAAGTAGGATGAAAATCAAGAGAAGGGTTTTTTTTCTTGTCACATCTCAATTCTCTCGCAAAAGTTATAAAAATAATGAACTGAAGCAAAGGTTTCTGCTCTGTACACTCCAAAATTTATGGTTGATTAAGTAAACAAAATGTGATTATCATGGTATGTCAAATCATATCTCCCAGGGAAATGTTCAGTGACACAGAACTGGGCCCAATGACACAAAAAAGAGAGGTGCTACGCAGCAGAGTAATGCATCAACAGTAGGACAACAGTACTAAAAATGAAAGTAAAAGAACGACTTCATAAAATGTAATTAAAATTTTAAGATAAAATATAACTTGTGAAATGCTACAGTACAGCAATGATATCACAGAGTTAATATTGATTACTTCCAATTTATCAAGAAATCTTTCTGTATTTTGTAATTTTGAAAAGAAAATAAAAATGTCTCAAATATGATTGTGCATTTGTGTTCATTTTACTGGATTTGCTTGATAGGAAAAAGCATGCTTTTCAATGACAGAAAGAACATACAGGCTTTTAAAATGTTACCTGACAGCTAAGGTTATAATTTTTGGTTTTCTGTCAACTTTAAAGACTAAAAATTTTAAGCACTAGATGAAAAAAGCACATGTGTCAGATGCTCAATTTATTTCTAATGTTTGCAAGATAGAGGTGGCATTAAGGTTTAGAGCCTCAGGAGCAACCCAAAGAGGAACAGAGGTAAAAAGAGTAAGCAGTATTAAGATGAGAAATTAGCATTTCCAACAAATAATGTAGCTCCTCCTACCCCTTTCCAGATGAAAAATTTTCTTTTTGTGTTTTATACAGGTTCTCTGTATCAATTTGTCAATCATCAGTATTTCCCCATACACTACATCTAATTTTTTGACTAGTCAAGGCAAAATTTATGTCAAAGAAAATATATATTTTCCCAATAAAACCTCAGCAACTTGGACTTTTACCAAAAAAGCTTTCCATCAGGGATTCCTAAAATGGCTGGGCAGAGGTATGAGGATGCACATGTTCTGCAGTTAAGCTAAGAAACTCAGTCACAGATTCAATTCCTCTCTCACTCTCTATTTAAAACTCTAACAATTTATTTTTTTTTTAAAGAAAGCACATGTTTAGAGTGATGAGAAATAATTTATCTATCGTTATGAATCAAGAATCCTCCATGCATTACATGCCAATTATCTTACTTTTAATATATTATCTTTCATCCTAAATCAAACAGATGTGACTTTTTGGAAATTCTAATAACAATAATTCAATTTTAACTACAAAAATTATTGCAAATGCTGTCAAACAACTGTTTTGCATGTCTCCTTATCATGTCATGGTTTGATAGGACAGCCCAGATTTAAGCTCCAAGCACAAAAATCCCATAGAGCCCCATAGTTTTTTCTCTGTAGGAGACAGAGTATATAAGAATGGTTGGGACTTCAGCATGAGGAGAATGATGCATGTCAGTATTTTGGACCAGGTTACAAAGTCAAGATTTCCTCAAAGAGAATATCTTGCTGTTAGATCCCTTTTAATTTCTCAAGTTCATCCCTTTGAACATATCATCCAACATCAAAATGGAATGATACCATATAAAGAAATGCAATTTCCCCAGTAAATTATTTTTAAGCAATTTAGGTAGGTTAGAAATTATACTTCTGGCTGTCTCCAAAAGTCAGTGGAAACAAAAGCCCACTTTATTTTTCCAATACTGTATATAAACTCTTTGAAGTAGGCATAATTTTTAGTACATTTAGGTTTTCAATGCCTTCTAGGACACAGTGGTATTTTTAGAAGAACTCAGTCATACACAGATTTCACTGGGATACAAAACAGACTGTCAAAGTGCTGTTAGAAAGCTTATACAGAAACAATCATTCATCTGGTAAAATGCTGGTATATCACACCCATCAGAATTCTTTTTCCATCAGCTGCATGCTTTCTTTTCACAGAGTCCTACACATTTACGGTGTGAACATATTTTATTAAGTACATAATACATAAAGATGCAAATAGTCCTTTTGTGCATTAGGAGTAAACATTAGGGAATAGTGGTTCATGTTGAAGTGTCATCTTTCTGCTTGCAAAAGGTGCAACTGTCTCTTTTACTGCAGGGACAGTGAAAGCAGAAACTCTATACAATGTATGTGTGAGGAAACCTTGAATTTTCAGCTCTGATGAAGTCCACTGCTACACCATCAGCTTTCATAACCCTGAACAAACTCTGTCCTACTGTAAACCTGTCTGGGATGGCTCCTTGCACAGATACAGACATGTTAGCTGAAGCCAATTCTTATCTTGATCTGCACTTGAAATTGTAAAGCATCCTGAGAACAACTGCAGTAAAGCAGATTCCTGTTTTCTAAAGTTATTAGAATTATACTGTCTAAGTAAAGGGATTACCAGGATATCCACTGACTTTTCCAAGCTCACACCTGGTCTACAAATGAGCTAATAAGAATGAAATGTTCCTTTGCCTGCTCCTATTCTCAGTTCGTCCCCCAAACATTTGTCAAAAAATAATTAAATTGATTTGAAATATCAGATTGATGTATTGGAGGCTAAAATTTGCACAGAGAAGCTTGTTGCTTTTGTGCCAGCATGCTGTGGAATTTTATTTTGTAAGAAGCAAGTTGGCTGCTTTGCTTGCAGAATCCACTTTCAATGCAGATGAGATGATGTCTCAAATAGGTTTGTCAGCTTTAAGGACACAATTTCTTCCTGAAACGGTTCCAAATTTTTCAGAATGGCCATGCAGGGCCTTCAAAGACATTTTCTATGCAATATGTTCTTTTTCTTATCTTCTACACAAAAATATCTTCACAATAAAACTCCTGCTTTTGTCTTTTAAATTTGTTTCCTCGTATTGCTTCATAAGAAACCATTTTAAAATAGACACATGGGTACAGATAGCAGCATTTTCCATGGATAAGAAAATAGACATTCAGAAGTTGGAAAAAATATTGGACTGCTTTTACTCAAGTCACAGTTAAGTTAAATGCTAAACATGCATCAGGCTTCTGGGAACCTGCTGGAGTCTGGCTTGTTCAGTGCTGATGTAATCCTTTTCCAAGCAGTAGAACCTATTAACATGAGCTCTGCCCTGCATCAAGCATGCCTGCATGAATTCCAGTCATTTAGAAAAACAATTAGAATTGTCTGTCTGTCTGCATCACAGGTAAAAGTACTTTCAGTTTATGCATATTCATTAGATCTCATATGGAACAACATATGAAAATCTCTTTATAGCACTTTCTAGAAGTAAAGGAGTTGCATGATAGGGCTACTTCTTCAATCTCAAAGACAAAACCTGCCTCTCAGCCTATTAAATGCAAGTACCCATACAGCTCAGAAAAAGGTAGACATCTCAGAATGAAAGTTTCATGCTGGGCAATCATCATAGCCTCCTCACAATTCAGAAGCTGACTGGAGGCTGCTGCTTGGTGCAACACTCAGTCGGGAGCCACTTCACTGAGCAGGAGTGCTGGAACTCTTTCCTGCTTCTCTTTCTTTGAGCCCACAGGAAGATTTGTTGCATCATATTCAGTCTCTTGCTCCTATTAATGCATATGCCTTTTCAAATTAATTTAGTGACTCCAAATCAAATTTATTTAATCTGAAGCAGCTGATGCCAAATGAGTTTTTGGTTTAGTATCAACAGAGGCAGTATTAAATCCCTCTTTTGAACAGCATTTGAACAGGCACATAGAAGGGCAAAACCACTATTCAGATAGAATTCTGCTGTAAACCCACAATTCCTAGCCCATCATAGCAGGATGTGTTCTTCCTTGATGGTTTTCACCAATGATGAAAATAGATGTCAGCATATGGCATTATGAACTCTAGAACACAAACACTGACTGTTTCTTTATTGAAGAGTTTATAACCCTGGAAAACTTGGTTTCTTCATCTCTCTTGTAAACAGGACATCCCATTTTAATCTAGTAGTTCTACAGAGCAGGATTTGAGGAAGTGTTTATGGTAATGCAAAGGCCTGCTCCTCGTGTCTGCAGGTGTCAACTTTGTGCTGCTGAGACACCTCTTGGAATCAGGCTTGTAGATCCAGCCCTGCAGAATCAGTTCACAGTAGGCATTTACAATTTGTGCCTGTGTTAGGAGTTTTCTGCTACCTCTGAGAAAATAACCTGTGCTCTGATACTTAGAGATACCAAGATCAATAGTAGGACAAATAAAGAAATGCATTTGAGCTCAGAATGAGTTATACACAAAACAAAAACATTGGGGCCATAGGTTAATACACCCAAACAGACTAAGTGTTATTATCCTTAGAATGTACACCAGACATGCTGGGAGGAGAGAGTACTCTAGCTGAGAATTCCGAACTTTTTCAGAAAAAACTCTAAAATTTAAGTGTGCAGAAATATGTGAGAATAAAAAGCTGAAGTGTAGTTCAGAGAGCTCAGTCTGTAAGCAGCTAAAATGTTTAATTGTTAAAACTGCCCTGTGCCACTTGAGTGCTACTTACCAAAGACATTACCTAGGCACAGCCACTCAACAGGCAGTGAAGCTATTGGTTCTCCAGAAAGTTCTTTTACACCAGAACTTTCCTCTGCAGTAGCAACTATAGCAGAATCTGTCATACTTTAGCAATATAGGTAAAATTTTGAAATACCTTTGCATGTACAACAGACAGTAGGAAAATAACATAAATGATTGGATTATATTCCTATTTTTGGCATGGATTGAGTGAAAGTGTTAGACAAGCCCTGCCTCACATTCAGATTTTTGGCAGCAACTTAAATTCAGGTGACATACGCTTAAATTTCCCTGGCTAGCAAGTTCTTGAAAATGGCAAATCAGTTTTTTTATGAGATTTATTGAATAGACAGAAGACTAACAGACAACAGACCTTAAACATATTTACTTCCAACACAGGTTAAAACAAAGAACTACTTGTAGATTAACATAAACACAGTGCACAACATAAAGGTACCTATACCATAGCTAGCAAAGAAATAGTACAGATTAGGAGTCAATGTAACTTACTACTGAGTTGATGATGAGGTACATACAGAGTCTTTTCACTCGACCTCCAGAAGAGTAACTATGAAGTTTGCATCCCAGCTTCAGGGACAAGCCATGCACACTTCCAGGGAATGTGCAAAAGAATTCTGCTTGTGAGTTTTGTGTAGCTTTTATAATTTTTAAAGTCAAGTGTCTATCAGTCAGAAATTCAAGGCTTATCATTCTTCAGTCTTCCTCTCAAGGCAAGATGTTTATTGTCAGCTGGGAATGCCACCTCCCTGGTGCCAGAGATAACTCACTACTGGACAGCTGTCCGGGTAGTCTCACCACTTAGAGGGGGAGCAGGCCCTGAGCTACCACAACAGCTGATAGAACAGATAAGCTATTCTGTGGCAGAGGGGAATGTCCCACCACATCAGGTGACAAGGGAATCTCTTTATATTTTTAATTGTTTCAACTCTTGAGGAAGTGGAAGGAAAAGAGAGAGAAATTATGGAAGACCTGAACAGCTGGAGCCTTGGTCTGGTGGTATACCCTGGTTTCCTCTCTGGTCTGTGCAGAAGCAGAAGATGGCCTCCTTGCTCTCACACTTCCAGCAGAAGCCTAGTGAATATTCTAGAGCACAACAGTGTGGCCTAAAGAAGCCCAACACAGCTACCAGCTTTTAAGTCAAGCTGCTGGTGTGCTGGAGAAATGCTGGTTTGTCTGTGGGGCAAGCAACCAGCCTGAGGCCCAGGAGATGAGCTGAAGGGGTGTTCCAAACCCCTGCTTTGTTCATCCCTCTGTTTCAAAACATGCACATTCCTTTTAACTTTAAATGTCTGTTCTGACAGGATGACAAGGCTCCATTTGTAGGGACTCAACATGAAGATTATTCAACAACCAAGTCCTATTGAGCCCTACCTGCAATCCTTTTGCTTAAAACTTGAGAGCTGGCGTTGGAACCCTGCTGCTGAGAATTTTAGACTTTCTGTGCTGACAGGCACTGACCCCCCAGAGAACACTGCATTTGACCTGAGGCCATAGAGAAGGCTTCCAAAATTGAATGATGGAACTGGGATTATAGGTGTGTAGTTTGAATAGAAGTGTGTAATATCACATGCTGGAAAACTTAGAGTTTAAGGTTTTAGAATATAGTAATAGAATTTAGAATATATAGTAATATAAAGCAAGATGGAGGTTTTAGGGTGGAGGCTAGTCCTTTTTCACCTTCTTCTTCATGGGTTTGGGTGGTACTGTGTGATTGGATAAAAAAGTCCGCATTGCAGGCCATGGGTGGTTGGTTATTGGGTTAAAAGTAAAAATAATTTAGGTGTCATTTCTTAATTGGACAGTTTATCCTTAAAAGGCTACGGCTCCATTTTTATTTTGTTAGAGTGAAATGCTGTAGAACTCACAGTTTGTAAGAATGTAATATAGATAAGAACTAAAAAACATCTGAGTCTGAACAAGAAATACCATCTTGAGCATTTAATCCTGACCCTGACAAAAAGAAGTTAAGATTCCCACAAGCTGGGACACTCTGCCAGGGTGATCTGTGAATGCAGTGTTGCAGGGGACACACTGGGAGACAGACCAGAGAATAACATTGACATTTATCCAGCTGCAGGCAGCAATCAGTAGAGTTGATTGTTTCTCTTAAACAAAAATAAAAGACTTCTGTGGTAAAACCATGAGTACCCCTCAATTGTTTCTATGGGAACCAGCTTCAAATAAGTTCTGTAGCCAGCCATTTATTTAGACAAAAATATTTCATAACTGAAACACAGAATTGCACATTATAAATGGTAAGCAGTTTTGAAATGAAAAGAAAAATTATACTTCAGAGTTATAACCTGAGGTTTCAATTAAATAAAGCTATACTCTTTAGCTGGCTTAAAATTAGAGAGAAAATGTGTTTTGATCCTGCAGAAGTGCGACCATTGACATATTTTTTCAGTGTATTAGAATTCAAAAACTTGGTGTTAGATGAACTATTAGATAACCCAGCATTAATAAATTTGTATGAAAATGATCAGTAGTAATTACTAAATTAAAATCAGACAGAAGCCACTCAGTATTACTGAGAACAGTGGGGAACAGGAGGCCTAGTGCACAATTACTCCCTTTTATTCTTCTCCATTTTATTCTGTAACAAAAAGACCCTCTAAAACTAACTCTAAATTCTTTATTAGTAGGAAAAGTACTATGTGTCTCTCTAACAATTAAACAGTACTCCAGAGCATAGAAAAAACACAAAAATGTCCTGGATTTTTTCAGCCTCCTGAGAGAATTCTGAAAATAAAAAAAAATATTTTTGTATTATTGTATATCAAAACAAATAATACAGATTGTATAATGTCACTTGCTGTTGTGTTATTTAAATTTAATTGTCACTGTCACCAGTTTGATTTTCAGTGAAGTGCTGTTTCAGGACCTGACAATTTACTGGAAAACTGTAATCAAGACTGGAGAGTTCTATTTTCCTTCCAGAATACAGATTTAAGCATAGTTCAAGATCTGAAAAGAAAGAAAGTAAAACTGAAGAACATATTTGTTCCCTTAACCTTGACCCTGCTGAGCTGTGAGTTGCAAGTAGGAGTGCCTCATCTGTAAGCAAGTCAGATGATTTTCTGACATGAAAATCTTTGTAGTTCTTTGTGATGAAAGGCTGGTGCTGGCAAGGTCATGACCTAGGGCTTGGTTTAGTTTAACAGCACAGTTGTAAATCCCTTGCAAATTGTGCAAGTACACATAGGCAATATAGTAGTTTTGGTGAATATGATCACGGGGAAGAAGTAGAAATGAATCTTAGTCTTTAGAAGTGCATCTGACTTCAGCAGGACCTCACCTCTCTACATTGTAATGGTTTGAACCAGCATAACACTGGTTTCTTTCCGAAGTTAGGGTTTCCAGGAAACTAGTATTAAGTCTGATGTTTGTATCTTGACTTATTTTGTCAAGTTCAAATCTTCTACAGTCTGTTTATTCTCTTGCCAATTTTTTCTGTGGGCGAATATTTTTAATAGATGTGGTGGGTGAAGAGATGATAATCACTTTTATAGGCTCAGACACTATAATTTGAGATTTACAAATATTTAAAATGGTGCTTGTACACAAAATTGTCCACACAGGCAAGCATGCACAGATACGGCCTGAGCACAAGTGAGCACAATTTCTCCCTCACTCACTGCACAAATTTCTGACCATCCATTGTATGAGACTATGTATAATTAGGGTTGATGCCTCACCAGTACTACTTGATACAAACTAATAAATTCTTGTTCCAGTTGACAAGCTTGCACAAATTCAGCATACTAAGGGTAAACCAGTCACAATTCTCAGAAAATCTCTACAGTTTTTACCTGACTTTTCAAGACATTCTAATTAAAAACAAGCACATTTTTTATGTAGGTCAGGGAGATTGGACAGATAGCAATTTGAAAGAAATGAGGATTGAAATGGAAAGGGTGAAGTTAGTGGTCTGAAATATAGTCAGGTTTTATTTGAGGAACTTAAACAGCAAATTGATGAGACTAGATCATGAACCGAATTAACATGTATTCCAAGTATTAAGTACTTGTTCTTACTTTTCTGTGGCTTAACTTTGAGAATGTTCTCACGATAGTTAAAATATCTGACACAAAGCATAAAGTCAAAACTTTTAAGATATTTCAACACCCAGCACTGTGGAACTAGACCCATACGTGTTTGAAAAATGAATCATTCTGACCTCTCCCTACACATTTTACTGTTGCAGGTAAGGAATTTAGTGTTTAATCCTGACTTTCGGTGTTAATAAAGCTATTTAACTCTGCTCTAAATCTAATAAGCTTTAAGCACTTCATATTGCTTTCAAATAGCTTCACAGTACATCTGAAATAAACTGTCATGGCTAAAGGAATAAACATTCTAATGAATTTTGATGCTTTTACTTAATCAGAATTTAGTAACAGGTTGTTCAGTCATCACCAACCAAGGACTTAAAAATTTGCTACTAAATTACAATATTAGCAGTTACTTTGATTAGTAGACTCAACAGCAGAATTATTGCTCTGTGGATGAGAAAGAGAAAAAAGCTATTTGGGGGGTGTGGAGGGAGTTAGACAATGGCAGAGAGAAGAATGCCCGAAGAGAAAGACAGTAACTCAGCAGGTAACCAGGCTTTCTCAACTCTGCCTTTCATTGTGACTGTCACTCGCCCAGCTGACCATCCTGCGTGCCCTCCAAGGCCTGTCCCCAGGAAGGAGCCACTGCCACCTGCAAGAGACAGGAAAGATACAGGAGTGTGAGCTTTTCACTTCTGGGTCAGCCTGAGGGAAACACGGCTGGCAACATGGAAACAGAGTCACTGTACAGGACAAGGAGTGGGATACAGCAGGAAGCAAAATTAGCTCTAGTCCAAGATGCCTGTTTGCTATCTGCACTATGTGCTGAATGGGCAATATTCGAACTTTAATGAATAAGAGTTTCCCAGTCTCTTGCTGCCCCTCAGAAGGAAGTGAAAGTAGCATGACCATCTAAAATAAAAGGAAGCTGACCCTTTAAATTAACAGAACATCTTCTGATATAAAATCCAAGGAAGTCAACAGAGACAAGTCTGCTTACTGGTTGTGTAAATTTTTTGTAAAAAAACCCTCAAAATAGGTCAAAATGGTTTAATGAAACATTTGCTTATAGGCTTGCTAACACCAATGTTAAAAATATCTATGTTTCCAAGCTTTGGTGAAATTTAAACAGATTTTTTGCCATTAATATAAACTGAAGTTCAAGCCTAGCAATACCTGACCATTTCCCACACAGAGAAGTCCCAGGTTCCACTGGCCTTGGCCAGAGTCTGAGGGGATCCCCTTTGCTGTGGGTTTGGTGGCTGGGCCCCAGGGCAGGTCAGAGCTCCCTGCCTGCTGCAGGCATTGGCCAGTACCCATCCCAGAGGACAGAAGCAGAGGGTGGGCAGCTCTCCCCCACAGCACTACACCAGAATGCTGATACATTAAATGCAAGGACTGAAGATAATCTTTATTGTTCATGTCTTATGTTTTCTATAACAAATATATAAACCCTCTAGTTCTGTGCTAAAAGTAATTGTAACAGTAAGACTAATCTTAATTTTTGCCTAGCATATCTACAGTTAATAGGAAGAAAGTATTTGATACTCCAAGACTTTTTCTGAAGAAAATGTTTTTGAAGGGAACATGTAGCTGGCTACATTTTTTTTTTTAATTAAAAAAGCACCCCTGCTTGTACACCCACACAAATGTGTATATACAGAAAGGAAAACCCATCATGTGTACATATTTTTTCAATTATTGACCTGAATGTCCTTAGCGCTTGTATTGTTTGAAAAAGTATGATCCTTTTGTTATTTGCTCTTTGTGATGCTGAATTATGTGAGCTCATTATTTTTAAGTGAACATTGGCAAGGGTAACGGTGGCAGCTAAAAGATAAAACATTAATGATCGGTAAGCATTTACACAAATGACTAGTAACCACTCTCTTCAACAGGCAGTAATGAAATGACCTGATAATTACTATAAGCCCTGGCCTGCTTTATGCAAAAGTACTATTTGTTTAGTTATTCAGCTTGTATTTTTGTTTTCTCAGCATTAGGACTGACGATAATGAAAGTTTGTATGTGCAGCTGTTGCATAGGAAGAGAGACTAGAAATTATGGAGGTGAGAATAAAAAAGGCAAAATATAGTTCAGACCATAAACACACCAGAGGAGGTGATTAATTAATGGGGATGATTATTTAAATGGAGTTTTTTATTTTATTCTGAATGCATTTGTGCTAATTAAAAATTGAAGTACTATGAAAAACACTGTTATGATACATAACATAAAGATTCATAATCTTGATAACTACAATTATTTTCATGGTTTAAAATTTATCTAATAGATAAATTTATAAGCACATACATACACTCATTTACTTGAAGTTACTTTCTTTATTTCAAAGGCTTCTGAGGGAAGCTACCGCTTAGTCCTAAGTATAAGATGTTTTTCCCAATGTGGCCTATTTTGGAAATGTCACTAAACAAACAATCATGGAGTGAAAAGCAGGATTAGTTTACCTTTTAAGATTATATGAGCAGCCCCACTGAGACCAAGTATGATTTAGTGCACCAAACTTTATATGGTCCAAATGCTGATATACCAGATGCTGTATACTAAAATATAAAACTTTGTGAAGAGTATCTTCTAGTCAGTAAAGTCAGGCAGGTTATATTACAAGTGTTCATTGACATGGCCTTTTGGCATAATTTGCTTTGTGTTTCATTATTGAAACTGCATATAAGTTTCTGGGAAAAGAACTGTCCTTATAAAGCTTCCATAACCAGTAAAAACACCCTGAACTTGCTAATAGGTTACTCATTAATAATAGAGATATTATCTTAATAGATACATAATATTATATATCAATATCTAGATGAACTTACAGCTAAGATCCATCAGTGCTCTTAGCTTTAAGTTGCTGCATGGATAGAAAAGGCACTAATGCTTCACTTAAACAGAAACTAATTTGTAGCTGTGTAATGCTACTGGAGCAACTCAGTGTGCAGATTACCCACTATATGTCCCACCCAGCACCACTTTTGCTTAGTAAGCCTGACCAAAACACCTTCTTAAAGACTTCTTTACACTGTATATAACCTGGGAAAAAACCTCAGCCCTTTTTGTGCTGAAATAGGACTTTATCTGCTATAGTACTATCTTTTACTCAGGGAAAACTACACCATAAAGCACTGATGAAGAGAAGCTGAGATCCCTTTTCTGTTGGAATAATAGTGGCTGGACAATAAGAGATCACTGACACTGCAAATTGGAGTAGGGATTCTGGAGAAGGCTCATGCTGGGAGCTAACGTGGGAAGACTCATGGACTAGAATCCCCAAATCATTTAGGTTGGAGAAGACTCTTAAGATCATCTACTCCAGCTGTAAACACATAACACTGCCAGGTCCACAGCAAAATGGCGCTGCCAAGTAGGGTGACTTGCGACAGGGCAGTCCCCAGGGGCAGGGAAGGTAGCAGAATAGTGAAAGAAAGGAGTTGAGGTAAGCAGTGCAAAAAGGGACATGGCATTAAAAGGACCAGAATAAGACATAAAAGAAACAGGCTGAGGACAAGAGTAGGGACAGGACAAGAGAGGAATCCCAGGTTCCTTCAGTGAAACCTGAAGTGAAACCTGAGAGGGGAGGGCTTACTTTTAAGTGGTAGAGAACAACCTACTACTGACTTCAGTTATGGTGGTAACTCAGCTGGCAGGCATCTACAGATAACAGATGGCTTTCAATATGAAAAAAAAATTTGCATAAAATTTCTAGCATTTTTTCAGCTTTCTTTTTAAAAAAGAAATAGGAAGTGACACACAAAACACTGTTAAGGAGAACACAGTACTGCAAATTCAAAAGCTCAGAATCTGGAAAATGAAAGAAGTGAGGATTTTGGTGTAATTTTAGTTTGCCTCTTCTGTGTAAACACATTATTTTACCCTCCCATGCACCTGATATCAAAACTCACCTACTGATCCCACCAACATTCAAGATGGAGCAATTTCACAGGCAGATGTTTTGTTCCTCTTGATAAAGGTAATTTATGGAGCCTTATCTTTCTTATTAAGGAATCTGGAAATTCTAGAAATGCAAAGAACACCTGTGCTAGCATGGATATTGTCTCTTGTCTGCAATGCCTTTAAATATTCTACCTTCTACTACAGTGTACATATGAACATTGAGAAGTTTCTCTTTACTAAGTATTAGTGAATTTATATTCCAGAATAAAAACAGTATCTGGCTTTAATAAATGCAAAACCTTGTCAAAACTTCAAAGTTTTATTCATAAAAATAAGGGGAGATAAGTGTCTTGTTTTGTTTTGTTTTAACCTAAATTTTTACCTTGCCCACTCATATTTGCATTAAATTCCACAGGAGTTTAGTGCAAGGCATTCACACAGTTTAATCACAGTAATAATAATTTCAAATACAATAATAATTTCAGTATATTTGTATACAAATTACTCAGAAAGGGTTTGTCTCAAAGAAGAAAGACAAATTTATACGACTAGGGCATTTGTGATGTGAGCTCTAGAGAAATACATGATTTTTACATTGTCACGTGTAAAACAGGGTTAATTGGGTTAATTAAAAATGCATCATGCCACACTTAGACTGCATTTTTTTTAGTAGGGGTGGGTGAACAAATAGCATGGAGTAAAGGTTGACAAAGACAAAAACAGTCAGCTGCAAACCAAATGTTTGATGTTGCCAGATTTAGAGGAACAAGAACACTGAGAAAAAGAAAAAAAAAAGCAGAAAAATCCACAGTGAGTAAGGATAATAATATGAGTTGTCAGAAGTTATGTTCCTGAGAAGAAGAGCTGCTAAAGTGCTGAACAATCTGCCTCTCTATCACAACTCCTTACCCATCCTCTGAGCTTTCTGACTTCATAAACCAGTATCCACCCCCTTACAAGCAGGAGTATGAAAAACAAGACAGAATGATGCACAAATATTTCTGCCAATAAAGTTCTTCTTCTCTACTTTACCTTCAAAATAGGCTCCAAAATTTATCAAAAGATTAGTCTAGTACCTGTCACCACTGTGATAGCAAGAACAAACTTAAAACAGACCATAATAGAGCAACATCTGAGAGTTAATCATACTAGTATGAATAATTCAGGACTAGAAATTAATCTCTACCAGTGTTCATGCTGTCTTTTAAAACTTTCATTGAGTTTGCACCATAACAAAAGGGTAAATTTTTATAAGTATCACCAGAATTTCATTATTTCTTACTATCATAACAGTAAATAAAATCAGTGATTGTTTTTGAAAATGTTTTTATATAGAAAGAAAGCATATATAGATAAATAATAATCTCTTGTCGAATATACTAATAATTACTTCTTTTATCAAAATGTGAGAGCCTGAACTGAAATTGTTACTGGCTCAAACATGGTTAAAAATCATGAAAAGACTTTCCTCACTGTAGCAAACTGTGCAAACAGAAGAAACAGCTCATCTGCAAACACCAAAGGCCCCCTCAAAAATGCCTCCTGAACACAAAATAGGAAAGAGATGACACTATTGTCCAGTTATCTCTGATCTAAGGAGAGGTAAACAAGGCTGAGGGAGAAGAATGTATCCACAGGAAAGCCAAGCCCTGCAGAAGGCCTGAAAATCATCTCTGTGTGGGTCGGGCAGGGGGATGCCATAAGGCACGGACCCATTTACTGAGGCCAGCTTTGTCCACTCTTGCCCCCCAGCCAAAATGAGTAGGAGGAGAGTTTTTGGGTGTGTGATGGTGAACCTGTGGTAGAGAGGGGGTGAGCAGCCACCACCAGAGACCACAAGCCAGACAAGCAGGGGATCCTGCCGAGAGTCCTCCATACCCAGACTGGCTCAGCTGTAAAACTCCCCCCACCCCTCCCCTGGCAAGGTCACATCCACAGGGACACTTCATGAGGGGCATCTGTCATGCCCTAGAAGGTCTCAAAAGCCATCAGAGAGCCCAGAAGTGCCCCACAGCCATTCCTGAGGCCCTGCACCAGAGGAAGGCATGTGATTCAGTGCTGCAATAGATCCAGGGTCTGTTGCAAAACACCGTGTAAAACTGTCCCCCAGGGGAGGTACCACAGATATCTGAATGTATATTAACCTATTGAAATCTGTGTCTGGTGGCACCCCCACCACAGAGAAGAAGAGGATCTATATACACTGCTGGATCCACAGGGGTAGAGATTATTTGTCTCTGTCTTATTCTCTTTCTCCAGCCCCCAGCTCCTCTCTATTCTTTTTCTTTCTATCTTTTTCTCTTGCTCACATTTACTGTTAAATAAAATACTTCCTATTAGCTTTGGCATATGGTCTCAGTTGCATCTTAATTTGGGTAGAGGCATTTCTAATAATCAAATCATAGCCCAAATGAATATGAATGTGATATTAAATCAACTATTTTGTTAGGATATACAAATCAGCTTAGAGTTTTATTGCAGTTTTTATTTCCACTTATGGGTTGCCACATAAATATCTACAAAATGAATTTCTGCCAACATGAGATGAAGCTATATCTCACTAAATAAAATCAGTGCTAAAATATTCCTCTGGATTCATTGCAGTCTCTCAGCACAGAGCAACAGGGATGCCTTCTACTTAACCAGATTACAGAAGACTTATGAAGCTATATCAACAATGTCAACTGCATTAGACATTTTACTAGAGATGATATACTTAGAGATGTTGAAAAGAAATAGATTTACTACAGTAGCAAAGTGTATCAGGAAATACATTACATATGAATGTGTATAATATGCTCTTGTTAGTCCTGGCTAAGAATATGTTAATATGTGCCACCCAATAGTCTATCATACTAACATGTTTTAAAATAAATAAGTAATATTATCTAATGTAATTTAAGGTAGGAGGAGTTGGAGTGTTTGCTAACAACAGCTTTGAAGTAATAAGAAAAGCATTATGACCTAATGTTTAATAAACAGGGCATCACAGAGAGATTAAAAGTGCTATGTTCCTGATTCACACCTCCTCAATAAGTATTTGACTTCTAAGGCCAACTCACTATTAAATAACAGTTTGAAATACATAAATTTTCAAGAAAAACAGGCTTTAAATTCAGCTTATTGCAGAAGTTGGATCAGTTTGTCTGTCTCAATCAACTCCCAAGCTGCATAGCTATCTGACAAGCAACAACTTTACCAGACTCAAAAAGAGAAAAAAACATTTCTTATGCTTTATGTCATGACTAATATTGTTGTGACCAGAGGCAAAGTAAAAAATTCTCTTAGCATTTAATAAAAATGTGTTAGTATTGTGGGTGACAGGCATTTTATTGCTTACAAGTCTGTGACCTATTGGGCTTTGTAAACTACTAGTAAATTAATTTAGAATTTGATTTTTACATCACTTTAACTGAATGCTGAAGTTGCTCATAAAACCGGTTCTGTACTCTTCTAAGGCAGTGTGACTTCACTGTAACATGTGTTTGTACTAAATCACTGTGTGGCACGGGTTCTTAGATGCTAGTACCGATCAGTACTTTTGTCAGACCCTAGCTTATATGTATCTGGGTACATCTAATTTATGTTTTCCCAAGGAAATGAGGTTTTAGCCTACATACAAATCTGAATGCAGCTTTCAGGTTTACTTCTGGGTGCCTAGAAAAGAGCATGTTATAACAATTCATTGTAAAAGAAGAGTTAAGCTATGGCTGCAGTGAAGTGAAACTGTTGCAAGATGCTGGCCTTTCTCTCCAGCCAGGTTACCAGCAAAATGAATGAATTACGACAATGAAGAAGATTGGTGATCTAGCATGTCATCATTGTAGGGTCTCTTTATACTATGAGAAGTCTGTAAAAGTTTCACTTTTAATCTGGACTGTGACTTAGGAGTATTAAAGTTTAATTTACATTGCAAGTTAAGATCCTGAGTCTTAGTGTTCCTCCCACAAGAGTCTTAACAAACCCAGAAACTCACCCAGATCAGCAGAGAACATTAGTCTTCCACAAGCCCACACATGATGTGACTGTCTTTCTTGTAAGAGAGACAAGCTGAAATATCCTTATCACTGTATACACCTCCTCTGAAAATTTCCCCACTTTGGTGTGGCAGTTCCTATATATCCAGTGTTACAGCAAGTCACATGAATTTGGTCCTTAGTTCACGAAATTCCCAAATGATTGTTGGAGAAATTAAAAATCATTTCTCTAACACTTTCTGTTCTGTACTGCCTTGTGGGTATCTGAGAACACAGGTGCAACCTTGCCCTAACTGTGTTTGCAAATCCTGGGGCTAAAACTCTCAGAAATAAGCAGGTTCTTGCAGGTTACTTCATTGTTATCTGCCCCAGATCTTGCTATGCACCTTCTCTTTGAATGAATGCAGCGCCATTTTGGATGGAGAAAAGTGGCTAGATAAGGTTTTGAGCTCTGACCTGGGTCTTTTGACACTAGCAGACTCCAAGAACATACAGTAGTAAATAGAGACTATATTCTACTGAGACAGAAGCCAGATGGAAAAAAACACATGTGAAAACATATGATATTAAATCACTGAAACCCAGACATCATAGAGGCCATTAAAATACTTGAGCAAAGCCCAAAGCCTCTCTTTGCATTCAAGGCATTAATTTTAGTTTTCCTAAAGCAAACAACACATTTAAGAAATGTAGGACCTATTGCACCAGATGTATAATCCTATTTACCTCAGTGGTATAAAATGCTACAACAGAACATTTGTGTATCTTTAAAGAACCACAGAGCAGACCTATAAGTCTAATAATGCATCTCTTGCTTGAGTATCTCTGAAAAGCAAAAGATTTAGTGTAGGGATGTTTGTGCTCCTACTTTTACAATTGCTTGTGTTCCTACTTTTATATTGCAAGATGGAATGCACAGGTATAAATAATACAATGCCCTTATTTTGCATAACCTATTTATAATTGCTGTAACCAGAAGTTATCTGCAGTACAGCAATATCCTATGCTCCCAAAGTGCACTGCTGCATAGTGCAGCCACCATCACAGTGCTTTGTGGAAAGTCACTTATTAAAATGCAAATCATGTCTTAAGCCAACTTCTTTGGATCTTGTATTTCACCTCATCTCCGGTGTAACTCCAGGAAAACACTAAGCAGGACAGAAGGACAACTTGTTTCACTCCTGCAGGAAGGAAGCCACAAATGCAGAGTGCAGTTTCACAGCTTTCTGCTTTGCTGTCCTCTAAAAAGCATTCTGAAACAGCTGACAATAAAATACTTTAAAATATTACTAGTAAAAAGTTGATTTAATTTTATGTGCCAGTTGAATAAAGTACCTGTCTCAAATGAAATAATTATTTACAGACTGGTACAGTTCAAATAATATTGTAACAACTTTTAGTTAGAATTGCAGAGAAAGGCACATTCTGTGCCCTATTCTGAATATGAAATATTATGCATTTGGAATGTTCAGCTAGATCAAAACATGCTATTCTCTATATCAAAGTCAAGATTCAAACAAAATTTGCAATGTTATAGGTCCTGTTTGTTACTACAAATATAACCAAGATGTCTTCTCAGACAGTGAGCCTGTACAAAAATCCATTTTATCCAAGGACTACATGAGAAGCCACAGTAAGCCAGAGAGACACAAACTTCAGGTTTGAGTTATTTTCAACATATTTTAAATACACACTTAAACCAAAAGTTTGTGACTTGTGACTGAATTCACTGTACTTGTTTGTCAAGAGAAAAAATGCTTTGTTTTTTGATTGTACACCTTTTTAGCACACACTTATTTTTGACACAGAAGGAATTGGCATGACTGCATAGAACACACCTTCAGAATGATACATAAATTACACAGAGGACTAGCATATGGTATTTGCATGATAGCAGAGAATTAGAGTTAAGGCAAATGTTGTGCCGGTTTCAAAAAAGAGAAGGATTCTCCTGTAATCTGTAGGGTGTCTAAGTCTAATATTTGTACCAGAGAATGTTTTAGCACCTTTTTTCAAGGAGATGAACTGCTTAGCTTTTTAAAGCACACATTGCAGGACTGTGATAACCCAAAGGAGTTTGAGGGCAGCGCATCTGATTAGACAAATTCTTTGACTGGATAAATCAAAATTGCAGGCAATTTAATAGATTCTGTTTGTACAATTTAATGGTTATTGTTGCTGTGGAACAGGAATGGAAGTGCTTCACTCCAGAAGCCCTCTGTGTATGCCTCTCAGGGACTGCCATTAGTAGGAATGACCAAGCTACAGTCACCTGGCTTTCAAAGCAGACACTTAAAGTGCACCACACAACTTTGCCCAGTGCTGCTTGTCTTGTGCTGGTTTAGGTGTGTGAAAAAATCTGAAAACAATGGGCTGTGTGTGAAAAAATTGAGATAGAATGACAACATATAATTCCCAGATTCCAATAACTGGTGGTTGACTTGACAAGGTATGAATATAATCAGAAGAAACTTTCTGACTATGTCCATTTTAGTTGTCCTTACCTTGCTCATGATTCTGCAGTAACTTATATTTCCTTCAATAATCCTCCAGTGAAACATGGGCACTTTGAACAAGACTAGTTCCTTAATTTTTTTTCTGCATCCAAGATCCTTGTTTCTTCTTTCTGCACCTTACTTGTTGGCCAGAATTATTGGCTTGGTAGAGTGATCCTGGACCAACAGCTGATTCTTCTCAACAGGAAAAAAAATTCAGTTCAACAGGGAGATTAATAAAAATGTCCAAGCTGTGATATGCAGTGGTGATGTTCCTGCTCTGCTTGTGTTAGAATCAATTCCATAAACATTTTCACTGAAATCACTACTGAAGGGTTTGCAGAACTATGGCTTTTGGTTAGGGGTGAGACAAAGAGAATGGCAGGAATTTTAGTTTTAGATGTTCTCCATGGACAGCAAAGATGAAGACAGGTATTCATGACAGCAGAATAAAAGCTTTCCTACGAACCAGTCACTATTTCTTTCAGTCTTTCCGTATACAACATTGCCTGATCTCACAGGAAATATCCCCAAGGGCATTTTAGCTTCAACATAGGATTAAGAGCGCTGAATATGTACACCTCCCTGAAGGAAGCCTGCAGCAATCATGTCAGTCGTAGGGTTTGAGAAGTGGTAGCAGAGATCTTACATTTAATTTTCTATTTGCCACAGCTGCTTGACGGCTGGAGTTGTGGTTGTCCAAATGCAGACTTGTGGTTATCTAGATGTCTATATCTATGGAGAAAATATTTTTGTCCTTTATTTCTTAGTATTCTCTTCTGGTACATTGAAAGTAATGGTGGCATAAAAGGCAGCCTTTCCTGTCATGTTTAAATCCTTACATTGTTGTGTCTTTACTACATGCTTTCTATCTGGCTTTTTTTTTCTGAATAAAGGCTGCTTCTGCAAAAGAATGTTGAAGAAAAACAAAACATTCATTAAACACCCAGAGTGGCTACATTTCAAGGATGAGGATAGCAAGTATTTCTTCAAAAATATCATCAAAGTTCTCTAATACTCTAGTGTAGCAGATGAATCTTTCTCACGACATACGTCAGCTTCAAAAGAAAGTGTTTTTCTGAACTTGGAGCTGAAAATACATCAGAAGTATTTAACTTTTCACTCTTTCAGTTTACTCATTCCATACTGTTAATTGCATTGAATACACTAAGTCGCAAGCTAAATACAAAATTTAAATTAAATACTAAAGATTAAATTTCCATAATGTTCCTGTTAAGGGAATTACAAAGTAGCTAACTGAATCAGAACATTGACAAACGAAATGCAAAATGAACTAGTCAGATCAAACTTAATCAAGTTGTTGGATAAGAACCTTCCTAAAATTGCTAGATTTTGGCAAATCCAAGCTCTCAGTAGTCTGTGTATTTTTCTGTGTTGGCCTTTCTGCACTGAACTCAAAATGTCTCTGCTCCATGGCCACACAGATGCTGCAGCTTTCAGCATTTCCACATTTCTCTACACAGTAGCTTTCACTCATGAGTAGCCCAACAAAACACTGAAGCAAGATGTGGCTCCTTGGTATCTTCATTGAACATTGCTAAGGTTGAAATAATTTTAATTTGAACTTGTAAGCAAAAACTATATCTTTTTCTGGGAAAAATAAACAAAAAATATATACCTTTCTCCTGCTTTTCTCCACCACTAAAAGAATTTATGTCCAATATTTCCCACAAGCCACTGGATTGGGTGTATTTAAGTGCTTGTCAGGGAGGTAAATTTTTTCCATGCCCACCCTTTTTGATAGCACAGGGTAGCACTAAAGCAAAGCACTGAAGAACGTGCTGGAAACCTGTGTAAATAACTGTGCTGCATGTTCTCACAGCACACCTGGCAGAAGTTGATCAGGTTGCTTACCAGTTCTATAGGATTGTTGCTTTTCCCTCTCAGCTGTAATAAAGGGCAATGCAGGCATGCAGCTGGAAGAAATGCAGTATGTTGTTCTTATTTTCTGAATTACAACAAAAGAAGGTACTTATGCTTGTAAGAAAATTAAAAATATTATGCAAAAAAAGATAAAGTTATGTATATTTTTAGTTTCTTCCCAACACTTCAGATGTAATTGTGAAAGACAGAAGCCCAGAGTCTAATGACTCAATTCAATTATTCTAATGTATGATGTCCTAAGAAGGCCCACTTTGCAAATTAGCGAACATCTGATTTAAATTTCATTATCCAGGATATTCTTCATAGTCAAAACTTATAATTTGATGTATAAAGGAAAATAGAAAAAATTCTTCAGCATTTTATTCAGGAGGAAAAAAGGATGCATTTCTTTGATGAAGGATATATTGGAGGTGTGTTTTAATGGACAGAGAATTAAAACACAGAACAGCCTATCAAATTAATGGATAGTGTAGCTACTCAGTCTCTACTTCTCATCTAGCTGGGTTCCTGTGGAGAGAAAGGGGTTACAAACATATCTGGAATTTGTTGTTAGGTCTAGATGGATTCACAGGTGGGACAGCAAGTTCACAAAATTTCAGTTAGACAGGATTCCACATGCAATGAGAGGAGAGAGAAATAGCTATGGGAAACTACCAGGGTAAGGCCAAAACAAGTCAGAATGAAATGCACAGAAAATCTGTGCAAAATCAGTATCTCACATTCTGAGATACTCAGAAAAAAGAGATGCTGTTTTGATGTGGAGAGAATTTACTATAGAGGCCATTCAGGATCCTTGTATTTTTACTTTTTCAGTATCATCAGAGAGTACTTACTTTAATAAACTGTATGCTGCACTTTCTTAATGTGATGCATAAAGGTGTCTCTAATCTGTGTCTGTTTTAAGGGGGGAAGACTAAAACACACAGTCAATTGCTCATTGTGCTTCCTAATTAAATAGTTTTCCTGCCCCAAAGGTTTTTATGGGCCACTGCTAAGGTCAGACAAATTCTCTAAATAGGATAAGATCTTTCACCTCCTGTCCTTACCCAGCTGACCTGTTCTATTGTTCAAGCCCATTAAACCTGGTTGACTGCTTCCATTAAGAAGCAAAATGGGATTTGGAGTTGGCTTTTGCTCAAGTACTTCAAATTAACTTCCCCCCCCCCCCTCCTCCCCCCCAGTTTTCAACTAGCTTCACGTAGAGACAAGTATCTAAATAATGAATATTTTTGGTACAGTATGATTATTGTAAAATTGGTTTCTGATGCTGCTTCAGAATCTGGGAAAGTATGTATTTTGACTGGTCAATTAGCTTAAAAGCTATCTGAACAAAGAGCTGTCCTTTTGTAAAGGAAAACAGCACCTTATTTTTTCTGGTTATTGTAACTAGTTTAACTGTAATTGCACTAGAAGCTACAAATTTGAGTAATTTTTTTGTTGGATTCTAAGACCCTTACTTGTTTTTCAATAAAAAGTCAAGCAACAAAATAAATTAACATTGCCAGTTTACTGCCTGGATCCACAGCTACATATTGTGTACAAAGTTTTTCTGTACATGTCAGAGGGTTCTGGAGGGTTTTTTTTGATTTTTCAGAAAAATCTCCACTTTGGACAAGCTTTACACTACAAAACATTCAATATGCTGATAAAATACACAGCTTAATAATATAAAATTATTTTTAAAACCCCAAGCAGTTGAGATTTTAATGTGTAGACTACCTAAGGGGGTAGCTCCCAAAATTTTCATGGATCTTTAATTCAAGGATGGATTTTTGTTGTAGAAGAATCTCTTTCAGCAATGAGGGACACAATTTCTGGTGTTTATACTTTGTAGTATTTTTCAGTTTCCTGCTTATCTAAATCCAGAAAACTCCTGATGCTTTTTCTTGGCTTTATTTCTTTATCCAACAGCAGTCCAAATTCTGAGCTATGTTCTGCCAGGAACACATTAAAAATGGAGGCACCCCATAGACACCCCACAGTTAGCATCACTGTCCTCTGTTCCTTGGGATTATCTTGCTTGACAACACCTTGATGTTTCTGAACCTTTTTTATGTTGAAGCAGGAAACTGTCATTAAACTGTGACCAATTTAAATTCCCATGGAGAAAAAAATGGATGAAAGAGATGATAAAACTCTCTGAACTCCTTCCAAATTGTCTAAGGCCATGAATACATATATTGGAAAGGGTGTGTCCTCCTTATTTTATATTCATCTTTTACTCAGAAGACTGACTTCACAGGAATAAACAAAATTAAGTCGGATATTTGAAAGCAACTTCAAAGCAGTTCAACACCTTAATTCTATTGATGGCTCTTTTGAAGATGCAGATCTTCACCTCTTGAATAATCTACATCTTTTAGAATGCCCTATTATTGCACAGATACTGAAAGCTCAAAATTAAAGAGCTTTTCAATGGAACAGTTGGAATTTTTCTTCCCAAACTTTGGGATTATTCAGAATGCTGTGAAAAGAGTCTCTTTGATTGAGCATACTGTTTTATTACTAGTGCAACAAAACAAAGTGTTTTACTATGTCAACATAAGAGTCTAAGGTTACTAAAGGACAGAAAGCACAGAAACCTGGTTAGTAGTAGTGAAGCTAGAAGATACTAGTATAAATTAAGATTTCATACCTAATTAAAAACTAGAAATGCTCGGTCTCTTTTGACTTAGTTTCTAGACCCAGATATATATCCCAGGAAGAGCTCAAATAAAACAGTTAGGGGAGGTCTGAGAGTACTCATGATTAATTTACGGGAAGATGAGTGGAACTCTTCTTGCTCTGGAGAGCAACATTTATATTTCTCTTTAGCTATGGTCTTCTGACTGACTTTCTTTTCTTTTCCCATCTTGTATAGCCAAACACAGTGTAACTATACCAACATATTGAGCTTTGAAGGCCTGAAGTTCCATTACATATGTTTTTATGGTGATTCAAACCATACCTACATCAAAATCTTGGTTAGGAGCTGAAGGAGTGCCTGAAATACAAGCACTCCAAATTCCTCTGTTTCTTTTCAGGTGTTCTCCAGAAACTGAGAAATGCTATGAATTCATATAGTAACAAGAATAGTGAAACATACACTATTTTCACATTCTTTGGGCATAAGTGTCAGGAAGGGTCCCTCTGATGGATTCTGTGGCACTGGACCAGGAGGGTGCAGCTGTGATGATGTCTCAAGGTTTTCAGAAACCCAACAAGATTCTCAGGATCTGCACACAGGTTTCTGTCAAAATGTACAATTATGCCCTGCATTGTGACACTAGATCTGATGAGAGTGATCACTAAAGTCTCTTCTGCATTGTATTTCATGCCCTCTATGTGTAAAAGGTGTAAAAACTCAGGGCATTGGTGAATCTCTCTGTGTCACCAGCAGTCTGCTGGCTTCTGCTTCTCAGAAATGGGCAAGCATCACCTGTACAGCAGATTGCTTCTGCAAAGTGTCTTTCCCTCTCTTAGTTAAGTCTTTCTACAGAATGTGAAGGTCAAATTTCCCTCAGCAACCTGCCTGTGTTTCTTTCTCCCTGACTAAGATTTTTATCAACTTCAAATGCTCCATAATTTTGGCATCTTAGCAACATTGATATTTATTTTTCTGTGCATCACATACATTTATTTTTCTGTTCATGACAATCTTCTTTCAATCAGACTCTCGCTCTTCATATTGCTATCTTCTGTGTTTCTGCTAAACCCAAATTATTCCAATTTGCCATGATAGACCAGGACAGGCACAGCCTATTTTGAAATGCCTCTGTCTATGTACTGAGATTTCAGTGCCACACCAGTGCCTGGCAGACTCCAGGGCTGTTCCTGCTGCCTCTCTCACTGTGCCAGCAGGGAAACTGGAAATGGTTGCATCACTGCACATTATATAAAAAAAAGAAACAGTCCTCTCTTCCCATAAAGTAATCTATCAATCCTGACCTTACCTAACATAATCTGTGGCAGTTACTTGTCTTGTCAAGCAGCAGGTGATCACTTTCTAGGACATCAACCTGAACCACTATTAAGGCCAAGATTTTTTCAGCAAGTCAGAAAAAAATGCCAGATCTTCTTACTGTGCTATGTGCAGAAAAGACAATGTGGCCATATTTGTTGTTCAGTTGGATGATTTACAGTCTAAACTGTAGATGGAGAATAATATAACAAAAAGATATTTTAGAACCTATTCAGGTTACATGGAAAAGCACTTCTAAACACAGAAACTCACAGCCCATTCAAAAAAGAGAGGCTTCTTTTTTAGTTTCTTCATTCTTTTTCTGCTCTAAAATAAAAATACTTCACCCAAAATCTACATAATGCTCCAGATTCTCCATAGGAATTGCAGAAAATACAAGGTAATTAAAAAGCTGGTGTTTACAGCAGTTTATTTCTATTAAGTTTTCCAGTGTCAAAATGGTTTTAGTATTATCATCAGTAGTCACTTTAACTTATCTAATTAGCTACTTTGATTTGTTTAAGGATTTTACTGTCCTATCTGATTGCAACCGTTCATCAAAAATGTGAGAAAGAGCTTTGAATGATAACCATGTCTGAAATTAATTTTTCTCATTTACTTAAGTGATACTAAAAAAATGTTCAAAAGAACCTCACCTCAAAAAAGTTAACTGCATGTGAAAGCTCTTTTTCTTCCTATTATTTGTTATATTCTCAGAAATTATCCATAATATCTTCTGACATAAGTTACAGACACCCATGCAAAATTAAATTGACAATTTTAATGGGATTTAATAATTATGGAATATCTTTGGAATATTACTTGGTAAACACAAATATACCAAACTAAAGGTCTGTGTGGATTTACTCAAAGCTCCACATTAATATAGAGAGCAAAATAATAATTGAACCAAGAACCTGATTATTAGGCTGCAGTACACCTGCTATGTGTTTGAAATACCAATCAGCTACTGCAATTTATTATGTACAAATATTGGAAACTTACTGCCTGTATTTAAAATTTTATTATGTTTAAAGAGTCATTTAAATATCCCCAAATTATAATTTCTCCCAGCATGGCATTTTTGAGCTGTTATTAAAGGGAGTATTTACATTCTCTTCAATCCATTAAAGCATTAAAGTATTTCCTGATATAGAAATGATAGGGAAATTCTCGTTCTCAAATGTGTTTCTGTCTACACATATAGTTAGCTAAGACTCAAAGAGGTTTAGGTCCTGACCTCGCGCTGTGATCTCTTAACAGGGATACTTGGATCATCACAAAGTTCTCCAGAAGAATTCACAGCAATGGGTTACAAGGAAAGACATGACTCTTGCTTTGTCAGTCACAACAGATGTGTTTTATGTAAGAACTTCAGGATATAAAATCTGAGGGATAACCAATTTATAGGTTAGATTTGGGGCCATTTTGTACATTTGGAAAAATTGGTTTTATCCTCTTTTCTTTTCTTTCTTTCTTTCCTCTTTTACCAACTCTGCCAACATAAGACTGTTCTGAAAATGTTACAAAATAAAAGAAAGTTTGTATGAGGTCAGTAAAGATATTTTCCACTTCACCCTTCCCCTATTTGTTTTTTCAGCATTAAGGACTTTTAGCATTTTTTCAACAATATAAAAAAGGACCTATGTACATAGAAATTTTAATTAAATTTTAATTAAAATAAAATTTTAATTTTCAGTTGTGTCTGAAAGTCTTCACACTAGAAGATTAGCCTAAAACAATTTTTCTGCATGCCATTAATTTTAAAATATTATCTAAGAAGATAACTCTGACAAGATATTTTTAAATGGCTACTATCTGATGATAGAACTTTTTCCAGATTTTCTCCTGATGAGGGTGCACAATCCAGCAATAGATTTTATTCCGGAACACACAAGCTCAGGTGTGGGTATTGGGCCAGAGCCTGGAAAACTGGGAGCTGCCCCACTGGGAGTGCTAAAGGGGAAAAATAAGGATTAGCTCTAGTAGCCAAGTCCTCCCTGGGAAAAGTCATCACCTATGTCAGGCAAGTGCTTGGGATTGTACCCCATGACAACAACACCAGTTTGATTTTCTTGAACAAGTTAGAGTCTGGTCTCCAAATCCTCACATTAGAGTTTTATATTGTTGCAACTGTTGTTTCTGTCAGTTGAGTTATGCTGGTGCAAACACAGAGTAAAGCATTACCTGATCTGTTGCCTGTGCTGCTGCCTGTCTTCTGGTCTACACAAGGCTGCAAGAGCTTCTGAGCAAGCTGGCACAATGTTTTCCTCTCCTATTTGTAGAACAATATGAAAAGGAAAGGGGAGGGAGAAAGAGTGAGATAAATTAACAGAATAAACAAATGTTTTAAAAAAGCTGCCCTTGCTGACTACCTTCTCCCTTCCTGCAGCATAAAAAAAAAAATATTTTTATTAGTTTTATCAATACTGGAGAACTGATTTTTAGATGGGAAAAATTATTGCATGTATACTTTTACTTTTGGTCAGACATTCCAGATTTCCATTAAGATGAAAAATTGCACAGAACTGAATTTCACTGCTGTAGAAGGGGTGTATGAAAATAACAGACTGGAAAACCAGAGGTAAAGAGACTTGTAAGAATCAATATGATATATGTTTAACAGAAGCTCTGTGGTGACACATACTAAAAAAAATTGCTTAGTAAATCAGGAGACAATTTAGCTTTTTTAAAAGAAAAGTTGCTATTTACTTTTGAAAATCCTCTCTTTAGGCAAGAGTATCTCAATCAGATATTGACTTGGAAACCTCTTCAAATAGTGGCATTCTGCTTGAGCTTGATTTCTAAATAGGCTGATTCTCTTTGGAGAATTTTGTATACGTCATGGTTTGAGGTTGCTGCAATGCCAGTGCCCCCATGAAAATACCCTCTCCCTGGTGTCTGCTGTGAGATGTGACCAGGAATAAGCAAAGCAGGCTCCAATTCAGAAATAAAGAAAACTTTATTAACCTACAACTATATGTAAAGAGAAACACACAGAAAGAATGAAAACCTTCCAAAAATATTTCCTCCTCCCCCAGATCACCAACTCTTGGATAATCACCACCCTTTAGATAATCAATTCTCAGTTCATCAAGGAGTGAGGAGTCCCCCTTGTGCCATAGGCTTCCCCTGGAAACACAGTTGAAACCTCTTGTGTTTCCATGTCACTCATAGCACCGCCCGGAGATCATTTGCCATCGTGACATCTTTCTTCCATGTCCAGTGCTCTCACCACTGTGCATGGTCCAGAGCCGCTTCTAGGGTTTTCCTTTTAAGGGCGCTTTGTCCCATTTCGAAAAGAGCACAGTCTCTCACTTTCGGGACACCTGTCCTCCCCAGATTTCACCCCCTGGGGCCGAGGGGTCTCAGGAACAGAGATCTTCTCTTCCACCAAAGATTGAGGGCACCAATCACCACCCTCCTCATCCGTTGTCTCTATTCATGCACTCCCATAACATCACTGCACTCTCTTGGCTCCAAGCCATTGCCTCCCCCCAAATGCAGTCTCTGTGTCACAGGAAAAAAAATTGGTTCTGTCCATGGCTATACAAGAAAAGTCCAGCCAAAGGCCGCTCCATCACCTCCTCCCACCTAAGATTCTTCTCCACTTCTCTCGTGGCCCACTTCCTCTTATCTCATCTCTATCTCTCTTTTCATTCAGCTCCAGGAAGATCAGCATTTGAAAGGTTTCCATCATCCAAGAAAAGGGTTAAAAATCTCAGGCTCTGCCTGTCCAGAACTCCCACACTGCCCTGCTGGGCACCTTCAGCCACAACCCACCCTTCTCCTTCTCAGCAGGCCTGCTATCGAGAGTCAAGGTGGCACAAGCACAGGCTGGCTCTCTCTCTCTCTCTCTCTCTCTCTCTCTCTCTCTCTCTCTCTCTCTCTCCTGGGGGAGGGGTGGGGGGTGGCTGCCTGATGTCTCTTGCTGCTCCTCCACCCTTCCATCCTCAGGGCCCAGGCCTACCTCACCCGGCCGCATGGCTTGCCCTCCAGCAGCAGCAGCCAGGCCGGGGAGGTCTGACCTGTTTCCCTGCCGGAGCCCAAGAGAAGGTTTTCCTGCAATTTCTCTGCTTTTAACCCCTGTGTTCTCAGAGGCGTATCCATGTCCTCAGTGGCCACACCAGGTGCCAATATTCAAATCTGAGCGCCTATTGGATTGACAACAGAATCCCAAAAAACTCACTTCCTCTCAAACCATGACAATATATTAGAGCTAAGACATTTGTGCTCTGGAAAAAAATGACTGGTGTGTCTCCCTTGCTCTTCAAAACTCAACACTTCTTCTGGGGTAAAAAAGAGACACAATAAATTTGTTTATAAATCCATTTCTAGCCAACTACTGCCTTTATCCTTTTTATTCATGTTGTAAGCGGCTTACTGTCGCCATCCAGACAATGTTTGAACTTGCTCCCTTAGTTGTAATGCGAGCTAGTCTTTGAACCATCCAGCTAGTCCCTTCCCTTTCATGTCTCAGATGGTGTGGCAGAGCCCAAAGCAGGTTTTGGTTGTGTTTCTAAAGGCTGGAAGTGGACTTGCCTTGCTGGCTAACTCTCTGAAATTCATGCTGGCATGTGCATGCCAAAGAGTTTATCTCCGTGTCCCCAAGGCCAGAAAGCAAAGCGTTAGGAGTAGAGCACAGCAGCTCCTGGATCCAGGAAGATGTCTGATCATTTCAGACTCCACATAAAATTATCCACTTGCCTCTACTGAAATGACAGAGCAGAAGCAGAGTGACAGGTAAGACAGCTCCTCCCTGTGCTGTGTGGCTACACCAGGCAGGGAAGGCTGTCGGAACCCAGGACATTTCTCTGGCTGCCCTGGAGGAATTGAGACCCTGCCAGGGGGCTCAGAGACCTTGGCATGGAGTCAAAGACACCTGTGCCTTCAATTTTAACCCATGGAAAAAACTACCAACTTTGTATGAAGATGTACAAGCCACAAGAGTTTGAAGAGGATGATAGTGAACTTATCACCAGGTGAAAATGTAGAATTTTGGGGCTTTTAGAATGGGGATTCAAGAAGCGAGATGGAGGAACCTGTGAGTGTTCTGTCTTTCTCCTCCTTCTTCTTAGCCTCCATCTTCTGCTGTGATGGTGGCACTTTTGGATTGGTTTAGAGTAGAGACAAACTGTCTAACATAAGTGATAGGTATTGGAAAATCATTGTAAATAATGTACACATAGTTTTTAGTATAAAAAGATAACACGGCCCTGAGGGCCGTCAGTGTGCTGCAACGCGACCTGCTGGACATACCTCTGTGGGTCACAGAAACAATGTTATAGATAAGGAAAATAGGCAACCTTGAGAATGAGAGCCAAGGAATCCTGTCTTCTTCAGTCTTGGGGCTAGGAAAAAGAGATTTTCTAGCACCTCGGGGTCGTCTCAACATGAGGGACCTCATCAGAAGGCATTCAGAGCAAGTTTGCTGGTACCCCTCTACATCTACCTTGATGGAGAGAAGAAATGGGAATGGGGCTCTGAGGACAACTGCAGCCACATTTCTCTTCACAGAGAAAAGCAAGACACAACTTCCCAAGGATTTTCTGGGATTCATGTTCTCTGAACATCAGAGAAAGAAAAAACAATTCTTATCTCATTTACTGCTCCTGTGTTTTGGAACAAGTGGAATGCATTGTGGAAGATTGTTTATGAAGGGAATTGGTGATTGGATTCTGGTGTTGAGTGTTTTGATTCATTGACCAGTTGAATCCATTTGTGTGTCAGGACTGTTGGCTGACAGTCACCAGATGCTGTGCAGTTGAGTTGAGTGCTTGTGCAGTTTCAGTTTAGATGTAATGTAATATAGTGTAATATAGTATAGAATAATAAGGGATAATAAAGTCATTAATTGGCCTTCTGATATTATGGAGTGAGATGCATAGTTTCTCCCCTTGTCAGGGTTGCCTTGATTTACAGTAGACAACCTTGGCACTGCACGAGAGAGAAGAGGGCCTGAGAGGGCAGGACTGTTGCAAAGGAGGAATAGATGAGGTGGTTGTGGTGATAGGCAGATTTGGGAGTGCAGCAGTACCAAAATCTCTGTGCTCTCTTACTTGAGATGGTTGTCTGAACAAAATAATTGTTTCCCCATATCCACCAGGTACTAGGGTAGATACAACAAGGTTAGTTGAAAAAACTTAAATAGCAATCAGTAATGTGGCTGATGACAGAGATTTTCTGAGTACTGAAGTTGACAATGCTCAGCTACTTCAATTGGCATCAGGAATAATGGGACACTTGAAGTTCTCTGTATAGAGATGGATTACTGTACCCAGAGGTAACCAGGCTGGACCAAAACTACATATTACAGACCTCAATAATTACTAAACTATAATTTGTACATAGGTCTTTGTATGATGAAGGTCACAGTTAAAATATATTGATATATGTCCTAGAAATCTGTATACACAGTAAGCAAGAGTAAATACCAAAGAGCAATTAGAAAATTAAAATACTCTACCAATATATGCATTCCATAATCTTTCCATTTATCTTTCTCTTTAAGAACAATGTTCCCACGCTCAATCTTTTATTTGTATATAAAGGCTAGAAATTTCTTCCACTGAAAGCTATGACTCAAGTTGAACAGCACAACTGAGGGACCTGAGGTTGAAAATGAGAGATTCAGTCTTCACAAGGCAAAGGATAACACCAAGCAGTTAAGATAGTTCAAGATGGCTCAGACTTTATGACACAAACCTGTAATAAGCATGACATTTTACTATGTCTGGCTTTTCAACTTTAGGCCTTTTCTTTCTGTATAAAATTTCAAGACCTTTTAATATCTTCCAATACATATTTTATTCTACTACATTAACAACACAGCTCAGGTTGTGGTTCTGCCAATATCCTGTCATGTTCAGACAGCAATTCAAAAATAACACTAACTGTCCTTAACCTGAGTTGTCTTTTTTAATGATTCTTGGTCAGACAAATGGCAGGAACAGCTCTTGAAATCTGTCCTGTGATAAAGTTCAGACAGCATTAACAAAATATTAAATTTAAGCCATACAAATATCCATTTAAGAATTGGGAATGTTCCATCTTTCTCAACATTTATGAAGTATGAATCACCATGACATTCAAGTACATTTCATTATGTCTGGAAGGATTTTGCATGAATTCCCATGAGATTTGGCAAAGTGGTAGCATATTTAGAACTCCTTGATATGTTGAATATTAATTATATTAATTATGGTACATTTCTCTTGAAGATGCATTCCCATATATTTTTCTTCAAATAATATAGCTTCAAATAATATTTGCCCTTCAAATACAATAGCTCAGTTGGTTAGAGCATGGTGGTGATAATGTGTTAGTGGTGGGTTTGAGCCAGAGCCATGTATGCACCGCTCACTTCAGAACTAGACTTGATGATCCTTGTGGATCCCTTCCAACTCAGAAGATTCTGTGATTCTGTGATTAAATCAGAAGAGAAGTTTACTAGTCCTTGTACAACAAATCACATTAAAAAGCAACAATTGAAATAATTTCTTGTATTTCTGGGTTAAGATCTGATTTAGAATAATGTATTTTCCAAAAAGTTAGTATTCTTGTTGAAAGAGTTGTAAACAGTTTCTCAGCACTAATTGCACAAGGAAAGAAATGTCTGGAGAGGCACTGTTGCTTCTCATTTTGACTGTCAAATGATCTCTGGCTTTCTATTATCAAACATATATAAGGAAAGCTGGGAATGGACTTTACTAGTTGCAAACTTCTTTAACTATTATTCATGGACTTTTCAGTTTCCCCCTATCAATACCATCCTAGATATTTTTAATATAAAAGAAAATAAATATTGTAAGATGGAGACTACTAAGAAAAACTAGGAAAACCTGAAAGGAACTGACTAAGGAATTCAGTCTTTTTCTAAAAAGTGGTTTTTGCAGGTGCCCCACCTCTAGTGGAATAAAGCTTGGATGTTAATGAATGCAAATAGCTTAGCAGGTGTTTGAGTTTGTCTTTTAAACTCCATCACTGATGAGGATTTATTTTGTTCTTAATGACATATTTATATGCTTTCAGAGGCAAAAAGTATTTGAAAATACACCTGCTGATGCTGGTGCCACTTTGAGCTGATTTGATTGCTGTGTATGTGGGTTAGCTTTGATAGTACATTACGTGGCTCCACCTCACTTTCACAGGCTTAATAGAACTCTCAGTGCTTTTGTTGGAGTCCATGAAATGCACCAGTAATCCACAGTTCTTGAAACAAGAGCCTTTCCATCAGTTTCCGTAGGCTTTGAATTAGGTTCAAAGATTGCTACCCAGAAGCAGCCGCAAAAGTTTGCATACTAGGGAGGATTTGCCACACTACCTCACACGGTCAGTTCTGCAAGACAAAGAAGCAGGAGCTCTAATGAGAACTCTTCATTGTCCCTACATAGATGGGACAGTGATACAAGTCACAAAGGTTTAATTTTGATTGAAGTGTTACTCTTTGTATGAGAGTTACAGAAATGGAAAATGTTGCTTAGGATAATTGCCAATCTTATTGTTTCAAGCTGTTTGAAGACTGATCACAGTTTTGTTACATTAGTGTTCTCTGTTGGGTAAGCCATGGTAAATATCTAGAAAGGTGGAATACACTGAGGGAATATTAACTATGGAATGTGCCTATAGGAAGGCAGCACAGACCCTGAACAACTGAACCAGTAATCCTACAAACGGGCAGAAACTGAATGCCCTGTGGGAAACCAAGGAAATGGGAAAAGCCAGGGTAGAAAGGCTGCAAAGGGGAAAGGACTCTTAAAGTTAGTATTCCCAAAAGAAATTAAAATCCAGGTAAAGAGATCCTCTTTAAATTTTTTATTAAGAATCCCGGCATCTTGCATGACACATCTGCCACCTGGTCTAAGAGGTAAACCAAGAGTCTCTCAGAGTGAGAACATACTCAAAAGACAAGTTTGGCCCTATGTACAAAAAGTTACATGATACTCCCTTGTACTGAGAATCTTAGTCAAAATGTGATACTTAAGGCAAGCATTTTCCAGAAGTTTTGTTCCTTTAGGGACAGAAATTCTTAGAAGACTGATCAGAACTATTTTTCATTAACATGGTTATAAAAATACTTATAGTTTATTTAAAATTTATTGGGCTATATGTCTTCTATCCTTATTTTGTCCTGAGTATTAATTAATAAGGCTTGTTGCCTGACAATGAACATCAATAACTCAAGGGTAGACCCTGAAATAAAACAGCTATGTGTGAAAGAGTCTGTCAAGATACCATTTCACCATAATCCTTATAATGGGAAGCATGAAAAGTCTAGAAATCTTTGTTTGCATGGTTTATGCTGCTATATTGGACAACTCTTTTCCTAAAGCATGTAATGTATATGAAATAACACTTTCTGTTTAATTTTCCTATTTACTGAAAAAATTTCTGCTAAAATTGTGCCTTTTGGGATTCATTAATTTTTTTAAGAGTTTTTCTCTGAATTCTCTTACAGAACTGCAATGTCCCTGCAACATAGAACACAGTAATTGGATACTTTTATTAGCAGAATACAGAACAATTATTTTGTTATACAACCTAGCTAGTTGCAGTGGAGACAATGACAACAAAACTGAGACTATGATTATCAAGTTACAGCTCAGGGGTGATTCCTAACAAAGACATTTGGAGATGTAAAAAGAACATCTTGAGCTGCAGAGAAGAGGAGAAGCAATAGGGAAGAGAGGGGCTGAGAAGAAGGTATCTGGAGATAAAATGCACAGTTCTTCTTGTCAGTAAATAGTCCTCAGGTTGTGTGGAATAAAAACTGTATCATACATCCTTGTGAAACTGCTCTGCCTTCCTACACTGTCTCTTGCACCTTCCTCTGCAGAAGCTGGTGCTGTTCATGTGTGCTCAGGAGTCAGTGTACTCCACTGGCTGAGACACCACAGCATCTCCCTTCTCTGCTCAGAAGTGTTTCGAGTTTGACTTCCCACTAAATATTTTTCTAGTATACAAATATGGGTAATGAATTTCATTTGAAATGAAGGTCATCCAATTTCTTTCCAGTTTATCCTTTATTTGTTCTGATTTTTACAAAAGAAAGTCATGGGACAATAGCTATTGATCTGTGTCGGTGCTCTTGGTAACTGGAATGAGACAGCTGGTTACTCACAGCTGCTACAGCCCACTCTGATGACAGGCTCTGTTTTTTCCCCAGAGTGTATGCATGCGGAATATTCTTTATCTGCTAGATTAATTTTACATTAAATTTACAGCTTCGGTTCCCATGAAGACAGTGATTTTAATAATTTAGCAACACACTCAGAATACATCTGATGAAAATATGACAAAGGAGAGATGTTTAACCCAGTACTCTGCTAACCTGGAATGGTAAAGATTAAGATATTCAGCATGTCATTACCAATGTTGAACCCTGCCATGCCTTCTCAGCCTCTTGACCCCATTCTTTTTTCACTCTGTTGCCATGCACCTTACCCAAACAGACATGTATAGCCGTCTTCAGCAGGAAACTCTGGAGTGACCAGAAAGGTCTGTATCTATATGAGAAACTTCATTAAACTTTAAAAGTTTTGAAACTCTATTATTCAAGCTATCACACAACTTGATTGTCCCTGACCCACTTAACCTGTGCCTAATAGCATTTTCCCAAACAATCCCCAAGTTACAGATTAGGAATTAGGACAAACTACCGGAATTTGCACAGAACTATTCCTCTCTGGCAGAAAAGAGGATTTAAAAATGTGGACATGGGCTCTGTGGCATATGGCCAGGGCCAGAGATTGGTTTCAGACACACATTAATTCCCAGATATTGTTACAGCCAAAGAGAATATGTTATGTTTTTCTGAATACAGATACAGGGGAAGAGCTGTTTCTGTGGCAGACACACACTCCTGCTTATGAGTTTTTCTGAGCTCTACCAAATAGTTTCTCTTTTTTGTACTTTCCATCTTACTTTGTTGCTCAGCATTGACCTCTGTGCCAGGTGATACATTCTCTTTATTCCTCTTACTTCTACTGTCCTATTCAAAATTTTCCATAATTTTTTTCCATATTTTTCAAACTCTTATCTCAAAGTTCCATGTTTCTCAAAAAATCAGTCCTATTTTTTCTTGCCCATTTCTGTCTTTTACCCATTTTTCTCTCTTCCTTTCTTTCTAAAGTCCTTAGTACACTGCAAAATACAACAATTTACTCCCTTTCATCTGCTTTGGATGTCTTCCAATCTGACTTTCTGTGTTTTCATACTGACACCATTCTTACTAGTCTTGCTAATGACAAATACATTTCCAAAAACCTGCCACTTCTTTGTCTTCAATGTCTTCAAAAACAATCCTTATAATCTCCATCATTATGGCCAAGCATTTCATTCATGCACTCATGCATGCTGCCTTGATTAGTAAAGGATTCTCCAAAGTGCAGTCATTGCCCTCATCAGTCCACATAAATCACTGTTTTGGATTTCATCTTCATTGTCTGAATCTTTGAATGTTAACTCTTCTCATCAGCTATGTTCACTGGCTTCCTGTCCAAAATCTTTTTGACCTTGAGAATATTCTCAGACTCAAGGGGCTCTTTGTGTCTTCTTCAGGCAGCCACCCTTTGTCTGTCTTGTCTGCTTCCTCCTTCTGTTGTGTCTGTCTATTCCTTGTCTTATTGGCTTCCTCTACAAATTATGAGTGTTTTGATTTTATTGAAAAATTCATTATCTCTCCCACACAAACTGCATTCTAAAGACTTGCTTGTGGCTTGTAGTAAATTAGGATGTATATTTTCTTTTCTCCCTACCTTCAGTGGTTTTTTTCTTTTCTAACCTTAAACAAATTTTAATTACAGATTTTTATGCATAAATTTAGTGAGTGCTATGCTGAGTGGTACAGCATTGATCACCACACCACTATTTTTCACCGCCACTGGAAAAATGCCGCTCTTTGGTATCCAAATTAAAGCACTCATAAATTTTTTTAAGTAGTCGAAGAGTTTCTGACACACCTTTTAATTTAAATGGCAACAATGTATCTATTTTCAGTATAGTACTTGGAAATGACATGCACAAAGCAGGTCTCTCCAACACTTCATGAGTAAGTGAACTATGCTCAGTAAATGAGTAAGCAAGCTATGAAGCGAATAAGCAAAATAAGCGCCAATACTATGTTGAGTAAGCAAACTCCATCTTCCTTAGAGAGCCTGTTTTTACCTTCTTGGCTTTTTGTTTCCATGCCAGTGGTAAAAAAGCCTGCTTTGCATAGAAGCTGAAGAAAGACTGGAAATTACGTGGAAAAAGCCTGCAGCATTTCTAGCTGAAATTGGTAAGTTGTCTAAACAGGAAACTAGTGAATTTTTTTTTTTTGTAACATGAATACATATCAACAATCTTTAATTTTAATAGATCTCAGAAAGTTTTTTGTAGCACTGAGCAAACATGATTGTATGAAATAGCTCTTTACTATTGATGTGGCATAAAGACCTTTTCTCCTTAGGTAGCAAGGGGGCACCAAAAAATACACAGACCTTTTAAATCAGTCCAAATACCATTGTATTTATGATCTAGACTTAATTGCAATCTGAAGTTATCTACCTTTATTTGTATGATCTAGACTTAATTGCGATCTGAAATTACCAGTAACCAAAGAGATAAATATTGATTTAGAAGGGTAACAAAGTAGTGAGGGGTTGAGAGGGCAAGTGCCATGAGGAGGTGCTGAGGGAGCTGGGCTTGTGCATTCATGAGAAAAGGAGGCTCAGGGATGACCTTGTCACTCTCTACCACTACCTGAAAGGAGGCTGTAGCCAGGTGAGGGTCAGTGTCTTCTCCCAGGAAATGCATGACAGGATGAGAGAAAATGGCCTCAAGATGCATCAGGTGGAGTTCAGGTTGAAGATCAGAGAGACTATCTTCAGTGAAAGAGTTGTTAAGCATTGGAATGGGCTGCCCAAGGTGGTCTATCTGGGTTTTTTTTTCCCTTTGTTCTCCTTTCACTTTTCTCTTTCCTCTCTCTTTCCAGATGCTGCATGTTTAAAGAAGCCAAGATCCCTGTGGACAAAAAGCACTAGGTTTTTTCCTCTATGCACAAATTGTTTTCACAGGTTAAGAACTAGGGACATGAATAGACAAAACTAGGATTTACAGCAGGTTTAGATACTTGGATTAGTGACCAAGCCAAGTTTTACACTACCAGAGTAATTTATCTTTGGCTGCAATCACGTGTTACAGCCAGATTTTCTGTGAAACCAGACTAAAAATACTCATTGGCTATTCCACAGGACCATGAGACAGCCTTCTTTCCTACTCCTCAGGCAGTCTTGTAAATGCCATAATTTTCTGGATAGCAAGGCAGGATATGAAAGCCATTCAGAATTCAAATACAATCTTGGCATATTTATAAGGGAGTCTGCCTTTATTTCAGTCTTGGTGGGGTAGCCCTCCCACTGAAGATACTCCTGGAGAGTCAAAGAGTTTTACTGAATTAGGAAATGGACTCCACAGCCTTCTTGAAACCCTGGTACAGATCAGCTTTGCCTAAACCATTTATTTTGTTTGAACACTTTCAAGTATCCTAAGCAAGCCATTTCTGTACTTAGCTAGCCTTGTAGTTAGAAAGATTGTGGCGGGATTTCCCTTGCATTTCATTTTTTCTCTGATTCAATCTCAAATGTTTCTTGTTTTAAATACCGTCCATTTGTTTTATGGAATGATCCTTATATACACAGTCTCCTAAGCTGCCCTATGCTTCTATTAGTGTTAAGCGCCTTTCTTCTTCAAAAACCCATGGATGCCTGGGTCTGAGGGACTCAGACTAGTTCTATGCACAGTCCCACAGTTTGGCCAGTGCCCATGGGCCTTCATGTCCCTCATGAATCATGGCAGGATTTTGCTGGGAACCAAGGTGCCAAAGTACCTGCAATCTGTGCTGCCAGGTGCCTGCCATTCCCAGGGCTGCAGTCAGCTTGCTCTCCTTCATCCTGGGGCCACAGAGCCATGTCACATGCTGAAATCCTCCTGTGGGGCAAGGCAAGGATGAAGACATATAGCAGAGTACAGCACTACTGACTGCTCACACGCTCTGGACTCTACTTCTTCATGAAGCAAAATTCTTTAAAGAAATAAAAAATATCTTCTCCAGGGAGAGAGAGCATATACCAAGCAGTGCAGAGCCAGACCCTCGGATTCTGACACTTCCATGGTATCTCCAGCTTCCTGCATAGACTCTGCTCAGGATCATGACTCACTATGGCATGGTCTGCTACAAAATTTTTGTTCCTGTTCTTTAGATTTCAGTATGTCAGAGAGAGATTTCACAAGTCTTCCCCTAACTGCTTTAGTGGAAATATTCAGTTCTGCCTGCACTGTTTAAGAAAGCAACATTGATAACTAATAGAAGAAGTATTTGCTAGTAGAAAAACAAATAACCAAGTCATTTCAGCCTATAGTTTGGGCTTGTTGCAATGGATAACACATAAAGCTGTGAGGAGGACAAGATCACTTTACTTCTCTGTGAGAGGTCTGAAGAACTAGGAAGGGACTGCTGGGTTTAGCTTTGTAGTGGAGAGAAGAGGGGATAAAGATATAAATTTTCAAGGGTCTGTCAGATGACACATGTACACTAGACAAGCAGCTAAAGATGCCTTATGGGAAAATCTATGGGCTCATATTTTTAGGGAGGACTTTTACCCATGAGTACGTGCACCCAGCCTCTTCTGCATGTGCCTAACTAATCTCTATTCTTAAAAGTCCCTTTGCATTTACAAGTAGGTCAGTTTTACCAGAACTGGAATATAATTTTTCTTTGGGTTTCATAATTGAGCTATCACATTCCGCTTTATATTTAGTTTCTGCTTGCATATCCACTTATAAAAGAATCCAGTATTGGAGACATCTCTAGGCAATATATTTTATGTCAGAGTAAACTAAGAGTGGCAAATGAGGCTTCTTTGTTTATCTTCTTCCAGTTAGTAAAGTTCCATGACAAAAAAGGTTTCCCATCCATGACAGAAATACAGTTGATCCAAGTAGTCAGAATTTTATGAGAGTGTGTGAAAAACAGCATTTCAAGTAATCTCCATTCCTGGGGAGATCCTGCATTACAGCTTTTGCAGTGCAATACAAAGTAGGGTTTTGCCATTCATCATTCACAGCTCTATTCCTGTACAGAGCAACAGACTGCTTGTCTCAGCTTGCTGAGTCACCTCTGAAAACACAGTGGAGCTCTCAGAGCATATCTGCTGGAATCCAGATATGGTGACAACCAGAACCTTAATACGTTGCTTTGAGAAAAGCATTCATGTTTGAGTCTCAGTGGTGATGCATAAAGGTAGAATCCCCATACCGAATAGCAGAACACTACGGAATCCAATATATTAATATCCATAACGTTTAATCTAGAATTCAGGGGAAGGGTTTGTAGTCCTTTAGGAATTAACTGCAGACTCTTTGCTTGTAATGTGCTGTAGATGGCAGATGGCAGATCACAAGCAGATGGCTTGGGGCCTGCTCCAGGTCTTTTCACTTTTGCATAATATGCTTGGTTTTCATTTCCACATTAAGGTGCAATAATGGCCTAAATCTTTCCAAAATAGTGGTCAGCCTGACATGCACAGTTCTCACTCCCATAAGCAAATCGTTACTTTGAAAAAGGTACCTTGGAAAGATACTTTAATTTTTTATTTCTCTGTACTATTGGGTTTTATCTGGTTAATCTGCTGGCTTCAGATAAGCTAAATTTTCTTTTTCAAAGACTATTTATGTGTCTTGGATAGTTTGATATGTAGACATTTAAGCCAGAATACCTTTTCTGCTTTTAGCTTTGCTTAGAGGAAAGGGTGTTTTCTTTGACACAATTAAAAAAATAACTAATGGAAAGATAGTAAAATTTTTCAACTCTGTCATTTTTTAAACTAATTTACTATTAAAAAATGTATTGTTGAAATGTTAGCTTTAGCACACTGTATCCACTGCGGATGCTGTTTTTAAGGAGATTTGCTTTATGGAATTCATTCTCAGTCAGTTGTGTTTCCTTATTAGTTCAACAGCTATGTGCATCCAGCTGATTAGTTATTATTAATTATTTTTTAGAATTGGTTTGGATTTCATCTGCTTCTTTATTCCTCGGAGTATTTAATACACTTAGTTGACAGTAAACTTGCCAGTTAGTCTATTAATAGATTAAAAATACTATTCTGTTTGTACCTAATGATGTGAAATATTGTCTTAGCTTTTTGCAAATGCAAGATGTGGCTGGGGCTGTGTGTTCTATTGCCATCTGTTAGAGGTTGGGCAGTCATCCTCTGTTAATTAGGCAGTTTTCTTTCTCTCTCCCACAACCAATCCTCCCTCTGGGAAATATCTTCTGTTAATGAGCCATTGAGTGTCACTGCACGGCTGGTAAAATTGCATCATCCCCCTGTGAGATGCTCCGCCCAGGGGGAGGAGCCAAGCATTCCTACCTGGATATAATCTGAGATTTGGAACACCACAGGCAGCCTTTTCCCACTGGATTCCCAGAGGAGCAGCTTTCTTCTCCACTGCATTCCCAGAGGAAGACCAGGCCCATCTACACCACCACAGGACCTTCAGAGGAAAACTCCATCCTTCTACTGCTCCAACAGAACCTGCAGGAGGACTGCAGCCACCATTGAATGGGAGTGCTACCAACACCCTGATCCACAGGGTGTCAGGCCATACTCTGACTCTGTCTGTGTTGGTCAGCATTACTGCATTTTTATTTTGATTTCTTTTTCCTAATAAAGAACTGCTATTCCTATTCCCATATCAATAAGGGCCTGAGAGCCCCTTAATAACTCAGAGGGAGTGGGTTTACATGTTCCCTTTAAAGAGAGGCTCCTGCCTTCCTTAGCAGAGACCTACCTTTTTAAACTTAGACAAATATTTAAGAGTTTTTTTCAAATGTTTCCAGATGGATGACTCCAATTAGAAGCTATGAACCAGATTTGCAACAGTGTTAGGTATCAAAGGTAGATTCCCTATAGTATTTACAAAATTGTATGATGCTTGCCAATTTTTAATCAGAAAAAACCAACTTGCTTAGAATTCTATTACTTGCCTGAATATATCTGAATAAATTTTGAAAATATATTCATATACCCCACAAGTATATGGATTTTCTGTCCTTGCATACTATACTAACTCATCATCTGGTTCTAAATATGACATGACAACCCAAAGAAGGTGCATTTGTGTATTTTGACACTATTGGATCTATTAATATTTCTTCCATTACTAAACATCTCAATTCACCTTATTTCACTTGGCAGCATCTCACACTGGCATCTGAATTAAAATGGAAATACAGGGAAATCCCACTTTTTAAATCCGCAAAACATGAAATCTGTGCTTAAATGAAAAAGTAAATCAGTCCCAGGATGAGGCTAATTTTGAGGTGCTTACATCTTCTTAGATGTTTATGGTCTTTCCATTGACAATAGAGTCTGGGAGATGATGTACTTGGCTATATGAAGATGTTTGCAAGACCATAAGAAGAATGATATTTTATACTGTACTGACTGTTAAGACAAAATTCCCACCAACTATAATGTGATCTTAACACTTGTCTAACATCGTGACACCTAGTGTTAGAAGAAATTCATCCCAGCAAAAGAAAAAAAAAAATTTCTTTTAGAAAATCTTAAAAAAAATAGCTTCAAGTCAATTTTGGCTGGCTGGTGTTTCTGCTGTTCTCTGGTCTATTCAAGAAACCAACCTTGCAAGACTTATCTGGTTTGAAATATAATCTGATATTGATAATGAGACAGATTTCTTATTGTCCCTTTAGGGTTATTTTCTTTTTGAAGATTTTATACCATTCCATTTAAAATTCTTCTAGAGACACAAATAATACATGCCAACTGTATCAATAATATCTGCATATTCAACTTCACCTGTAAAGAACTTCAGTAGTTACATTGATCCTTCCCATTACATTGGACCTAGTATCTGCTAATTTTATTTATTAAAATGTCTAGGACTTGACTAGGCAAGTAATTTCCTACAGTTTTTAAATCTTCCCTAAAGCTGTTTGTAAAAATTCTTTTCACGTTTGCCCTGTTCCATTCCTCTACTGTGAAACAGTTGAGCTATCATTCAACATCTTAATGCAATCACATTAAAACACCTCCTGAGTGACTAAATGTTCTTCAGTCCTGCTAGTGATAACTACGTGTTTTATGAGTAGGTAATGATAAATGATTAAAAAAATGGTTTGAAGGATGTGTGTCAAACTTTCACTCATAAAGAGTGGTTCAGATACAGAACTCACCCAGTGCTCTTCCACAGTGACACTAACATGAATAATTTATTTTATTTTCTGCTACTGCTTTTCCTTTTCACACATTTAACTGAATCAGGCTTTCAGACTTGATCTGAGTCTCACTCTCTTATCAAATTGTACTGCAAAGTCTATCTGTATTCTATATTGTTACCCTTTCTTCAGAATCAAATGTATTAGACAGCTCAGCTTCTAACATTAGAGAGTTTATATATTTCCTGTTTCAGTTTATATATTTCCTGTCAGTCAGTTGTACCTCCTGGCCACTATTGCTGAGTGGTTTTCTTTATAATTACATCCTGGTCCAGATTCTGTTCACTGATGAGGATTAATTTTTTTTTTTTCTTATGTAAACTTCTAACTAGATGGGTTTCCAAGAAGTAAAAATTTCTACTGTCAAAGCACAGAATATTTTTCTTACTATAAAAGCAACCAAGTTTATGAAGACCAAAATCTCCATCCTGTTACATTTTTGGCTCTCTTTCAGCATGTCAGTAACCATGTGGACTAATATTTCTAATAAGCCATTAGAAATATCTCTTCCATTTAAAAATTATGGAGCTTTTAATATATATTCTGTAGTCCTTCTTTATATTTTTAACCATTTGCCTTCTTTGGCTCTAAACCCTTCTTTTCCAGAATATGTCAGGAAGTGATACAAGTGATGTTCCATGGTTAATATTCTCTCTCATTCCCATTAATCTGATTATATTTTTGATTCCTCAAGTATTGATTCTATCAGTAGCCCATCAAAAAACTAAACATAGTTAACCATCTTCCTAAATTCCTAATACTGTCACAGAAGTTTTATATTTACTCTTAGGTTTGATGCTTATTTTCCAATGTGTGGTAGAAGAGGACTTAACTTGTAGGAACAACTCTTCACAACCTTCCTTGTAGGAACAACTCGTCACAACCTTCCAACTATTTTCTTTTAAGATCTGTTCTATCTTTTTTGAACAATTCAGAACACTTATATTTTTGTTCCTGCAGAACTTTATACCAAACGTCTTGCTTTTTTTTCCTCTTTCATCTTTCCATAATCTCTGTTGATATTTCAGTGTCACAACCTGCTTCTGTTTTGGTTTAGAGAGAGATAGGAAGAAATATCATTCATTTTCTTAAGTATCCAGTTATACCCACAACTGATAAGCAGCGCATCTTCCATGGACTGTGTCCTCAACCATTCAACAATGCCACTCTGGTCACAGGTGTTTTATTATAAACATTTCAAACTATCCTTTTATTAATCTCAATAGTCTATTATTTCATTAGCCATATAGAGACCACAAGAAAGGTTAAGACCCCCCATTAGATGCAAGAATAGTTCCTACACAACCCTATTCTTGATGTTTTGTGCAGACTGACACCTCTGCCTCAGCAGGCATGTACCAAATAATGTGTAACTATACTGCCATGCATCCCCTTGGGACACAGTCCCAAGTGTGCTTGTGTCTGGCCAGAGAAGCCTTCCCTCTCCCCATCCCAACAACCACTGCAGAAAATATTCTCCCACTGGAGAGATGGCAATGGAATGGTATTTTGGGCTCAGAAAAGTGAAAGGCTGCTGCTTGGTGTGGAACTCTCACTGACTTGGATAATCCTAAAATCCCTGGGTTTTATCTATAAAAGCTTCTTGCTAGTGAGCATCACTTTATAAGACCAAAGCAGACAAAAATTACCAGCTTCTTCACATTTCTGCTAGGAAGTAGATAAATGCAATACCAATATTAAAAGACCAAGTTGACAAGTATAATACCTTTGAGAAACTTTTACAAAAAACCTAAGATGATAATATGACATAGTAGTTAAAAGTACTTGCAGATTTCCCACAGAACCCTCACTGTCCATCTTTGCTGTGCAGAGTTTAATCCCATTCCATAACTTATTTTCATTGACTTATGTATTGTCTGTATTTTTAAGAATTTCATTTACAAAATAAATGCTGGAAAAGATACTTCCATCCGAAAAAAAATTGTGTCCAAACTTTTTGGACTTAAACATATCCAAATGAAAGGGTTTTTTGCAGTTGATGGTGGATTTTTGGTTAGAGATTTTTCTTTCTTTCTTTCATTTCTTTCATGAGGGAAATTATCAAGTTTTGTTATCTAAACAACTATTTCTCAAAAATGGCATGCAAATATGGGAACTTAAGTTTGTAATTCTTTAAAATTGTCTAGGAATCTATCAAACTCTCTGGGTGAAAAAACCACCTTGAATTCTAATTCAGCTAAAGAAATTTTGACTGTTTTAAAACAGATATAATTTGCAGTTAAAAGAAAAATAAAGATAATCTCCTTTTCATTATGAGTAGCTATTTTATTGACAGTCACACTTTGTGGTAAGTTTAGTGATGAAATTACCCACTAGATCAAGTAGCTTCACATCCAGACTCAGACAAGTAAACAGTGCTAAAAGCTTGTAAAAATTCAGTTTTTTTGAATTGTTATAAGATGAAAAATTCAAGTACTGTGTGAAAATGAAATCCACCTATAAAGGCTTTTTCCCCTTAAGTATCTAATCACTGTATCTAGGCACACATGCACATAGGAGAAACAGTCTGAAAACAAATTACACTCAAATATCTCTGGAACAATCTCATTGTAACAACACATATCCTGATTAATATTCTAGCCAGAAGGAAGCTGACTGAATGTCCTGGCCACTCATTTTCCAGGACTAATTTTGTTTATTTGTTAAAAGATACAGTCAAAGAACTGCACATCTTGTACAGTGTGTCCAAGGAGTTAGTCACAGACTGCAGCAAGTGTGTCACAGCAGAGATCAAGTTTCTGTGAGACTGTGGTGAACAACTCATCACAGCTGGACTGTGAAGGGGAAGCTGTACACTTCATTGCCTAGGAAGAAGAAAATGAGGAGAAGCCTTTCCTGTCAGAAAACTGTGGCTCAGATCCAGTGGAGTTGTAGCACTTCAGTTCTTGAGAAAATCTTGAGATCTTGTGCAATCTTGAGAAAAAAAGTTCACTGTTTGAGAAGTTACAAAACTAATTTTAAGCTCTATTCCTGTATTTTTAGGAAACTGTATTATGTATTTGTATGTATGTGTATATATATATAAAATACATACATACAATATACACAAAACCTGAGATTGTTTATAAATTATCAGGTAAAATCCTCTTAGAAAGAACAGAGAGCTAAAGATTTGAAGGACATTAACACAGTATTAAAGTTGCTTCTGACAGAACAAACCTAATAGCTCCATATTAATACAAGAGCTACATTCAGTTTGGGAGAAGGCTTACCCTTAATGTTTCTGGCCCTTCCTTGTACTGCAATATTGTACCAGGAAGGCTGACCCTACCCAGGAAGATCTGTGCAGATTAGTTATATCTGGGAGGCTCAAGTAACATATGTCTGCTGCATATACAGAATTTTACATTGTTTTTATGTAATTGATTTCTTGCCCAGATATTATGTTATGATGCTATGTTATATGTTTAGCATATAATGTTATATGTTTAACATATAATATAAATTTTATATGTTTAACATATAATATATGATGCTACATTGTATGTTAGTTCAGACCTAACCTCCAGTATTGTGTACATAACTCCGCAATCACTTTGCTCTTATTTTTATGAAGGATTTTTCTAAGTGCACCTTGCTTGAAATTATACAAGCACAGGAGTTTTATGAGTTTTATGAATATTACTGTTCTATATGTAGCTATCCAACCTGCTACACTTAAATATATGACAGCACTTTCTGGGACAGAAAGTCTTAAGACTCTTACCCTCAACAGGCAGACTCTATAAAGCACACCATTGTTCCTTACCTAGAAATTTCAGTATGCTGAGAAAAATTCTTCAGCTGGACATATAGACATATAGAAGCTCTATATCCCCACCTTACAGTACCAGGTGAAATAAAACAAGAAGGCAGGAGAAAACTTTATAGGTTTGTTCTTCTCTTGGAATTATCTAAGTTAGGAACACATTTTATGGATTTTTTTTATTATTTTAGTAAATCAAAATGTGATGCTGAGAAGTGAAAGTGTTTTCATAGTCAGGGGATAACTATGATGTGTGCTTCAAAATTTCACATGGTCATGTTTGCAGGTCTGAGGCAAGTAGAATTATAAATCGTTTCCATCTCTTTCCAGTTAATGAGTACAGACTATGAGAACATTTGACTTGGTGTAGAAAATAGCATACACAGTGAGTCACATCCAGCAAAACAAACAGTACTTTGCTTTCCTTTTTGATCCTTGAATTTTTCTATTTGAGGAACAAAATCTGCAGCAGTCCTACTAAGATCCTACCAGTCATTCCACTACGCCTGAGTAGCACCATCTCTTGCTCCTCACTTTGTATGAAAGAAGAAAGCTGCAATTAGAAGATACGGCTTCTTTCAATAGGAGAAACACACAATTTTGCTATTCAGAAAACAATTATGTGAGCTTTCCTGTGGGCCTTGACCACACTGAAACCAGCTCCACCTCCCTATATAGAAAAGTCAATACTTATTGCTTAGCAGTCCCTCAGAAGTCATAAAATATTCCAAGATTCTGCTTGCCAAGAAAGCACAATATACTCAGGACTCGACTGAAGTATGTGTTTGTATTCTCTACAAAACAGAGTAATGCAGTGTAAAATACTAGTTCCCAAGACATTATAATCAAAATAATCTTCATTTAACAGTCTCTAAGGAAAAATAGTTTAATTCCATAATCATCCTTCCCTACCATCCCTTCTTTTTATAGACAGGTATAACTTAATAATATGAATTGCTGATACAAAATAAAATTCTATCTATGTGACTTGTTAGGCCAGTTTAGGCTTTTAGCCTTTAACCACTTCTCCTATAAATGATCACAAATTATGTCCCTTGTCAGTTCAGAGCAGCTGTATCCTTTTTGGTCTGTAGAAAAGGTGAACAGCATAAAATGAAAGGAAACTGTAAAGTTATACCCACATCCTAACAGAAGCTATGACAGTATAGAAATTAGAGGATAAAATGCTGTTACTTCTTTCCCAATGAGGTTTGGTGAGTATGACTAAAACTTATTCCATGATGATTCCCCATACACACAGCCTGTAGTCTTGAGCACCTGCTAAGGGCTGGAGCAAAGCACTGTTGAAATCCATGTAAAGAATCAATGGTACCATGTGGCTGATAAACTGCATAGCACCTGTCAGCCAGGGAGGATAGCAGATATTTTACTGCTGAACCAGCAACTGTGGTAAAATATCTTTCCTTGATAAACTTGATTCCTTATAATCTAATTGCAATACTAATCCCCCTCCATCCCAAATTTACCTACCTCCAAGGTAAGATCACCCCTCACTGAGCATGTGCTTTGCATTTTATTGACTGTAGCTTTGAGAGTGAAGCTACAGAATTTCACACCAATCAGCAACAAAGGAATGACTAGAGTCATTCAAGCTCCACCTAAACATAAAGAAGTAGTATATAATTAAAGTAAGAATGGGGAGAAGTCAGGTAAGACTCCAACTTAACAAGGGTTAGTCCCTGGGCTGAACCTACCTTGTGCCCCATAGGGACGTCTAGTGGAAATGTGCCTATGCTTTCCATTCTCAGTTATTATCTTGAGCTAATTTTTCCTGAATGGTTATCTTGAGATAACTTTTACTGGGGATTAAATATTGTCTTTATATTCCTCTGAATGTTTTTGCAGTCAGAAACTATCCCTGACACGCCTTTAACCATAACCTGTTACAATTTTCTCTCATTAATAATGTTATTCCATAGTTAGAGTGAGTTCTTCATGGACACTGGCACTCACTGGCAGTGGGTAATATACCTGAATAAAGTAGGAAATCCCACTGAGGGGGTCTCTCTTCTGCTGTTGGTGTGTGTCCCTGAACAAGTCAGTTGAACCACCCGCAGATCCAGCAGGACTGTTTGTTGAAGAGTACCCATAATGGGACACTGGCAGACTGGTTGGGCACAAGGATCTTGGCTTTCCAGAGTCACTGGCAGACTAATCAAACATGTTTGAGGAGATCTTTTTTTTTTTTTTTAGGTGGCAGGTTGTTCTATCTTTGCCTGCAATGCACTTGCATGCTTCTGTAATGCACCTAGACCTCACCCACAAAAGTTCTTGACCACAGGAATTCCAGCAATAGGTCTGCCGCTCCCTGCTCCTAACTTAAGGTCCTGTTACACTACAGTTGCCCACCATTGTTTCTGCTACCTTATGACATTAAATCCAGTGAGAGAAGTGCCTGCTGTGGGATTAAGCCCTTGAAAGGCTGTGCAATGAATACCAGAGAGAATCTTAACACTGTGTCCATGGAATGGTTCTGGAGTGGCCTCTGAATCATGATTTTGTTGAAAAATGTACTTAAACACCTGTCTGGAAAGGTTCTTAATGATCAAGCTTGCCCTGATTGTGGTCCAGAAAGCATCAGACCTGGCCATGCCACTGGCTTTGGTGGGGAAGAGCGCCAAAGAAGGAAGAGCAGCAGGAACAGAGCATTCAGGCTGGCAGTAGGAAAGGTAAACCCAGACTGATGGGTAGCTCTGCAACTGACTATTGACATTGCAACAGCAGGCTCTCTCCTAATGGGGTGACAATCAGAGGCAGCGATCAGAAGGACAATTTAGCAACAATGGCCAGTCAGAGAGAGGTTCCTTCCTACTTTATTCTGATTTCTTTCAACCCATAATGGGTATGTAATCACACCCATAATCCTCTAATATCTAGTAACAGGCATAAAATCATAACAGAATTTTAGAGTAAGATCCCATCAATGTTTTAGCATGATCCAGATCACATTCATTTCAAAATCTTAACAGCAGTTTTAGATGTAAATGCAGGGAGTACCACCAAGTTTAAAGAGCATTGTAAATGTGTGCGAGGACATACATCAGAAATGGTCAGCTGCAAGGACAGAAATTGGAAGCAAAAATGCAGTCCAAAATCTGCATTGTGTGATTTAGAACAAAGAGAGGGAAAGTTCTAATTAAATCATTCAAATAAAAATTCTTAAATTTGACTGAGGTTAAATGGTGCCCAATTAAAACATTTTTCCATGCTAGGGACATATCTCATTTTAAAATACTCAAATACTAGAGAAAGTTGTAGGTTTTGCCATGCAGTAATCAAGAGGCAGAACCTACCTTCTCTTCTAGGAAAGCCAAAGTAATTTGTTTACTTCCATAGGCCACAGCAAAAGAGGATTGTGTGGATTACTAGGGAATACTTCAAACAACTCTTCCCCCAGGACAAGATACAAGAGGCGTGTTTATCTACTTTTCATATTAATTTTTTAATCATTTATTATCCTTTGGAGTTAATGCACCATAGCAAAATTTTATTGAGTGAAGGAATTACGTCAAAGATATTACTGGTTATAGAATAATGCATATTATAAAGAAAGTGGAAAATATCTTCTTGCTTATGGAGACATACAGTCCATTTAAAGATGGGTTGCATGTCTTCTGCAAAGGGCAATTCTCTCTCAATAATATTCTAGAGAACTAAGAATTTGGCAATATGCAAAGGATAAGGAGCCGTGAAGGACATTTTTTTTTTTGTACCAGGAAACTCTACTGTCATCCAGCTTGGGAGAACTGGACTGAAATCCAGTTAAAGGATAAGGAGTGGAAGATAAAATTCAAAGGATTACATTTAATCTGGACATGAGCCAGCAGTATTGTCCGATGGGAATCAGTGCTGGAACTGGTGTTTTTTCTGGAGGCTGGAGTGAGTAGTAACTTGTTTTTGCAAGCACTTGTTGAACATTTGTTGGAGGATGTTCTGAGTCATCAAGTTGTAACATGTCTACTGCTAGTGCTCCTTGGCTCCTTAAAATGGTAGCTAGCCCCACGCTCCTGCCTTCCCTTCTGGAGGCAAACAGCAGCTGAGCACCTCCGCCTGCTAAAGAAGCTGCCTCCAGATCAGAAGGGATGCGGGAACGGAGGCAGGCTCACCTGGCTCACCTTCCTTCACACATGCCTGTGTGAAGCCCAGAACAGGATTGGGCAGTGCTGCAGGACAGCTTTGTGAATAGTTTCAATGAGCAGTCACCTCAATAACAGTATGCTTAGCAAGCAGATCCTAGTAGTGCTTATAGAGCTCAATTTGGGTTTCTTCTATCAAAAGTGTTAGTGAAGCACCCATAATCTTAATTTGGGTGCAAGGAACAGTTTCATTTTCAATGTATGGGTCTTTTTTCTTTTTTTATTTTGATACTGGAATACATGACCGGCAGCCTTGATATTCTCAATTTAAAAAAAAAAATAGGAATTCCTTTTTTGAGTTTTCATTACTTCCTAAAATTTTTATTAAAAAGTAAGATCACTGTATAAATCAAAGAAGCATTTCTACATTTCTGGTAGAAGTGCAACTCACTGTCAGATCTGGAATCAGGAAGACGTGGTGGGATGGATCCTATGACTGGAGCTTTGGAACAGAAAAATACAGGCTCTTTAGGAAGGACTGAGTACTAGAAGAATGCCGTAGAATCACAGGACAAGATTTTGCTTGACAATTTTGTTGCCCTTCTATAATCAAGTTACAATTTTGATAAGGGAAGAGCAAGTGATGTCACCTACCTGGATTTGTGCAAACCGTTTGACGCCGCCTCACATGACATCCTTGTCTCTAAAGTAGAAAGACAAGGATTTGATAGATAAACTACTCAGTGATTCAGGAATTAGCTGAATGGTTGCACTCTAAGGGTTGTGGTCAACCATTCTATGTAAGTGGATACCAGTGACAAGTGGCATTCCTCAGGAGTTGATAGTGGGATGGGCACATTTTAACTTCTCTTGTTGCCAACGTGGGCAGTGGGACTGAGCGCACCTCAGGAGCTTTGCTGACAGCACCAGGCTGTGTGGGGCAGTCAGCACACTGGAAGGAAGGGATGGCATCCAGAGGGACCTGGGCAGGCTTGAGAGCTGGGCCAGTGCAAACCTCTTGGGGGTCAACAAAGTGAAGTGCAAGGCCCTGCACCTGGGTCAGGGCAGTCCCAAACATGGATACAGGTTGGGGAGAGAATGAATTGAGAGCAGCCCTGAGGGGAAGGACTCAGGGGTGCTCATGGATGAAAAGCTGGATATGGCCTATTAATTTGTGCACGCACTCCAGAAAGCTAATTTTATCCTGAGCTGTACCAAAAGTAGCACGGCCAGAAGGGCAAGGAAGGGGATTCGGTCCCTCTGCTCTGTTAAAATCCACCTGCAGTGCTGCATCCAGCTCTGCAGTCCTCAGCACAGGAAATACATGGACATTCTCAAGATGATCAGAGGAATGGAACACACCTCCTACGAATTAACTCACTCATAGCCAGACCCAGTATGTAGATAGAAAGAATGGGGACTTTTCAATCTGAATAAAAGACTCTGGAGTGACCTTATAGCACCTTCCAGTACCAGAAGATGGAGAAGGCATGTAGCAACAGAAACAGGAGTAACGGCTTCAAACTGAAAAAGGTCAGGTTTGGATCTGACATTAGAAATTCTTTACTGTGTGTGGTGATGCACTGTACAGGTTGCCCAGATGTTGTGGATGACTCATCCCTGAAATCAGTCCAGACTGGATGGAGCTTTGAGATACACAGTCTAGCAGAAGGTGTCTCTGCCTCTGACAGAAAGGTTGGAACAAGATGATCTTTAAAGATCCATTCTGACCCAAGCTGTTCTTTGATTCTATGGACAGATTTTAACACTGTCTGAAGTTCAGTGCTGTTCAATAACGTTTGAGGTTCTAATTTGATACAGTCATATTCTCTTCAGCATGACGTTATTAACTAACATTCCAGCAGTGTTTTTACATCCATTTGAAAAACAAGTTAGAGCCTCCATCCTAACCACCGATCTCATAAATCTTAATCAACCCTGAAAGCAGTCTGGTACAGCCTCTTAGCCAATAGAAGCTCTGGACTGACTTCTTTCAGGACTCAGCTAAACATGTGTTCCATCACAGCAATGTCAGCTGCATAGACCCATTTGTGCCGTCAGAGGGACCATGGGGCTACAATTAAGGTTTGGGTTTCTTTAATCCCTCCTCAAATGATTTTTATGCACAGCGTGAGCTCAGCCTGCCTGTGCTGTGGCCCGGTTAGCTGTCACAAGCAGGAGTTGGATAACCACACTCGATAAGGAAAGGCTGGTTTTTGCACAGGAAGGCTGACAGTTATCAGGAATCTGCTGCTGAGGAAGTCCCAGGAGGCTCTGAGTTTGCACAGCTGCCTCTGAGCAAACTAACACCAGCACAAAAGCAACCAGCACAACTAAAAACGTGTAGTTATTTCTGCATGTGGCCTGCAATACTCAGTGCAGCCATCACCAAGACAGAGGGAGAAAAGGACTAAACTCTTCTTCCCACCTAGCTCCTTACACTTCCCTCTGATCTGCCAAGCACTAGCTTGTGGCAACTGCAGACCATGTACGATAGCTCTGGAGGCAGTGACAAATAACAGCAGCTGGGAGCACACAGATGCCAACTCACAGTTTTGCTTCTTTTCTCCCCTGTTTTTGTCACTCATCTGTGGAGTAGGATGCCAGAGTAGGATGCGCAGTTTGGTGCACTGGTCCTCAGTTAGGAACAGACCACAGACACTGGGAGCAGCTCTCCAGTGCCTGTTATAGATATTCTCAGGGGCTCATGCTGAAAAAGTTGCTTTTGCACAGATACTTAGGCAGTGTCTCTCAAGAAGAAGACTGTCTCAGAAGCTACCTGGTGATTTTCTTATAAACTCTGCACTATTACATTTCACTGTAATAGACAGAGAGTGTGTTGCACATCATGTAGATCAGACAGAGACAGCATTTTCTGCATTTGTGACTGCCACAATCAAGCAGATATCAGACTTTTGTTCACATTTGTATTTTGTTGGGATTTTTTTTAAGTCTTTATTTCTGCCTTCCTCACTCCATTTTGCTACTTGCACTTATTCTTTTCTAAAAGCCTGAAATTTTTTACCCTTTGTCACAACTTTCTCCTTTTCTTTGAGCTTCACTTGCCTCATTTCCTTATGAAAGACACTTTCACTTAGCATGGAAAAAACTTCAATAACAATGATACCCACTTCAGTCAACCAGCAGGTAAACCTTTGTCAGACAGATAGACATACTGTTTCTATTTCCAGAATACCCTATTCTGACAAATATAAATAATTTCAGTCACAGATGTGTTAACATAAAAATGTACATTTTAACAGATAACAGAATAGTGCTTTCAAACTTGGGTGCCACCCAGTATTCTGAGCTGTATCAGCTTTTCAGGACTTTGCACCATGTAGACCCAACAGTGGAAAGGAAGAAAATAAATTTTCTGTACCTGTGATCTGTATAGCACAACCAGTCCACGCCAAAACTCTGAGAAATCTTCTGATTAATAAACATGCCCAAGACCTCCAGACAAGAGATGTTTGTCTATACATAGACATACTCTGATTAATACTCCCCACTATATGATTTGTACAAAGCTGAGGAGCAGAATGAGGAAAGAAAAAACATTTGCTTTTCCTGAAATTGAAACACAAGCTCTACAGTTCTCTGATTGAGAACGGCAGTTTTCTTTGAAGTACACCTCAAAAATTTGACTATTTATTCACCTCATATTTTAACTGAAGTAAAGCATTTCTTTTCTTAAAATCATGCATACTGCGACTGATCCATCACTGCAAATCAAGAATGTCAGGAAGATGCATGTAGCACTTATGCAAAACAAATCATTAGAATGGCCTCTGAGCTCTTCCACCTAGCAGGCTCCAGAGGCACAGTTGTCTTGAGGCAGGGACCTGAACACATTTTAACACCCTGTGGTCATAAAGGATAAGACACATGGGAAAGGAAAGATGCCTTCTTTTAACAGGACTTGTGAACTAGACCAAACACTTCAGATAATTTTGTGAAAAACAAATACAAATTCTGCAGAAATTCCAATATTTACAAAGCAGTAAGTCCAGAGCAAGACTCTTGGCTTGTATGCATTAAAAACATACAGCAAAGGTATGAATGGACCATTACTGCTCACATGCTGCCTATCTGTTCACAGTGTAGTCCAAAACCTTTCCACTGCTTTTGAAAGCTTCGGGAAACAAATCAACCAAGTAGGAATCAAGATATCAAGACATCATAATAGTCAGGGACTAGAAGGACTGGGTTGGATTTGCAGCTAGGTAGAAAGCTGCCATTTGAGAGACAGAGATGGAAACAAAGGCCTGGGCAAGGATCCAGATTCTCTCTCTTTGTGAGAGACCCTTATGTCCTTCCCAGACATGTGTCAAGCAGGCTGTCTGTAACAGGCTGCTTTTTCTTGGCATCCCGCATGCCATCTTCTTAACATCTGTGTAGAGTGCATACTCTGGGAGCTCCAGGATCTGCCATTTCCTTGCAGGGCCCTCTCACTCTTAGGAATGTGCCCCTGCCCCAGCCATCACTTTTGTCCCTCTCGTTGTGGTGAAGAAGCCTTTTCTTCATCATACTACTGGCTATTTTGGGAGCAGCTAATGCTCCTGACCATGGCACCTCACATCTCTGTGGCATTTCATAACACCCCCTCAAGTACATAGTTGAACCACAGCACCAACAACAGGCTTTTCCTGCTCTCCTCTGCCTCTCTGCCTGTTGTTGTTTCCCCACCAGTCCTACTCATTCTTGGCCCTGGTGCCCCACAGTGCCCCGCCGCACCTTGCAGAGTCCCTTCTATCAGCACAGCCCTGGCAGCTCCCTCCCAGACCTGCTTCAGGAGGGTGGTCTGGTCCTGGGAACGCAGTTCCTGCAGAGGGTGAAAAAGGGCGCTCTGAGGTATATCCTGGCAGATACAATAACTTTTATCCTTCTGGAGGCTGCAAACCCCACATCTGTTAACTCAGTATTGCTGTCTGCCATTGGCTCCTTGCTTCAGGCTTAAAGCAGCTGCCAGACTCCTGCAAGGAGGCAGAGAAGATTTTACAGGCCTTCTGTGGGAAGGAAAGAGAGATATTACTCCCTAGGTTGGAAGTTATTGCTCCTAGCACTTGCCAAGGCCATCACAGCAGCCCTGGCCTCACCTGGCCAGTTCCAGTGGAACTGGCTTTGGGATGAGGTGTCTCAGCCCTTCTCTCCCTGTATCTGCCCTCCCACAGGAGCAGAAATGGGTATCCAGAACCCATGTTTCTAGGGCTATACAACTACTCGCTCCATCAGTCCCTCTATGCACAGCCCTCAAGATTGTGTCTCATGGCAGCATGAAGAGGTTAAAGGATAGGAAAGGAGTGGGAAGATAAACCCACCATGTGAAGGCTGAGCAGGGCAGAGAAGGAGGGAGGGAAGAACCAGTTCTCTGGAGTGGCCCTGTTACTCCTTCAGAGTGCAAGAAATATCACTGGGTATTCCAAAGGGACTGAGGAGAGATTTTAGAAATTCATAGCCTCATGTCTCTGAGGATACAGAGATGCATGGCTCTTCCAAAAAAAGGGATCAGGAGAACAGAGGTTTGTTCCTCTGACAAAGCAGACATAAGTGACACACAAGAGTCACAGAAGTCAGTCTAAATTGGTTTTGTACTATTGCTCAGAAAGTGAGTTTAGTGAGGAAGTTGCATTTGCTCTTCATTTAGGGAAAAATTCTTTACCTCTGGCATGATGTACATTGACTCCTGCAAGTTCTTTCTGCTCCTCTGAGTTTATAAATTCTAGCCCAATACATCCTAAATAAGTTGTTCCCTGTACAAAGCATGTACTGCTCTTTGATGTCTATGCTGAAGAATTGCTCCAGCAGACTTTCTGTTCTGGAGCTTGCTGTTAGCACACTGCATTTTTCCTGAGCTCTCTGGCTCAGCAACTTTAAGCCATATGCAGCAATTGAAAGTATTAATAAGGAGTAGGCAGAGTGCTTCATCTCCCTTGGCAGCTTTTTCAACACCAGGCCAATATGAGCAGATGCACAACCAGCCACTGTAAAACAGACTTTTTTTTTCTTCTCCTGCTGTGTAAAATGAGAAACCCACTGAAGTGTTTAAGGAGCCAGGATCTTTGCTTTATGGCTACAAGCTCCATTGCTGAGGGGATTCAGAGCCTGAGCCTTGTGGGTGTGGAGGGCTCTCCCATCGCCTAGACACACAAGACATTCTCCTCTTCTCAAACACAGTTCTCATGGCACCAGCCTTTGCTTCACCACCTTCACAATCCATTAGTGTTCTGCTATTCTAATAATACCTTGTTTCAATAACTTTAGTCCTAATGCAGGAAAGATTCCCTACTGACTTGTGACAAATACATACCACTCGTCCCAATTTTTTAGAGAAATATAGTTAGAATATACATTTAAGATTTAAAAAAAATCAAAAAACAAAACTGTACCTCTTTACCCCTTTTATTTTTTTAAATGTAAAATACTGATGTTGATTGGAAACAAGGATTTACTTTAGCATCTCTCTGTATATGCCAGAGTACTCACATCCTTATCCAATGAGTTTACTCTTCCAAAAAGAATCTGTATTAAATTCACAATGAATTCCATGATTATGACAAAGGTCTCTCAGGAAGAGTTTTCCTTGGCAGCTTTTTTACACCTAGGCAAAACCATAGTAATGTTCATTCTTCATTTTAAGACAATAAAATACCCCTTTCTTGTTACAAAGAGATATGTAGTCTGAAACTACATGTTTTCATCTGAAGCTAAAAAGAAGGGGATCTCATTTCCATGTTGTCTGAAATCACATTCCACTTTCTGTATACTACTGTTCTGTAATTTCAGAAAGGATTAACTTTACACAACCTCTTTCACTAACATCCATATATTCACTTTCAAGTTACTGTAGTATAAAACATGGATAATAGACCTTGAGATATTTGGGCTGTAAATGGAAGAGCCGGGTCAACCAGAACTACAGCCAGCAACAAATACAGACTGTGCTTCCCTTCAGTTTTCGTTTCTTTGGTTCCACTTTCAGGAAATTTGTTGATCTAATAATTTCATTTATTCAGTCGTAGTTTTTTTTCAAAGTTTTGCCCATTTAGGTGCAATATCTTTGTGCTCCTGTATTTGGGTTTTTTTCAAATTAATTACTCCAGTCAGATTCTCATGGGCAAATGTTCCTGAAGTGCATGTCTATGACTGATACTTTTTATAGAAAGTGTGCAGCAAAATCAGGGCTTAAAAATCTCTGTTTTTCCCACTTTCACATCCTCAAAATACAGCTGTTGTATAACTTTACAAAGATATTCTCTCTTGCTGTTTCATACATCATTTAATATCTCAGTGCACTAAGTGTGACCTTCACTGGGTTGGAACACCAATATTTAGCATAAATATTCCACTGTGAATATTTTTTCTTTTCAATATTATTTATGTAAAAACCTCTTCTTCTCCCAAAGCAAATAAACAGTTTGTTTGATTCCTTCTTTTCTAATATATTTCATGAAGGAACTGATGTCCCCTCCAATCATCCTCACTTTCTTAAACAGGGTTCTGCTTTCTGAGTGTATATATATAAGTACTAAACATTTCATATGGGAGCTGGTTGATTTAAAAATGCAAGTTCACAACTTCTATTGAAAATACCTTATGATAGGTGTTCTAAAACAGTTTCAGAATCATTTTACACAATGAGGCTTTTTTAGCTAATTAGAAATACATTTTGCATGTTATCAGATATACATTAGTAAAAAGGAAATTTATAATCTAGGTCTCAATTCCTAGATTTTTGGTTTCAACTCATTCCTCTCTCCCCCAGCTCCAGTAAATCAAAGAAAAAATAAATGTGTGCATAATATATGGGGGTGAAAAAGAAGCTCTACAATACTAAGGCTTCAATATTTCCATTTATATTTAAACAAGAGTACTCTAGTTAGTTGCTTAAATGGGAGCTTTTTTGTTTGTTTTTAATGTCACATGATGAGGAAATCTCTGTTTTGTGATGCCAAACAAGAAATGCAAATTGAGTCAGCAGATTGCTCAGGTAAGGGGTGGGGAGAGAGCTGTCCATGGTCAGATGGGTCAGCGTGTGCCCAGCTGTTACCTGAGTAGTGCTGGTGGGATTCAATCCACCTTCAAGCGATGTGGCAGCTTAGGACATATATGGTATAAATTATGTGCTGAGAGTGAGATGCACAGAATGATTTCCATGAATGTTACACTTGTTTTAAAACACTAAATAACTTTATTTAAGTGAAGTAAGAGGAAACAGAGGAGAAGGGAATTTTTACTGTAGCTATAATTCTCAGATATTTGATAAGCAATGTGTTAAACATCTAGAAGACAAGAAAGCTGTACCTTTTGTAACATAAAAAGGAGCTAATTACCAATGGTTTGCAGTTGAGGAACACTTCCCTGAATCTCCAGATGCAAATATTTTCATTATCAGACGCCAGTGACAGCCCTTTAAAAAGACTTGATCTCTGCGTTGAAGAAATGGAACTGACTGTAGCTTACAGAGAACTTCAAAAATTGACCATTCCTCGTTGAAAAATACCTTCACTTCTTGGTTTTTAAATCGTAATTCATGCAGTTTGTTTTAAAAAGAGATAAATTTTTAAATAATAGCACATATAAATGTGGTCATACTAGAAAATCCAAATTATATACTTGAATTTGTACCAGGGATGCTCTGGAGTGGAATGGTACCTCTGGCAATACAAAAAGAGGTTGCTGCAGTACTTGTCATGAAGAACTACATGTAGAGGCTTATGCATCCCAATGAGAACAAAAAGCAGCGAAAAGACACCTCATGACCAGCAGAGGAAAGCAGGTATGGACCTTCTCATCCATACTGAAGGAAAGTGCTCTGCCTTCTTCAGCACATCTGGGGAGAAGGTCTTTATAAGTGGTTCCTAACCATCTGCTCCTTCTCCAAAATAAGTTAGTGATAAAGGGTAATATATACTGTCCCCAAACAAGAAAAAAAAATCTATTTTTAAAACCCTGAATTTCTTTATTTCAGTACCAGCTTTCTTTTTTCCCCCAGCATTTATTCAGGTCAGAAGTTATGCCAACTATTGGATCCACACAAAGAAACAAACATTCAGACAGTTCTGGGTAATTACCAGAGGTCTTAATTTTCCTTGTCCAGTCAGAAGCTCAGCCCTCATGATAATACCACACTGTAGAAAAGTACAATATTAGAGACACTTTGTGATGAGAAATGAGCAGAATTACTAAAATCTCTCTGCCTGAAAGAACTTTTAGACATTTAAAATAATTCTTCAGATAAAATTTATATTTCTTTATTGGTAAATCTTTAATTATTATGCACTACATGATCTGGGAAATAATCATAATCTGTTAGCCTTTTGTCACAAAAGCTGTGTACTCCTTTCTCTAAGGTGATGTTTCTGAAAGTACATAGCCTTTTTCTTCCCATCTAATTTCTTCAGTTGCTCTTTGAATCCTTACTTACATCCTTTCTTACTTAGTGACAGGTTCCCTAATCTGGCCTTATTGTCCAGACAGATAAAAAATCACTGATGGCTTTAAAGGTGATGTGTGTACAAAAAAAAAAAAAAAAAACAACAAACCACAAAACAACCCAATCCAAACCAAAATAACAGAACACCCAACAAAAAAAAAAAAAAAAAAAAGCTAAAAAGCTGCAAATGACTAAAAATAAACATCTTCATTAATATTGATAAGTAAGTGAAATATTAGGGCAGTTCATCAAGAATGTGAAGCAGACTATTCTGATTTCTGCTGATAATTTAGTTCATTGTTTCAGTGCCTTCTATGTTACTTCTACTTTTAAGATCTCACTTTATCTGTGTAACATTAACTTTTCCTATCTTAGTCTTACCTTCCTCTGAAGTATATAAACTCAATACACAAGCACAATAGAGCTCTTTTGTCATCTTTTTCTCTATTTTCCTAGCTCTAATGTGTTATTTCCTTATTAGGAATAATTTCTTTCTTATTTGAGTAGAGCTATAGTTTACACAGTACCATTTCCTTTTAATGAGCTGAAAATATTGTTGATAATATTTTTTGAACCAGAAAATCACCAGATCCCATCTTGACAGAAATTTCCAGCAGAAAAGGAATGTCTTGCAGATATTTGGAAACTTTAGCTAACCACAGTTTTTTTCTACCCCACTCTGCCCTGTGAAGTCTAGGAAAATTCACCTAATTATTTCATAACACAGCTTATACCACATTAATGTAATCAGAAAAGGATGTGTCTCGTTTCACTTTCAAAAAGGGCCAGCACTGATGTTACTCAAGCCTCAGTTAACATTCTGAGAGGTGCTTGGGGTATTTTGATAGTTGTTACCTATATGTAAATGACAGCTGCTGTGTTTTCAGCCCAGGCTGGAAAGTCAAGGGAGGGTCTCTGGTCTCCTAATGCTAAAAAGACATCTGCTGGGAGGGCATTGGGCAACTACAAGTAGCTGCACTCAGTAGTTACCTGAAGGAACTGTTAGGGATGCTGACTTCACTTACAGAGAAAAAGCATTTTTCTTATTTTTCACATTTTTTTCAGCTGTTTCCATGGCACATTCTCATCTGCCCCTGAAGAATCCATTTTGGTAGTCCTCATACTAAAAGCTTTAAGTTGTTTTAAGCTAAAAGCAGCACTGGAGGAGCCGGATCAAGTGTTTTAACTTTGGGCTGTTAGCTTTAGTGCTCAGGTTTTCCTGAAAGTTTGAGGTGAAGAAGGCAGATCTTGTGTTCTTTGAAGCCTGTTGAAATCAGAAGGAGTCTTCTTGCGGACTTCACTCAGCATAAGATGGGCCTGGGAAGTTATTGTAAGTTTTATATCCTTTTTTTCCCTCAGGCAGTCAGGCCAGGCCTCACTGACACTTCTGCTCTGAAAGGATCAAGTTTTTTGGTATCTTCTCAACAGAAAGGTGTTCAAAATTCAACTCAGTAAGCTGAGCTGCAAACACTGCTAATGTAATAGTAAACAGATACATTGATTTTCATAAGAAAGAACAAAAAATCAAAAGTAGGGATGTTTAAATGTAATTTAATATAGAATTAACCAGCCTCTGATATTTTTCATGACAAAATATAAATAAATTCTCAAATATCTGGTTAAGAACTTATAGTTAACTTAGAAACTGGATTTTTTTTATCCATAAAAGTCTAACAAATCATAGTTCTTTCAAGTGCTTTAGAGAATATTAAAAGTAAATCTGTTAATTTGCTAAATATGTTTGCTTATATGTGATTAACAATTATCATGTACTTTATTCTGTAGATTCATAGAGCTTAAAGTAAAGCATTATGACCAGAATTGCATCAGAGCCTCAGCATCATATGGCCTTGATGTAAAAGGGGCTGGCAGACTTCATCATATCCCTCAGTGAAGAATTTCAACATTTAGCTATGTATTCCTTTACAAATGTTAGCTTTTTCCCAGTGTGGATTTCTTTGCCTTCAGCCTCCAGCTAATAGATATGACTGTGCTATTTTCTGCTCAATTAAGGAACCGTTAAACAACCATGTACTGTTATGTCAGCCCGGAGGGAATCTAACACAACATATGCTGAAATTTTGATGTGCCTTAGACCACGTTAATTTTTCCTATGGCTTCTCTCCATGTGGTGAAATCAAACTTCACTTGATGAATGTTTCTAAAGTGCCAAGGACCAAGAGAATTCTCCTGGGAAGGTGGAGGCCCAGCTGAGCTCTGCTGACACAGCAAGCTGAAACAACAAACAGGTATTGTTTCTATATTTTGGGGGCACTGCAGGTTGGGCACATTTTAAGCAGTGAAAAAGGCCAATGCTCTTGTTCCTGTCCTATTCATTAAATAAATTATGGAAAAAATGGTAAGAGGGTGAAGTACATTTCTTTGCAATACAAAGGCAAGTCAGCTTTCATTTGTAACTTCTTTCATACACTGAAATCATAGTTTTGATTTTGTTTACTAAGGAAAGTACAGACTGTCAATCTATCACAATCCACATCTTCAAAGTCTAGTAAAATCACAAAGGATGAAAAATTATTCAGAAAGATCAGGCAACCAGAAAAGATAGGAAAAAAACTGAATAAAATACATCCAGACAATACTGCAGAGTGTATTTTTTACTCTCTTAACCCCAGTATCTGTGGGATTAATTATTTCATGGGCATAGTATATATCCATGGGAAAATCAGATACAAGTATTTCTGTGTTTCTTTTGGCTTGAAATGCCAGAACAAGCATATATGTAATACTTCTTCTTCTGTAAGTAATATAGAGATGCAGTCTTGTGAGTACTGAGTGCTATGAGTATTGTGAGTAAAAATTTGCAATTTTTAAAATCAGCATGTTAGATTGCTACATAGCGCTTTCTCTATTTGGACCTTTATGGCTAGTATTCAGCAAATGAAGCATTTCCTCTGATCATGTGTACTTTGCTTTTCCTTTCACCAAAACAACATTTTTCATACTTCTATTTCCTAAAATTTTTATCATAAAATTCAGCTTTAGAAGATGGGTTTATAAAGTCTCAAAAGTCTTTGTAAAAGTCTTTATAAAAATATTTTTCATAAAAAGGAATAGCAAAGTATTGCACTCATCTTCCAACGGCAAAGCACAGTTCCAGGGTGTGTATTGGCACTGTCTCTTATCTGTGTTTAAAAGTACATGAATGCTTAAACAGCCTTGAAACTCACATGCAGCTATTACTTACTGTCATATTTTCACAGTATATTTTTCTCCAATGATAGATATTCCTTTAACTCTCTTTGCCATTCATATAAATCAATGCTTTTCTAGTCGATCTGCAGCTAGTCATAGGAGGACTTAATTCAGGGTGTTACAATAAACATGTGGATGTCTTCTGGATCATTTTAAACAAGTATAATGTTGCACTGTTTTTAGTTTTTTTTTTAACTACACAGACAACAGTGTCATGTCAAGCCTTGATAATGATAAATAAGTGTGGTTCCTGTTCCCTTGCCTTCCAAAGACAGTGCTTGAGTTGTCTTCTATTTTCTAATTATTCATTGAAAGTGAAAAGAAATGGCATGCTCTAGAGAGAAGAGAATAGAAACAGAAAAAACATGATAGATGTTTTGAATTATTTGAATTCCTAACATTGCTTGATGCTTTTCTTATCTCATTATCAGTTGTCAAGAAACAAAAAAAAAACCAAAAACAAAATCAAGCCCAACAAGATAAAAACAAAAGAAAAAAACCCAGACAAACAAACAACTCTTCCCAAAAAACCCAAACCCTTCAAAATAGCATTCTCTTTCAGGAAACAAAATCTCAACTAAAACATTGATTATGTTCTGCTTTCACACTACAGTAACCCCATATGTCTTGCCTGTACACAGTCTCTATAGGAGAAGGCAGGATTAAAAAGGAGTGTCTTCTGTCTTTACTAACAGACTTAGTGCAGCCTAAGCAAGAATTCAGGCCTTGATCCCTGAATACAAGTATACAGCTCCATTTCAGAGATTCTGAAATTAGGCAGGAAATTTCTTGGATTATTTCATTGAATGTCCCTTCCATTAAATGCACAAACTATTAGAAATGGTCACATCACTTTCTCTCTTCCTCTGTCTCCTCCCCACCCTTCCTCTGTCACCACCATCATTCTTCACACACACAACTGTATAGCTTTCACTATTTGTTGCTTCCATTTTTAATACAATTCTACATAGTTAATCTCAGATCTAGTGAAACTACCATTTTTCCCTGGGAAGATTGTTTCAATGGCCAGTTCTCGCTGCAAATTTTTTCTCTTTTGTCCAATTGGAATCTCTCCAGAAGTAATTTGTACTCATTACCCCTCCTCTTCTCCATGTGACTCCTTGAAAAATGTGAGTCTCCATCTTCTCTGGGGGAGGCCTTATCCTCATGTTACAATATTTAAGGATAGCCACCCTAAAAATACTCTAACATGGGGATAAGGCCTCCCCCAAGCCTTCCTTTCTCAAGGCTGAACAAACCCAGTTCCCTCAGCCATTCCTCACATGCCAGGCTTCCCAGCCCTGTGATTGCCTTTGTGGGGCCTCTCCAGCCTGTCCACGTCCGTGTTGTGCACCAGGAACAAAACTGGACACAGAATTGCAGGTGTGGCCTGACAAGCACTGTGTGGGGTGGGATAAGGACTTCATCTCTCCTGGTGAGGCCCTTGTTGGAGCCACCGAGGATCTGCTCCCTTTCTGTGCTGCAGGAACACGCCGGGCACTCAGATGGAGCTGAGTCCACCAGGAGTGCGAGGCTCCTTCCCCCAGAGCTGCTCTCAATCTGGGAGATCCCTGGCTGTGCTGCACTCCTGGACTAAGGTTTTGCTTTTCCAGGTGCAAAACCTTACACTTGTCCTCACTGAACTTCACAATGTTCTCATCAGCTCACTCTTCCAGCTTATCCAGGTCTTTCTGCAGGGTGGCACTCCATTCCCAAGTGTCCGCTTCCTGACACAGTTTGCTAACGTCATTGAACTTTATATGGGTACACTTGATCCCATCTTCAGATAAGTTTGCCAAGCACAATTTGCCTTTGGGGAATCCATGCTGGTTCCTCCAGTCATGTGCTTCACCTGACGTGTGACAGCCCCCAGGAGGATTCATTCCTTAACCTTCCCAGGGGCTGAAGTAAAATGGATGTCTTCATATTTTCCTGGATCCTCCTTTAAGCTCTTCTTGTAGGTAGGGAACACATGAGCCTTCTTCCAGTCTCCTGCAACATTCCTTGATCTACATGACTTCCTAAAGATTATGGAGAATGGCCTCACAATGACATGATCCAGCTGTTTTGATCCCTTGGGGGGACATCATCAGAGCCCCTCGAGTCATATGGGTCAAGCTCCAGCAACAGCTCACACAGCAACTCTGCCTTCACTGACAGCAGATCTGTGTTTGCATCAGCCTGGGTTTTTGTTCCCAACATCTGGGGCCCAGCAGTGCTGGTAAAGACACATGAAAAATGTGTTGAGAATCTCTACCTTTTGAATGATGAACACAACTCCCCTGTTAACATCATGCCAATATTTTGGAAGGTTTTTGTCCTTCTGTACAAGAATTGCAATTCTTACCCAGGAAGGAATGGCAGATATAGCTTTCACTTATTTAGGCTCGTATTTAGTTTAATAAAATCAATAAAATTACAGTGCGAGAATTATGCTGATGACAACGTGACCAAATGTCAGACAAACAGACCAGAGGTCAACCTGGATCTGCCCTACCTGAGGTGCTGGCTCTCTTCCCACCAACTTAAGAAGCAGGAACATGAGAGGCAGGGAAGAAAAGGTCATGTTTTTTGTGCTCTGATGTATAGTCAGTGTCACTGATCTCACTGCTGCCATGTGAAATGCTGCTGGCAGTGACACACACGTTGATGCCGTGCGGCAGTTACGCCCTCCACCCTCTCCCTTGGCTTCTTCCATTCACCCTCCCATCAAGACTCACTTAAGATAATATTCTGCATGTGATTGCAAGACTGCAAAGATTTCCAGATGAACCCTTCCTCATCTGATATGCCATCAGAAATCCCAGGGCAGACATCCCGAATTGTCCATGAACCCACAGGCCCCCACAGCTGCATGCTGAGAGCTTTCATTGTCACTGTTTAATAAGGGTCTCATTAAATGTTTACCCCAAACAAGCTTGCTCAGCAACACTAATCATGTGCCAAGAACAGGTTTTAAAAATTTTAATATAGCAGGGTAACTGTCACTGATAAACAGATAGTGTCAATACAGTCCCATCTGATAAAACTGCTATCCTTGTGCACTCTCTGCCCAAGAAATGAGACAAAAGGAAATGCCTATCTCTCTCCAGATGTAAGGAATAGAGTCCTAAATATTTTTCCTGAGTCACACCCAAGGTAGATGCTTAATGTAGGCAAAAGTAAAAAGATGAATATTTCTAAATGTACAGGCTAGATTTTGAAAAAGGAATCCTCAGCCTTGGAAGTGGAAATGCTGATGCCTGATGATTTATGTATCCTGAAAAGGAACTGATGCCTTTGAACATTTTACATTTTTGTGAGCTAAGTGGCAAGAGATAGCTCAGCAAAAAACTGTCATTTGTAAGAACACTTGTTCCATTTTCTCCTTCTATGTATCCTAGTAATTTGCATTACTCTGGAGATGAAGGTAGACTTTATGGTGCTCTGGACATCCAAGCCATGCACTGCTTTACTAAGTGTCTGTATTCCAACCTTCTGATGTAATTAAGAATGTTCCTGTGAGGAGACTCCTGCTCTAATTGCTTCTAGAATTTAGTCAAATTTCTGTACTCCTTCCTGACATTTCCATGTCTCTGACAAGCTGTTTCCTTCCCTTTAAATTAAGCATAAATCATTCTCAAAGTCCTATCAAATGAAACAGTTCATTGATATCAAATGAGACTTTTATGTTGAGCAACATTGAAAAGTAAAGGTTGGTCTCAAAAATCATGTATGTTTGCAGCTATAAACATCTTAGGCATCTTGAAAGAATAGAACCAAACTGGATGGAAAGGATACCTTAGGCACAGAGAGAATCTTTAACATAGGTAACAGATTATGTAATTTTTTCTCAGTAAGTTCATGTTTGGCGCTGTAAGTTCATGTTTGGCACTGCAGTTAATTTTCACCAGATCTTGTCTGGAGGCGCTATTATATTGTTCATTTAGTTTGTACTGACTGATTTTTTATCCATACTACATAAACTAAGATTCAAAATTATAAGCATGCTGGAGATTAAAACAGTGATTGAGACATTATTAAATTAATTTGCTTATACAGGTGGCATAAAGAAAGTCCTCAGAATCTGCTTTCCATCATTCTTCAGGAATTATATGACAATCAATATCATACTAAGCAATGCTCTTATAGAGTCTAGAAGCCTTATCATTCTTGCTCTTCTTATAGTAAGATTTAGTTATTTTACATAAAGATATTAATTTCATCAGAGAAAAATGGGCCAGGCCACTGACTACATTATAGTGACTCTTGGGAGACAAAGCATTCATTGGAGAGCTGGAGGCTCAGATAGGTTTTAGAAGAGTTTTAATCATCAGTCTTTATCTGCTATAAATTTTGGAAACAACTAAGATGAAAAGTCATAGTGTCCTAAAAGGGGAAAAACAAAAGATAAAAAGACTATTTTGAGCAATACTAGTTCAGACTGATAGACAGTGAAGCACTTGAAATGCTTCATTATAGCTTCAGCACTTCAGGACTGTAGGTAGGGCAGAGAGCTCTCAGGAACTGACACTCTAGGTGGCCATTGCAAAGATTTGCTAAACTGCACCTTCAGGATTTCTCTGGTCTGTTGTGCCAGAAGTGACCCCAATATTCCTGATCCCTGTAGTCCATCCCAGAAGGAGATGTGGCAGCACTTCAATCCTCTGTTCATCTAGGTTTTTCTCCCAGGAAAGATCCGTGCTCATGAACAGAGGGCTGGAATTAGCTGCTATGTGAGCTACCCACACAGGACTGGTAGGTGTGCCAAGTGCACTTTGGAGCATGTGCTCCTCAAAGTGAATGTTTATTTTGAGTGTGACCCTCTCACAAAGCAGACAAGTCTTCATTTCTTAGAGAAAATATGTCTTTTGATACAATCATTACTCGTGAGGAGATTGAAAATTACTTTCCCCATAATTGCCAACCTTTGCTCCTTGGTGTCTGTAAACTGCTTCCTGAGCAGCCTATAGAGAATACAGAGCAATGATTACAAAATGGATTGTAATTAAATTAAAACAGAGTGTGATGGGTTTTTTTTTTTCCAGAACTTACAGCATGCAGAAAAGAAATTTAATGTGAGAGAACTATATATACGGAGTGGTTTACCTCTGCGCCTCTAACTTGGCAACAGCTAGTTCCAGGCCCCAGGCTGCTCTTGGTCAGTAATTTGCCATCACTACTAGCACAATAGTACCTTCTTCATGCAAGGGCTATTAGTTTGTCCTCTTCCCTGTCTTGATAAAGCAGGCCTGTCAGAAGAGTCAGGTTACAAGACATGTCCTGTCTGTGATAAAGCTGCTTTATCTCTATATATCTATATATATCTCTCTATATCTATATATATCTACGTATATAATCTATATATATCTATGTCTGTCTATCTATCTATCTATCTATCTATCTATCTATCTATCTATCTATCTTGTCCTAAGCATCCAGGAGAGCTGCTATCACATGAACATATGAAGGGACTTCATACATTTCAATTTCTTATGTCTACTTGAAGAAAAGGGAAAAGCTTTTGCAACTCATCTGGGTACTGTTGTTTGGACTGAAGGTGATACAGCCCTAGACTTGTGCAGTAAAACAAGACAAATCCCATGATAACTAATAGCTTCCTTATAGAATGGCCCTAGTTAACACTAATTCATTACACTGGTATACTGCTCACAGTGCTGTGTATTTGAATAGCACATGTACCTTGCAACCCTTCAAATGTGTACAAGCTGAGCTTCATTCAAGGCCTAATTATTGATACTATTTCCTATATTGTTGTGAATAGCAAAAGTGTAGTTGAATCTCTCTTTTAACATATCAGAGATGCAGACAAGCTGGACTGGATTTCATCAGCTGCTTTCCACTAGCCTGTAGTCAGAGGACAGGATCAGCTGTGCTTTAAACTGTGACAGTGAACTGCTCAATCCTTTCTTAAAGATCTACAGAAAGGAGGTTTAATATGAGAATAAGAAAAGCATTAAAGATGTTAAAATTAAAATAACTGATATTTGTCATTTCCTATCTGACATCAAAGATTTATAGTTTGTCAAAGTAAGAAATTAGATTGGTTTGATACAATTTCTTCTAGAAAAAGTCACCTCATGGAGATGTTTGTTGTTCATTTTCCTAATAAATTTTAGCTGTCAAATACACAGTATGTTTGCTTTAGTACTTTTTCAGGAGCTGAAGCTAGGTTTACCATTCAATAGCTCTCCGGCCTTGCTGTTTTCCCTCCAAAGAAAGGACTGCTATTGTCTTTTCTAGTGATGCACTATGGTCCCTGTACTCTGTAGTTCTCAAAGATAAGCACAAAAGTTCTCAAAGATAAGCACAAAAAGGCTGAGACTATATTGATTAGTTCTTTAAGCATCTCAGTATTTCATCAGGCCCAGCCAATGAGCGAATTGTTCACTACCAGAAGGGGAGCTTTTACCTCTTTCACTGGTTATCAGTGTCTGCTGCGCTGCAGCTAACCTTTTAACAGAGGTCAGATGCAAGAGGTTTTTGAACATTTTACCCTTCTCTGTGTTATCTGTCAAAACCCCACGGAATTTGATGGACAGCGGAATAATTATTTTCTTGCTCTGCCTTTTATTGGCAGCATCCCTGGGAGATGCTTTCTCCTACACAAAATTCCTTGCAAGTTTTATCTTATTCTTCATAGTCTTTCTGATTTTGCTTCTACTATTTCATCTTTCTATTTTTTAAACATCCAGAAATCTGCATTACATCCCATTGTAGAATTCCCTTGAGTCTGAGGTCAGTGAGAAGTGCAGGATTTAACCATGTCAACCCATTTTCCCCTGCTTAGCTGGGAAGTCAGCGCACATGACTCCTTGCTGATCACTGGAGAAACTGCCAGTTCTCTTTTCCCCTCACACCATTTCCCAGAAAATCTAGGTGGTTTGGTTTGGGGAGATGCAATAAAGGAAATTAATACTTCAGAGCTGCCAAAGTAAGGAAAGACCATCTCTTTCCTGTGGCTATACACTCTTGTCATGGATCTTGTGCCAGCCCTGGCAGCTGTTCAACCCTGAAATACTGAGTAAGCCAGCAGGAAATTGGGTTAGTTTTCTGAGGTTTTGCTGGGTTTAACTGACTCATGAAGGAATTTTACATTTGCCTGAATGAGTAGATTGAGTGGCCAGGGTGGGAGTGAAGGGACTATGGAAGGATTGGAGATGACACCATATGCTCTGGGGGGAGAAATGAGAAATGCAAGAAGGCAGCCATTATACCAAACAATGGTATGAGTTACTTAAGCCATCTTTGCAACATTCCTAGTCTTCTTCCTAGGAGTGGCAAAGTGCAGGTTAGGCAGAAGTGAACTAATATAACTTTTTAAAAGAGCCATGTTTTATAAGTGTGGATAATCTGTAAACATATCAGTGTGGATAATCTGCAGCTCCTCTCCTATTTTTATCTTATTTGACTAACTGAAAGCAGTCTTAAAATTATTTATATGCAATTACTCTTCTGTGAACCTCAATTCTAACATCTAAAATTGTTGCCTGCTATTCTACAGTAGTGTTCATCAATAAAGGCAGTATTGCAACCTCTGCTTTCCTCAGTGATAGCAAGTATTACTGATAACTGCTGAGAGGAAATAATAATGAAGAAATAAGATAATTTTTCTAACTGTTCCACCTGAAGAAAATTAATTATTTGTATTCATTCCAGGGCAATGGAAGTGACACCATACAACATTATATCTTCCTTTGTATCAGAAAAAAATTGCAGACTGGAAAAGTTCAAATATTAGTGAAGATTCCTTCAAATGAGTTTGTGCTAAAAGACAATCCTGATTGGACTATATAACCAAAAAAAGTCAACAAAATTTGTCTTTTTTAATATCTATCATGTTTCCAACTGAATTTATGAATATTGAATCTATTGAACACTTTGAACTAGTTCAGTGCACCACCACCAAAGACCAATATGTTCACTTTAAGGTAACCACATCACCAAAAGATAAACAGACCCAGGAAAGAAAAGATGATTCTTTCTTACCCAGAACAGGATGAATAATATAAAGATAAAATATTATTTTTTATCTGGGACAACCCTTATTATCTCAGAAGAGTTTTTGATAAAAGCAGTGCTCAGACTGTCCTCTGGTGTATGTCAGGTTAGATGTATTGTGTCCACTGGAAATGTGACTCAATTCTGGTGTCATTGTCCTAAATTATTTGAAGGTCTCTGTTTATCTCAACCTTGTAAGTACACTTTAGAGTACAAACATACTTGCCTATATCTTATGTACAACTGAAATAAAGGGAATTCTGTTTGTATATGAAAAGCAGAGAGATAAAACCATCCTTTTTATTACACATGCATGGAATTTAGGCCTCCTCTGTGATCATGAATGAAAAAAAATATAACACCTGTAAAGCCCCAAAGAGCTATCTCAGACTAACTCAGTGTATAACACTAACAACAGCACTTGCTTACTAGGCGTTCTTTCAAGAATTATATCTGGCTAATGTATTAATACATGAATAGAGCAAAGAGATTAAAAAATCCTTTTAACCAGTGTTCCACTTAATAAAAAAGTACTTTGCTGATGTAGAGCAGTATCATTAGCCCTTAGTTTGTTAATTAATAAAAAATAGGGCTCTGACATTTCTTAAGTGTTCAACTATTCATCAAAATATTGAGCATTGTTCTGTAAATAAAACCTAAAGAAGAAAAACAGTGAGAGGAAAACCCCAAACTCTGTCCCAGAGATGTGTGAGTCAAAAAAGCGTTTTCCTGCAATCACCAGAGATCCATGTCTGGGATCTTGTTCTGTGATGAAACTCAAAACTATATTAATTGATTCTGAATGTTCCTTGGCCTGACTTGTTACAGCCAAACTGGTCTAGAAATAGAGCAGTTAGTCTGCAATATGCAGGCAAAAAACTTGAAATTAAGAGTAAGTCCCTCCAAAATGACCTGTCCTCACACTCAAAGGAACTGATCAAGAATTATGTTTGTCTATTCTGCATGTTATTACATCCTATCAGTATAATCTAATTAGCATTGCCTCAAATTTCATAGGATTATTCTTTCAAATGGAAAAAAAAATTAAAGCTTAGACATGCTGACAACCTATTAATGAAAATTCCAAAAGACTTGTAACACACATGGTAATATCAGCCCTGGAATTACATTTATAGTCTATTTACAGGGACTGGCAGTATACAAATTCCTCACAGTGAGCTTTTTTAGGCCTCCTTTGTTCTTCTATTCTTCTGTTTGTTCGCCATTGTAGTACTGTCAAAACAGCCAAGTGTTTTACCTGAAGCTAGTCATTCAAACAAAGTTTGCACAAGTGGGTGCAAGAGATTCTCATCTGCTCAATCTGAGGTAGAATATAAAAGAAAATAATTTGATACAAACTTTTACTAGTGGTCCTAATCATATCTTGCATAGAAATTTAGACAATTATTTGGTTTTATTTTTGTTTTGATGACAAGAAAGTCTAGAAATAATGCAGCCAAAGCTTTTTTATTTAGAGAGTTTAGTAATAGAGAAAACAGCCAGAAGGATGAAGCACCATAGCCCCAACAATTTTAGTTTGTTGACAGAAACATCAAAGAATGATTAAAACACAGTAAGAACTGGTATCTAGGAAAAAAAAATACAATAAGTTTCTTTTACATATATATCCCTAGCACATCAATAAAATAATAATAAAAATAAGGAACATACTTTTTCCTTTGGTATTTTTTAGACTTTCTCTTATGACTGTGATGTTTTTATATGCATTGTTCACTTTGTCTGCCTTAAAAGAGAATGCCAAGAAGAATTCATCATTCACCAATGAGCCAAAATTGTGATGCATTATTTAAGGAAATATGGTTTGTGTCTCTCTTTGTGTGTTAACTCTTCTCCATACATCTGATCACTGAAACATATAATTCTTGTTAATATATTTTCAAACACAAGGGAATTAGTAAAACTTAACAGCCTCATTTGGGGGTAAGTTTTTCTTGTATTTATCCCAAAGACACAGTAAAAATACTTTAGACCCCTGAAACCTTTAAAATTATGATGTTGTCAGCAGCAATTGGCCATTAAGAAAATATATCTTCCAGCCATGGCCAAATACTCCAAGGTTCAGGAAAAGTTTGGTATCATAGGGCTGAGAGGACTGAATAGAAGAGGTTGCTGATACTTGGTTTTGAACTTAAAAAACTGTCACAGCTGTCTATCTCTTTACACTTACCTCTTTATTTATACTATCAAAGTAAAATCAGCTCTTCCTAAAAGGACCTTTGCTGTCAGGGCAGCAGCACGTGATGTGATACCCTGTACTTGCGCTAACTCTTGTTTATGGCAGAACTACAGCCCTTCAGCCCTAGAAGCTCACATTTAGTGCATCAGAAAACTTCACATCATAATGAAATATGGTGTAAATTATTTTTCAAATGCATAAAAAGGAGGTGGAATGTCAGAAAAGTAGGGCTAACTGATTGTTTTGTTTCAGCTTAAAAACACATGGGTTTTGTACCTCAAGCCGGATACTATTGAAGTTTGTTTGGCAAAAACACTGCAGAAAAGCTAGTGTTATTTCACAGAATATCACAACAGTTAGCATAACCAGGTAGTCATGAAATAGCAGAAGCTGTTTTGAGAACATTTAAACAGTCTCAATCATTTCTTAGATTCAATTCAGTGTGTTGTTAAAGGTGCTGCATATTTTATGGACAACTCCAGTTATTTCAGGTTAGAGCCACTTAGCAATTTTTGTGTGATATATTTGCAAAAATATTTGTCACTTATTGATCTTAGTTTCATAGGTGACTTGAATTTTGGTATAAGCTTGCCTGAATGGAATCTGACTTCATATACTATTCATAAATAATGTATTGCTCTTTATAATTTATAATAAATTAAAATCTAATGTAATGTGGCACCTAGCACAAAGAGATCAATCTAAGAATTCTGAAGGTAGAAACTGAAACAAAGAGGAGGTGGTTGCCTTACATCTGAAGATCTACTGAAGCACGTCATGACAGAACAATTCTTGTGCCACACTGGAAGTGAGCTGCTTGTCCTTGATCTTGAAGACTGATGCTTTTGTTTCTTGAAATATGTGATGTATGGCCTCATTTGTCATCTGGTATCCAGAGGTAGGATTTAGGATAGGAAGACTCTGCAGGAGGATCTGGACAGGCTGGATCATATGCCAAAGCCAGTGGTGTGAGGTTCAACGAGGCCAAAAGTTGGGTCCTGTCCTTGGGTCACAACAACCCCAGACAACTCCACAGGCTGGGACAGAGTGGCAGGAAAGCTGCCCGGGGTGCTGGTGGCAGCAGCTGAACATGAGCCAGGCTGTGCCCAGGTGGCCAAACAGCCAAGGGCATCCAGGCCTGGATCAGCAATGGTGTGGCCAGCAGGGCCAGGGCAGTGCCCACCCCCCTGGGCTGGGGCAGCCTCATCTCAAATCCTGTGTCCAGTTCTGGGTCCCTCACCACTACGAGAAAGAAACTGAGATGCTGGAGTCAGTCCTGAGAAGAGCAATGGAGTGGGGGGAAGAGTCCATAGCACAAGTCCTGTGAGGAGCAGCTGAGGGAGCTGGGGTGTTTATTCTGGAGAAAAGGAGGCTCAGGGATGATCTTATCACTACCTACAACTGCCTCAAATGAGCCTGTGGCCAGGTGGGGGTCAGTCTCTTCTCCCAGGCAGCCAGAGATGGGACAAGAGGAAACGGCCTCAAGTTGTGCCTGGTGAGGTTCAGGTTAGCCATGAGAAAAAATTCTGCATAGAAAGGTTTGTCCAGGCCTGGATCACCCCAGGCAGGTGGTGAATTTACTAACCTCTGCAGGTATTTAAGGAAAGGCAGGACATGGCACTTAGCCCTGTGGTCTAGTTGACAAGGTGATGATTGGTCAAAGCAATGACATTTGAGGTATTTTCCAACCTAAATGGTTTTGTTAATATGTGATCTCTCAGCACAGACTAAACAGCACGGCCATCTCTTCAGAACAGCAGGTTGCATCTTCCTGTTGGGAAAAAATAATCACTGCAGCAGAACCACAAGTTTAAGTATCAGGTGCTGCAGGATGGTAGGGTGGTTTATCAGCAGTTTAGCTATATCTCAGGATGTATTCACTTGCATATCAAGATACATTCTGTTGTATCTCAAAAGTATGTACTGGAGACAGGCGAAAATTTTGCACTAACACGGTGCAAAATTGGAATCCAAACCCTTCACATGGCCCTCAGCCTAAGAATAATGCTAGAGACATGAGGAAAACTGGTAAGCTGGTATGTTTTGTTCCCTGTGCTCTGAAGATCCTGGGCCTGACATCTGGCTACAAGCCACCAAGTGCCTGGCTGCTGGTGGGATGGGTGGAACACTCCAGCCTGGGCACCTAACAGAAGGGTTTACATAAAAACCCTTTTCCCTTCTGTACAATCACACCTAAGATAAAGAGCTCACTTGGCTCATATTAAGGTTTGGCAGAACAGAAGAGCAGCCTTCAAGTCCACACTAGAGATCAGAACCAGGATGTTTAAATGCATTTTTCACACAAGTTTATGCTAGTCTCAAATCACAGAAGAGACCAATTCACTGCTACTAGAGGCATGCCCTCTCCATTAATGAGCAGAGAAAAGCCTAAAAGAAATAAGCAAGGATGTTTTACTGCACTCCATTTGACCACTGCTATTCTATTACTTTGCTAATTACTTCAGTAAATGTGTAAACAGCATTTACCTTGCAATTCCTTTTCCTGTTGTAATTATATTCCTGGCTACCATTTTCAGCAGAGAAAGAAAACATGTAGTGCAGATGTGATTAATCTTAAAACCTGAAAAATCTGTGAGAGAAAGAAATATCATCCACAAAGAATCATGAAATTACTGTCCTCAAGTCAATGAAGACGCCAAGAGCTTCAACAGGACATTCAACAAGATCTCACATTAGCAAAGCTAAAAATGATTGTCCAGGCTAAGGCTGAAGGAGACGAAAAGAATTGTTGCCATCTTCTTCAAAGTGGTATTACTGAAAATGAAAATGATCCAAGGAAAGCTAACCATTTTATTAATGTAAATTCATCAAATATGGAAAAGAAAGATGACAGAAAGTTGTCTGAATCTATGGCATAAATGGAAATGTTCCGTTTCATTACTGTTGATGTAAAATTGATCAAGCACTAAATTTAATTGAAAATAATAATAATTATAATTGTGAAATATGAGGTAGCATACCAGGTCAGCTCTAACACAATGGAAGTTCTAAGTAGCAGTCCTTCAAATCTGAGGAACTGAGCACATGATAGAGAGCAACTTTTCTGTGACAGCACACAATCAAAGGATATGGTGTCTTAAAACGTATGTCGCCTTGGTTCTTCTCTGGTCCCTGACACTGCCTGCTTGCTTAGATCAGCATCTCTTATAATCATTGTAGCCATCTGCTGTACAGCTGGAAGGTAAAATGATCAGGCTTAAATGCACATCCCAATTCAGGTAGAACAGATTGAATCTCATCCTGCTGTCAGGCACCAAACAACAAAGCAAAGAAAACATTTCTACACTGACAATTATAGATCAAAGGAAAACAAATGGTAAGCACTGGAGATCTAAGTCAAGATTAGCCTGATATAATCATTGCAGGCCTTTGGTCAGTATAAATGCATCCTACAAAGCCTAGGAAAGGGAAGCCTGGGTAAATTATATGCTCAGTCTGTGTGGAACTGTGTGTCACTTCTGAGAGAAATGCAGTGGAGGGTCAAAGCATATTAAATCATTTGCCTCTGGAGTGTCTTTCAACAGCAAGGCCAATAATGCCATTTGTGACAATGTTTCTTGAGGAGAAGTTACAAATGAGCATTAAAAGACTGAAATTTTCTCTTCAGTTTTATTGAGTACCCAGAAGATTGAGTGGTTGTTGGAGCTCAGGGGTCCATAATTCTGTGTTTGGAATACCACGACAATGGACTTTATACAGAAAATATAAAATACTGAAATTTGGATATTTTATTTGGACAATCTAATTGAAAGCACCACAAGGAAATTTCTAGTGACAATATCAATATATCAGCAGTTGGGGACAATCAGAGTCAGCAATTCTAAAAAATTACTATAAGTAATTTTCTTTTGCATACCTCCAAAGTAGGTACGGAAGTCAATATACAAGCATAATGAAAAAGGAATGCATATGTAATTTTAAAACACCATGATTAATGGTTTGGTTTGGTTTGGTTTGGTTTGGTGTGGTTTGGTGTGGTTTCCTGGCTTTATTTTTTCTGATTTGAATGCCAAAAGGATATAACACTCTGGTATATAATGTTCTTTTTGACTGTCTTTCTATGATAGGTGCATGAGAATGAAGAGGAACTGTGAGAGGAATTTTACTCTGTTAGCAAGTAATGGTACCTAAGTTTGGAAACGTGATGGTTGTTTTAAGAGCTACCCAGACAGAAAGAAAAACACAGAGTAACAGTAAGCAAATAAGAAAATAAACAATTTTTATATTCTTTTATAGAAAATAAATATTTTATGTTAGAAGATGTCATAATGGAAGATATTTATAGCATAATGTTAGTGGATCAAGACATCTGAGAAGCAAACATGTCACACTGTGTATTAGTAAGATATATAATCTGTGAAAAATAGGGAACAATTTATAGGTTGGTTTTACAGTGAATAATAACATATTTGTAATAAAGTAGGAATTACAGATTATAAGTGCTCATAAAATTTCTTCATGACAGAAAACTGTTATAGTGATTCTGACTCATTTTGCACTTTAAAAAAAAGACATTCAGGCAAGGTGTCAGAAGAGAGAAGGATCCAAGGGCACTTCCTTTCAAGCATAAGAAGCACAATGCAAAGGCAAATGCTTTGCTCATTTGTACATGACTTTGATATGCCAAGAGAAACAAAAGGCATGGAAGGTACTCAGGGGTCTGTTGACTGACATCACTGAATCTAGATTAAGCTATTCAGACACTTGGAAAAGATCTTTGCAGACTGCAAGTAGTAGACAGTGGTGAGACAAGGAAGACATCTTTAGAGTCTTCCAACATAGAAATCAAGATGTAAATTTTATGAACAAGAGATAGAGGCACCAATGCACTTTAAAGCTTTATATCAGCTAGTTCTTCAGCTGGTATATGGAAGTAGGGATAAAGTTCCACTACCATAAAATGTGGTGTAATGAAAAATCTATTTTAAAAGTGGTTCTTTCCTTTCTTTCTCAAAAAGACATCATTTTTATTATCTTCACTTTTCAGTTCCTCCAAATGATTTTTTCATTGTGGTTTTGAAGTTTAAAACAAGATCTGTCAAAACCAGCATGCATTTTCAACTGCGGAAAATCCAGGATTAACATTCTATTATTTTTTACATACTTATGTTGGAATTCTTTAAAAGTTCACCTGTGTATCTAAATGGGCATAAACTATGCATGTTATGCTTGACTGCATTTGGACGAGTACCATTATGACTGGAGAAAAGAGCTATATTCTGCTTCAGCTCCAGGCCCGCCATTGTTCATGTGGGATCTGGCTGTGGTCAGGTTTACAGTATTGAGCTCTTCTCCAACTCTATATCATGAAGTAAAGAGATTTGCCAGACAATCTGTTTCTGTTCTCTTAGGAGTCAAACCCATTGTGGTAATCAGCGATGCAGGGACCCCAGGCAGGCGCAAAGGAGAGCTCTTTATTGCCAAAATCTTGGCCTTTTTAAGCAGTTAGCCAGTTGTCAATTTATATTGTTTTAATGCAAAACAAGCAGCCACCATACACCATGACGTGGACATGCAGCAGTCACACAGCATATCTCTCATGGCTCTCTGGCCCAGCTCAGTCACTCTCCCATGGTTCCCTTCTACTTAGCCTAAGTAACAGGCTGGAGCTGTGTTACAAGGCCTGACCTTTATAAAGCCTTGCCTATCGGTCACACCAACCAGCACAATTTTTTGAAGGCAAAGAAACTATGTTGAATTCTTTATCCTGTTCTGGGTTTATATGGACTGGCTCTCACTTTCCCAAGGCAGCAGTTTGCAACAGTCCAAATACTATTGGTCATCAGACTCTTCCAGGACTTTTAATTATTTCTCCTCAGTTCAGCAGGTCTGCACTGACCTCACTGATGGGTCTTCCTATTGCTTCTTTAAAATTTATCAGTTACTTCATACTTTCCTTCATGCTAAAGGTGCAGATTTTGTTGAGTTTCTTTAATGGAGAGGCCAATTGGCTAAACCAGTTCCTACAGTAGACATAGGTGCATGATTATGGGAGGGCAGCCCTCCCTCCTGATACCATTCCCTGCTTTCCATCATATTCCTTTTTTGTATTTTCAAGTGGCCTACAGTGATATTCATTGACTCTGAGAGACAATGTGTCTTCTTCACTTGATTTAAGTCTTTGGGGAGATAAATTTGTACTGCTCACATACACAGTGCCTGAAGCTGAGGAAGAGACAGATGCCAGTCATCTCCTTGGCTACATTCCCTCATAGGGAGAGAGCCTTTTTTGCTCTGGAAATTTACCAAGGCTGTTTAGTGTATATTAATTTTTTATTGCACAATATCTCTGTGCTTTACTGTACAGAAGGAGTCATAATCTCTTCTTGTCCTTCAATTGCCTCCATCTGCCCTGGAAATTTTGCCAACACAGGACAATAGTCAGTGGGACTAAAGTGAGTATTGAAGTTAAAGTGCTTAAAACAGCTGGACAAATCTGCATGCTGGAGTATTCACAACCAGTAGCCCTGAGGGATCCTGGCAGGTGGAAAAGGGCCAGGAGAGCGTCCTGGAGAATCTTGCACTACAGCTATGCTCCCGTCTATTTATTTTAATTACGTAAAGATATCCTATATTTTTGCAGTCCGCATAATGGCATTCTGGCATTCTTCTGAAGCACTAACATGATTCAGACTCGATATGTGACTGAATAAATCAGTGGCAGACTATGGTGCAGAAATGACTGTGCCCAGTGAGTGCTTGTGTAAATCTTGGGATAATTTGAGACAATTTTTAAAAATACCATCTGTGCAGGGATTTTTTTCGTGCAATTTTTTTCTATTAATCTCTAGTGAAATTTGACTGAACTTGATGAAATCAGGGCAAGGATGTTTTAATCCAGTCATCCAGTGTGCAGTGTGTGCCCTTTCTCCCCCTCCCTATTGTAGAACCTCTGTGCTATGGCAGAATAATCAGAATAATCATTACTCATACATTAATCAGTATGACCCCCATGACTAATGAGCATGTTATACTATCTTTTATGGATAATATGTCAAAAAACATGTTCCCTTCAGGCTCTGTCTGTCAGATGCTGTACTCCAACTGTGTAAAACTGCCATTGTTTTAATTACTATTGAATATTGAAGGGGCTAGCTAATTGTGAAAAATATGACTGGTCATTTTTCACCTACTGAGTAAACATATAATCTTCTCTAATTCTACTATATCTTAAGAGGAAACATAATTCTATACCAGGAAATTAATTTTACTGCTTTTATTTCTCCCCTGTATTCTCAAGGCTTAATATATATTATGTTGCTTTTAAAAATAATGACCATTCTCTCAATATACATTGTATACTTCACTTTATGTACTTAAAGGAATAGCAGTAGAGACAAAGTGGGGCTTTTTCAAGATTTGTTAGAGTTTTCAATGAAAAATTCTTTCTATATTTTTCTACTAGATAATTAAAAGTTAAAAAAAAATTATTTTTTCTTCTGTGTTTTTGACATACATGCATAAATTTGTGGACAAAGCTACCTGTAAACACACCAAAGTGTATGAACTATAGATGACTGAACCCCCAGTTTAACAGATCAAAAAGTACTCTGTTGTGTCACAGCTGTGAACTGAGTTTAAAGGATATCAGAAACATGGAAAAACAGGAAAGGAAAGATATTGGTTCCTGCAATCTCAGGAGGTTGCCTTCATGCCTTTGGGATCAAAGGAAAATTTAGATAATCAGTGTATTTCCTCCATAAACTCACATTTGTGCTTCTTTCCCTGTAGTGGGTTGACCCTGGCTGAGTGCCAGGCACTCATCAAAGCCTCTCACTCCCCTCTACAAATGGACAGGAAAAGAAAATATAAAAAAGGGTTCATGGGTTGAGATAAGACCAGGAGAGATCACTCACCAAATATTGTCAAGGGCAAAACAGACCCAAATTAGAGATATATTACTACAAAATCAGACCATGATAATGAGCAGTAAAATGAGACTTTAAAGCACCTTTCTCACACCTCTCCCTCCTTCCCAGCTCTGCTGCTTTCTCCCCAGCAGCACGGAGAAAGACAGGGAATGGAAGTTATGGTCAGTTCATCACATTGTTTTCTGCTGCTGCTGGGGGAGAGGAGTCCTTCCCCGGCTCCAGCCTGGGGTCTCCTCCATGGGAGACAGTTCTCCATTAACTTCTCTAGTGTGAGTGTATCCCATAAGCAGCAGTTCTCCATGAGCTGCTGCAACGTGAGTCACTCTTCCATGGAGTGTAGTCCTTCAGGCACAGCGTGCTCCAGTGTGGGTCCCCCATAGGGTCACAAGTCTTACCAGGACCCTACTCCAGCCCAGGCCTCCCACAGGGTCACAGCCTTGTCTCAGGCATCCACCTGCTCTGGCCTGGGTCTCTCCAGGGGCTGCAGGTGGATCTCTGCATCCTCAGGGACCTCCATGGCTGCAGGGGCACAGCTGCCTCTCCATGGTCTCACCACGGCTGCAGGGGAACCTCAGCTCTGGTGCTTGGAGCACCTCCTGTCCCTCTTTCACCAAGCCTGGTGTCTGCAGGGCTGTGCCTCTCACATATTGTCACTCTACTGTTCCCTGGCCGCAATAATTTACATGCACAATAATTCTTCTTAAATCTGTCATCACAGAGCTGTTACCACCATTTCTGACGGGCTGAGACTGGATCTGTGGGACATGGAAGATGCTTCAGGCAGCTTCTCACAGAAGCCACTCCTGTAGCAGTCCCACTAACAAAATTTGGCCATACAAAGTGACTACATCCCCTTAAAAAATTTTATCTGTCTGGTATTTTCCTTTGCAGCACTGAAATTAAGTAAACATTAAAGGGAATTTCACTTTTTCAAGAAACATTAATTGGTAGGATGGAGCACAATTCCTGACAATATTACTACAAGCAGTTCTGAAAAGCAGATAGAAATGCGCTTATAGAAATGTTCCATGATAATAACACTGTGTTTCTTGAAAAATATCAATTATATTCCCTTATAAAAGACAAGATTGAAATAAAAATGTTATAAAGGTACAGAAGTTTGAAGAAAATTACCCTGAGATATCTAATTTCTATTCAAAGTGGTTCAAAATCAAGACTTCCTTAGAAAAAGGCTTAATTTGCCAACATATCATCAATCAGATCTGATTTGAAATTTAATTAAATTTTGGCTTTACATTTTGGAATGCACTAAATATTACAAACTTTAATGCTGCTACAACACAGCAAATTCACAACCATTCTCAAAAGAGCAATACTCACGAATCATATTATCAAGTAAAGGAAATATATATGCCTGAAAACTACAAAAAAAATCATGTTTTCAAAGAGATATAAGCCACTTTTCTATTCTATGGGCTACATCAAAGCCAAATTTCCCTGCCATTTTCACCATTAAATAGTTAATATAGCTAGTGTGTACATTAGTATGACATAAAAACATGCAATTAATGGAAAATCAATTTTGATTCCAATAAGATACTGGGGTTTTTTAAAATTTCAATTGTCACATAGAAAGGCTTGTTAATCACAGGGCAAATAAATATTTTTAAGAACTGGCAATTCTCCATTCCTTAGCAATTCTGAATCAATTGCTATGGAAATCCACTAAAAGTGTTAGTACTTTATCTGCTGAATTTTTACTGCAGTCATAAGTTTGCAATTTCTTGGGATCCAGACAGAAGCTTATTAAATAAACTTTCTTGCTGAAGATGTTTATAAATGCCATATTTCCCTATTTGTCAACAGTGTATTATGACACTTAATGAATTGGGGAAGGGTGTGTCAGCATGATGTTTAGACAAGGATTAACATGTATCTAAAGTGAGCTCTCTTTTGAAACCTTGTCAAAACAAACAAAAAAATTCTTATACTTTGAAGTGTCAGCAAAATGGCGCCATCACACATCAAGAAAAATGGTTTGCCAAAGAAACTAAATAGCTTTATTCACTAAAATCACCAATAGTTATTAACATGCCTAAAAATATGTGTATTAGGAAGACCAGTCAAATCAGTGCAAAGATTTACATGCTTGAGGTTAAGCAAGGAACAATGAGTGGAGTTTTTTCCTATCCGTGGTGCAATCATTGTATGACCTGGTGATTGAATGGATGACATGGTCACTGAGTTGGTGTTTCAAGGAGATGGAGCACGTTACATTCATTAAGCACAGAACTATTTAGTCTGGCCTGCCAACATGCTTCACTAAATTAAGGGTAAGTTACAGCAAGACTGCCCATGTCAGTCCTTGTCAAAACGCAACGATGGCAGGCATGTGGCCTCACCTCACTCTTCTTAAACCCATGCTCTTCTCTGTCCTGCCGCACCAAACACTGACACCAGCCTTGTGCTGACCATTCTTACAATTATGCAAGATGTCAGCATGAAGAGACTGAAACCCACCCTTCCAGACAGAAGGCAGAGGAGTGGAATTCAGAAGCTCATACACTGATGTCACACCGGCATTCAAGGGAAGCTTAAGATGAAACCTTAGGAAAAGGTTTTTACTGAAGGAATGCACCCACAGTTGTGCACCACAGAGTACTGTGTGCTCCTTTCCCTGACCAAAAGCCAACTGTACTCACTGCCAAAGGCAGGTGGGCACCTCTGGGCTTCCAACAGGCTCCAACAGGGGCACATGCACAAGGCACTTTGAGGGAAGATTCTCAGTTTTGTCTTTTTTTATTTCCTGAATTTGGTGTGAAGCAAAAATACTGAATCTCTATCAACTTGCTTCTAATTTGTCAAGAAACAGACATTTCCCAAAATGTCTGTTCATTAAAATATTCCTGTGAATATGTGGGTTTTTGCAAGGTCTAATGGAAGGTGTCTGGATCCATTTCAAAACAGATTTCTGGGACGTTTCTGAGCTGCTGGCTGCAAATAGAAGGCTGCACTCTACAAGTTGAAGTCCAACAACTTTAACAGCTTTTATTCTTTCTGTACCAAGCCTGACATACATAACTGGAAAAGCTAATTGAAGTCACCTGACCTCCAGAAAACTGGTGTTGCTGTGGCATTAATAAGAATTTTGTCATGGGGATTTTAAAATTTTTCGAAGTTTTGTGTCTTCACAGATACACAGAGGAGCAGCACAAACATAACCCTATTAATATTCCAGCTATTTCTTTCTAAATAACACCTCAGTTAAATCAAGATGCCCTCCAATACTTGTAGTACTTTGTTTATTCAGAGTCTTAAATTGTCTCTGCACTTACAGTATAATTGAGAAAGAAATAAAGAGTCCATGTGTAATAAAATTCTTTAAAATGAAAGTTCTGGAATTTCAACTACACAAACCCCAACTTTTAATATTTTTTTCATACAACTGTGAACATTAAGCTTTTATCACAAATACCTCCTGTACCAAGCTTTATCAGGAGAGACAGCTGCAGGACGCAGCTACTTTAAATAAAAATTAGTTTAGAAGTTAGCATTAATTCAAAAGTTACCAGCTGGCCTTTAAAACCACCTTAAGCATAATCATGGCTCTTAAGTTATTAATTTTTATTTCCTTCTTCATCAGAAAATATTAAAAGATAATATCATATATGTAAAACCCATAAAATACTCTACAGTCACTTTCATGTGCTTTGCTATAAATGTATTTTAGATTAAATTTAAGTATCAGCATAATCCCTAATTCCTCTTAGCAATATTAAAAGAAACCCAAAAGTTTTTCTCATCATATGAATGAAAGAAGTTTCAGAGAAAAGGGTTTGAATAAAATCCCTATATAACACCCAAGCTGCAAATGCAAAAGAGACAGGTAATTTTTAGCGCACTGGCCCAGCATCATGTGCACATGAGACTACGCAAACCTTCACTCTCCATGCCCTCCTCTCAGGTCAATTGCAACACCAGCAAAGTACTGCCATCACACCCAGAGAGGTGCAGGGGGCCATGTTACCTAGATAGTTGTCTCTTTTGGGATTGGAGTGCTCGGACACCTCCAAGGATGCACACCTAAGTAGTCTGGCTCTGGCAGGATTTGAAGCTTTGTTTTGGTTCTACAACTTTCTGACTCTAAATCATTAGCTGGAAGCACAGAGCTACTCAAGTGTGTTAATGTAAATAGTTTCTCCAGCAGAGTTGATGAGATCCCACTGGTGTCCCAGTGCCTAGGAACATGGTCCTGGTGCAGAGGGAGCCCCTGTGTGAACCAGTCTGAGATTAATGTGGAGGTAGGGCTAATGGACATGGGTGTCTGGGTGGCAGAGAGCTGCTCCTTTGTATGACCTGTAACATGCTTCATTTTTCTGGTGCTTCTACTGTGCTGAGGAATCACAGTTGTTTTACACCCTGAGGACTAAGCCCACACTCTGTAAGGAATTGAGAAAATTTTTTCACAGTGAAAAATCCACAGAGCAGATTACCAAGTTCAAGGCTCAAGCACCAAATCCCAGAATGAACTTGCTTTGCAGAGTACTGATAAACTCTCCCTGTATGTGTGTGTCAGGTCTGTGCAATAGTTTTTCAAACAATGGGACCAGCTCAGCAAGGATCTCTTAATTATCCAAAATCAATAATTGTAACTTCAATTTTTTTCATTTTATTAATAGTTGAATCAGAAGTTATTACTCTAACTGTACAGAAAAGTAGGAAATCAATAACACATGCTGAGCTGTGGAACTTAAAAAATAGAATCTCTGAAGCCTTCAAACACTTAACTTGCACTTATAGTTCATCAGAGACACTCAACGAATTTATGGAAGAACTTTTCTTGCAGTGTTTACTTACTCATGGCCCTCAGTGGTACCAGACCCCATTTCCTCAGCAGGAGGAGGTGACATTTGTTTCTCCAGTCTGCACTTTGGACAGTCTCAAGAGCAGGTTTTATCAAACAGTTATACTATGTATGGGTGAGGAACAAAGTATGTGGTACTAGCACTCACATCATTCTGCCTTTCTCATTAATCACTAGCCACAAAATCAAACAACCGAAGCAGTTTAAGCCACTAGAGACTCTAGGACAGATTATCATCTACTGCAAAGTGGTAATAGTTGCACTGATTTTGAATACTTGGCCTTAGGAGGAATGCACTGCAGTGACTGACACCAGCATTCACTGCTTGGGAGCAGGAACCTGCAGTGCTCTAAATAGCAGATCACACAGATGCTCAGCACAGTGCAGACTGACCCTGACTTGTATTTTATGCAGTTCATCTTTTCCAAACCCACCATCCACCTTTTCCTTCCCTGGAGCTGAGACAAGCAGTGCCATCTGTAATACCGTGAATTTTAAATGGGAAACAGCACTATCTTAGTATTTCACATCACCCTAAACTGTGCCTTTACACTGTTCTGATTTCAGCACCCTGGAAAGCCTCGGAGTTGTACACCAAGGTCAGTGATCAAAAAGACAGGAGCAGAACTGCAGGCTCCAGTTGAATCCCAAAAATACAGTGGCACTGCTTGGCACTGACTACTAAATAAAGATTTTCTAGATTATCACCTTTTTATTTTCTTATCTCCATGCTGACTCGGAGTTCTAGGTAGCACCAATCTCTAACATCGATGGAAAAGGAAAACAGTAGCCAATGTAGGAGAGAATTCTAGCTAGTTGGAATTAGTATGAATACAGAGATTTTTTTAAAATATGCTGTCTAAACATTCTTTCTTTCTTTCTTTCTTTCTTTCTTTCAAATTCAAGCCTTTTAAATTGTTTTAGTGCATTGATTTCCAGGCAGGAAAAATTTCAGTACCCCATCTGCCCCTCCTTTTTGCCTCAGCTCATCAGTTTTGGAGATCTGAAATCAGACACAGTTCTAACTTGTCTTCCACTGCTAAAAATGCTAGAACTTACTTGAGTCACAAGGGAAAGAGTTTTCTGAAATACACAGGCCTGGTTGGTCAACCTAGTGCTCTGTGTACACAGAGGCTATCAGCTGAGTGCAATCCTTAGATAAAAAGTTGTCTACACTAATCATCCAGAACAAATTTTCCTCAATATATAGTAAATGTAATCCTGAGGTCACTTTTCTATCAATTACCTATGATCACATCCTTTAACTTGAAAAAAAAGATCTACACATTGTTCTTCTGTGAATTTAATCCGGTAGTGTTCAAAGATGCAATAAAACAATGTCATTGTTAACACTGACAGCTATATGATATACGATAAAATAGACAGCAAATACATGAATCAGTAAAAAAAGGTATGTACTGCTTTCTTATTATTGCTATGAAAAATTAATAATTCTTCTGACATCATGCATGTTCACTTAGTAGCTTATCTGAAGATGTAAAGGCATATTTTTAAGATTAGATTCAAATTATATTTTGAAAATAAAAGATTTCCCTTTTTCATATTAGTCTATGAGAAAAACATTTCAAGGAAAAAAAAAGATCAGGCAAATGAGCCCTATTAGTTATGGTATCACTCTTAAATAAGAACATTTAAAAAATTATTTTAGGAAAATTTTATCAATAAATGAAAACACTGTGATCTGGGAGGTAGCAATTTCCAGTAGAGAGAGAGAAGCAACAGAGAAAAGAAAGACAAAAAGAGGCTGTGGATGTGATGGAGGAGAATGTTTACTAGCTGGAATCAACATTGTAACAGAGCTTTCCTCCATTATAAGCTGTTCCACTTCTGGAAACCTATTATCTATCAACATGATTTTCCCTTTTATTCTTTTGTCCTTTCTGATTTATCATCCAATACAATCCACCAGATCTGTCAGAGAAAATTAGCCAAGATGGACTGGCTTGCATAATCTTAATATCCCCAGAAGCTGAGTTCAGAGTCCCTAGTTTAAATTCTACATCTTTCTTCTATTTCTCTTCTTAAGGGCTATGTTTACTTTCTGTATTTTCTCTGTAAATTTCCCCACAAAGAAGAAACATTACCAGAAATATGTCACCTTTTTAAGCCACAGAGCTTCTCTTTGCCTATCTCCATGATTTGAGCATACAAATTACTTTTCAAAAGCAATTGCTTATGCCTTTTATTTCACACTCTTCTGTAACACTGGAATCTAGATGGTGTCAAGTGGCACAGTTTCTTCTGGTATCAGCACCAATTTACATCAGCTGAGGTCTTGGACCTTTCCATTTCTCAGTTCTTATGTTTTTTCACTCCCCTAACCCACAGGGATAACTCTTTTAAGTACCATGCTGTTCTTACTTTTATCATCCTCACTGGATTAATGCAATACAAATGACATTCCTATTTTTTCTTAATGAAAATATAGAGAAAATTTGGCTTAAAATTGCAACTATTAAAAAGGATATGTAGCTCTTGTAAATTACAGTGGTTTTACAATGGAATCAGAATAAACATCAGCCAGCATATATGTTTGGATTTGTTTTTTTTTTAATGTTGAAGACTTGAAGTTAGTTAAAAACCGTCTTTCACCTATAAGCAACCACCTTAACATGGTAGCTCAATAGTAATTCTATCCCTGCAGGAATTACTTTGGAGATCCAAACTCTGATAAAGCACAGCTAGTGATTAATGTGCTGGACTGGCAGAATACAGCTTGTTGAAAGAACCAATCTATGGAACATCTTTGTGGAACTTATAAATATCTCTCTCTGCAATATACACAGCTAGCTCTGACTCCACACAATCTCAAAAGATTTTCTGAGAGAGGTATTTTGGAGCACAGAGGAAAAACCAGAGGTGAACTTTATTCTTAAACTTGTTCAAAATAAGACAATCTGTAGAACCTTCTGCATTGTACCTGAAATTCTTATCGTTAGAGCAATCAAACCTGCTTTTTCAATACTGTTATGCACAGGTAGATATAGAAATGACACCTCTCTGCAGTTGTTTCGCCATCAATGTTCTGGCATCAGTCTGTGACACATGATTGCACGAGTTCTTGTACTGTATGTGACCTTTTGCTGGTCTGGGGGTGCAACTGCTCTTCACCACTGTCCTTGTACAGTGAGAAGACAGCATTAAAGACAGGAAAATGTCAAGTGTCAGTCTGTCTTTCAAAAAGGTTGATTCAATTGAAAACAAGAAAGAGGAGATTGAAATCATATAAATAATGGAAAAACTCACAAAAAAACTTGATGACTCCAAAGGTGGAAAGGGAGATCGTGGAATATCTGTCCTCCAGGATTTTCATCATCTGAGTGAGATAAGCTGACCACTAATGTTACCCCTGCCAAGAGAAGGAAGCAGGCCCAAATGACCTCAGAAATCCTTTTCTACTGAAATTATGGGATGAAAATAGAGAACAGTTATTTTAATGGGATTTTTAACAAGTTTAAATCCTGTCCTATGAGCAAATACAACCAGCAGCATCCTTCATTAACTAGTTTGTCTGTTACTAAAGGCCTGCCAATATTCAAGATCTTCTCAATATGATACCCTCTCTTTATTTCTTAAGCATTTTGAACATAAAAACTAACAAAGCAGTGTCCTGTACTGCTGACCAAAACTTATGGCAAAAGATAAGCCATCTCATTGTTTTCCTTTTACAGATTTTTGTAAGTCAGATTTTGCTGCATCCATTATGCATCAGAGACTTCCCTTAGTGGTTATAATGGTTAACTTTAGTATTTATTTAATTTTAATTATCATTGCTGTTATCATTACTATGTCATTAGTGACAGAAGATGAAATCTGGAACTCTTAAGAAAACCAGAATGTTTTCCACACACTGGTAACAATCATTTTGTGTGTCTCTGAAAATAATAGTATCTTTAACAAAAGTATACAGTTAAAAATAATAGTACATAAAAGAACTTAAGATCCATCCATTTATTTTTCTACTCTGAACATACTTTAAAAATCTCCAAACATTTTGGGGTAAAAAGGATAACCATGTAAGAATGACAGATATACTTTTAGGTGGTTGTAATACAGCTGTAGAACATCACTATATGCAAAAATCAGCAAGAAATTTAACATCTATAAGCAAGACAGTAGGAAATAAACATATTAATTGCTAAGGGGAACACAGGTGACAGAAACATAGCTGAACTTCCCGAGTTATGTAGTACAGGAATTATTATATTATTGTGGTGTTTATAGCACACACATAGATCTTCTGGAGAGAATTTTTTGTGTTTTACCCTTAATGATATTCATTCATATGCTGGTCACATGTCTCATTTCTGACACTTTGGGCCATGATGTCTCCTATGCCCAGAGCACTAATAGGCATCCAGAGACACTCCAATGTGGAGGACAAAAGGAAAAAACAAATCACACCAGCGGCAGATTAAAAAATTTGGAAAGTGACAGGGATGAAAACCATAATTTCTGCCATAGGAAAAGACTTCCCAGAGGAGAAACTGCTGCTCTGCAATGCAGCAGCTAGAAAGAAGCAGGAGATGTTGGTCTTGCTGTCTGTATTGTACTGTGCAGAAGCACAAGAAAAAGCAATTGGCTGGAGGAAGGCAGAAAACATCTATGGTTGTTTGTACCACTGGCATGTGCTTGTGATCACCACCACACCAACAACCACCATTACATCATAAAGTCACTACTGAGTTTCAGTAGGGATTGCTTTTTCAGGGATGGGGCTGGGGTTGGGGGCATGTTACTTTCCTGAAGTGTGAAAGTGGGTGTGGTGATGTTTGGATTGGGATTTTTTTAACAGTGAAATATGTGAATATTGCTCATAATTTCATGGAAAACAGTTTTATTTACCATATTAAAGATGTTGAAGCGCAGGTAACACAGAAGTGGAGTCACTCTCTGATCAATAAATTCTGAATCAACCAAATACGCATCGGTGCATTGGTAAACTGTCTCCACCATTTTTTGAGGGTGTTTTATGCCTGTTTTTTCAGTTACCTTGTATATTCATGAACATTGCTTGGGTTAAATATAAAATTTTCTTTTTTAAGGATCTAAAAAAAAATTCTAAAAAAGTTGATATACATTTTAGAAGACCCAGGAGGAAACTATTTTGTGTTCTTATTGGTAGTTTATAAAATAAAGGCAAATGTGGAATAAGAACAAAGTCAGAACCAACAGAGATTTGCTATGCTATTCCAAGCAGTTGACTTTAAATTATTCAGAATTTAAAAATAAAAATGCAAAGGCAAGATATAAGGCTTATTAATCATATAAAGTAAGCTCATATTAATCATATTAAGGATTGTTCTCATAACTGTCATCTGTTTTCTCCTGCAGGACTTTGAGAAATAAGTACTTAATGTCCATTTCCTCAGATGGTGACAAAGCTGCATGAGTCCAAAGAGGCTGGAATGATCTGAGCACAGAGGAAGGATACAAGTGCTCCAGGTGTCTCCTCTTTGTTTGTGGTTCCTGCCTACTTGATCTTGCAATACTAGAGTGAACAAAAGGCCCACTCAGGGAATTTCCTGGGTGCAAGATGAAGTCCCTCAGTGACTCCTACCACATCATTTAATTCCATTCCTTCCCACACTTATAAAATTCACATTAAAATGATATTTATTTGAAGCAGAAGTCATTGTAATGCCATAGCAAATAATTAATTGGAGCTTAGCTGTGAACTGGATCAGCCTTCACGAGTGTGCAGGTGGGGGAACTATCAGAAACCACTGCTACTTCTTTCTACCCTACCATTTAACAGTGAAAAGGAGCAACCCCAAAGTCTCAAAAATTAATAGTTGCTAACAGTTGGGTGCTATGAATGTAGATTTACATCTTGGCTCAGAGCAACAGACAACACACTCCAATAAAGATAGGGAGGTTCAACACTCATGGCACAGTGGAGGTCAAAATATAGACACTCCGCTGAGAAATGAGGATTGCAGAGCCTCAGGGAACCTACTTCTTTACTCAGTGTGGTTAAAAACACATGGTTCATACAATTCAAGTCCTAGATTTACAGATCATATGAATAATACACACATTTGGCCTCCCTCAATTCTTTCATTAATAAGGAAATTATTAATGCTAAAAGTAGTGGAGGTTGAAGACTAATCTTCAAAGTATGAAACACCACACCATCTCCGTTGTCATGAGTCATCACATCACAAGTTAGAACCCTTTCTCTCCGTGCTGCTTTTGGCTGGGGTAGAATCAATTTTCTTTGCAGTGGCTGGTGTGGGGCTGTGTTTTATATTTGTGCTGAAAAGTGAGTTCATAATATAGAGATGGTTTTTTATTGCTGAGCAGAGCTTGCAGAGAGCCAAGGTCTTTTCTGCTTTTTGTCACACTGGCAGGGGAGATAACAGTGCCTGGGAGGCTGGGAAGAGACACAGCCAGGGCAGGTGACCCCAGCTGAGCAAAGGGATATTCCAGACAAGGTGGCATCATGCTCACTATATAAAGTGTGGGGAAGAAGGAGGAAGGGAGGAAGCATTTGGAGAGACAGAGTTTGCCTTCCCAAGTCACCATTATGTGTGATGGGGCTCTGCTCTCCTGGACATGCTCACCACCTGCCTGCCCATGGCAAGCAGTGAATTCATTCCTTAATTCATGTTGCTTTTTTGTGGGGATTTGCTTTCCCTATTAAACTGTCTGTGCCTCAATCCACAAGGTTTTTACTTCTGATTCTCTTCCTGATCCTGCTGATGGGGCAGTGAGTGAGCTGCTGCCTGGAACTTGGTTGATGGCTTGGTTAAACCATGGCACTCTTCTGTGCAGAGACACATTGCTTCAGACTCAGTGGATACTCAGTGTTCTCTCTGCTCTTTGCAGATCCATTGTTTAAAACTGGAAGAAAAACTTTCCAAACAATATTGAGATTGATAACACAAAGAGCAGTCTTTTAATGAATGCTTTCATATGCATATATGTGCACACCCAGTATAAAAATTTCACTTCTAAATATTTAGAAGTTCAACTAATTAGCATATCTACAAGTACATTCAATAGGAGAACAGTTGCCCTGGTAACCCACCCATGGATCTGCCCCATTGGAGTCCCTCCAAGGGTTCTTAGCCCTATAACTTGTTATGTCTATGAAGGATCTTATTATTTCCCCCTGGTGCTGGTGCAAAACAGGATGTCCTTGTTAGAAATTCTCTTAAAAATGAGATTGAACAATTTTAAGAATATAGCATAACATGTGAGAAAGGATAACTACTGTTCTAAAGTGTGAGAATGTCCTATAAACTATACAGCTATATGTATTAAAATCCAGAAAGCTACAAATATTTTAAAAAGCTAAAAATCTTTAATCATTGGATCAGTGATGACGCTTCCTTCCTATCATTCTAGTACTCAAACAATGTGACTGAATAGCTGTTGTGGGTAACAAAAAATGTCACTGTATTAGATATCTGTCTGTGTCCCAAAATTGTTACTATCTCTTTATGAGCCAGCGCAGTTGGAACTGAAATTGTGGGGCAGACAGGAGGTGCTAGTCCCCTTACAATGTCGGGGGACCCAAGCCCCTTCCCCTTTTGCCTGGCAGTGGGAAGGTTTCTGAGCCTGCAACTGTAGCAACTCAGAAGAAAATACATTTCAATAATTAGAAACGGTTTCCCAAGTAAATTTGCAAACTCTGGCAGTTTTCATGGGCAGTGAAGGTTGAGCCACTCCCTGGGCTCATGCCACCCTGTGCTGGTGCTGAAGGGGCAGGCGGCGCTTGCTGTGCTGGCACGTCTTTGTCTGTCCCTGGAACTGCTCCTGCTTTCCTGGGAAGGTTCTTTATTCCTGCCATCTCTCTTTTCATACCCTTCATCTCCCAGGCCGTGCGGTCAACCAGGGAGCGCCATGGTGGGGTGGAGCGCTGACCCATTTTCTCTTTGACTTTCAAGGCACACAGTTGCCCGTGGTGGGCACCATCTGGGAAAGTGTCTAATGCCATTTTCCCTTTCCTTACATAAGGCCAGGGGGGACATCTTAGGAGGGGGCAGTACCTTGCAATTTTGGGTATATCTTTGTTCCCCTGGCATTGGTGAGATTTTGCTGTTATGTATCTAGCGGCTATTTACTGGTTTTGATTTTTTTTTTTCTCTTGTTAGTAAACTCCCATTTTTTCATGTATATCTACTCAAATTTGCCCCTTGCTAGTGAAAAGCAATTGGTTGAAACTAAGGGGAGGTAACTCATTTTAGATTGTCCACCTTTTAAAATTGTCTTAAAACATGACATAGCCCATGGGATGTGCCCTGTCTCATGATAGGATGTCACACTACCTCAAAACAATAGCTCTGCCATAGACCAAAATTATAAAAAAGACTTGAAAATAATTATTTTGGTGAGTATATTTCTCATAAGTTGCAATCTTGGGGAGAAACACAACGCTGAACTTATTTGCAAGTACAAACTCTGCTGGGGAAGAGTTGGGGCAGACATGTTTTCCAGCATAATAAGCAAAAAAGCAAATTGTTCTTCCAATCTAGAAAGCTAGGAGAAAATGACATTTGTATCCTTTGGGGTTTCTGAGTGCTTACATTATTACATTCTCATTTTTTCGGATCCAGGAAGTAATAAAACTTGAACGTGCCACATCAGAAAAAAAAAAAAGCATTGCAAAATTTCAGAATAATAAGAATGTGTTAGCTCCACATTTTTCAGGATTTCAGAAAATAATTTTTAATGAAAGGAAAGTCATGGCAGACCTTGGTCACTTGATTTTGCATGGATATATTCACAGTTTCTGTGTCTCCCAGGGGTTCTGTCATAGCACTTACCTGAAGAGGTAAATAATAAAACAGTGTCTCCTCTTTTCTGTAGGACTTTTAGTTTACTGGATGCTAGTATATTCGGAATTAACTAACTAGCAATTATTAGCAATAAACTAATTTTAAAAATCTGATGAATGACTGTTAAACTGTTTAAAAACAAACCCTGTGTAAAGGCATAGAATCACAGGATCACAGACTCACTGAATCATAGAATGATTTGGCTTGGAATAGACTTTAATGACCATCTAGTTCAAACTTCCCTGCTGTGGACAGGGACACTTTCACTAGTCCAGGTTTCTCAAAGCCCCTTCTAACCTGGCCTTGAACACTACAAGGAACAGAGCATCCTCAGCTTCTCCAAGAAATCTATTCCAGTGCCTCACCACTCTCACAGTAAGGAATTTTTTCCTATGTCTAGTCTAAACATACTCTCAGTTTACTTCCTGTATTAATGCCAAATTGTCTATTCTTTCAAAGCGAAGGATAATTATAGAGGCTGCATGGATCTCTGTAAAGGCAGAGATCTGGTAGAATACTAAAACCACAAAAACTGGAACAAGAAAACAATTTCACTTTTGAAGCCGCTCCTTTCAGAGCACATCACATTCTTCTGACATGCATTAAGGGAAATAAGCAAGGAAAAGGAGAAAGCATAAAATCTTGACCACGTCTTGTACTGAAGTCACTAACATTTTAAATCTAATTTACTTTGTCTTTTTGCATCTCTTTTCTGTCTTTTTGCAACACTGTATTATTGCAGCAGCTTGTCTTCATTGCTGCACCTCAGTTCTTAACCACAGCTTTTAGCACAGATTAAGGGTCCACAATGCTGCAGAGAGATTAGTCTGTCCTTCCAGGCTGCAGGATGGTGTCACTATGATCTTTAGATTTCCTCATACTAGTTTCTGTCTGGTTTGAAATTATGTTTTTGAACTCCAGTTTCTCAGTCTCGTAAGAACCTGCTTAATTCAGTGGTGGAACTTAAAACATTTAGTCCCTTTTCTGTTCATTTTATCCCTTCTGTTTTGATTTTCTCCTTTGATTCTTGAATTTTTACATGTTAATGATTCTTGCATAATTTTACCTATTCAGATATTTACACAACAAACTAATCCATGTGCTGCAGTCCTGCCTGGCTCCTCCCAACTTTTGTGTCAGAGCCAACTGAGCCAGCACGAGGGACAAGAAAAAGTCAGTTCTCTGTTCCTCAGTCAGCTGGTACCTGAGACATCCTCAGGAATAATTTGGAACAGGTCAAAATCAAAACAAGATAAAAAGAAAACCATGTGAGCACATAAATCAATGCCCTAACAGGTCACTGAAGTCGCAGCTTGATCCCTGGCATGCAGCCTGTGTGTGTGAAATTAAATAGCTAGAGGAGGAGGGGAAGCTTTCAAATTAGCAGCACTAATGATGTGCAAATCTTGCTAATATTATAGCTCCTAAGCTGAGATATGCAGGAAAGAAAGTTATATACAGCTAGTTCTCACATCGTGAAGTGTTTTGATCTACCTGCATCTGCTGTGGCCAGTAGGAACATGAGTTTCAGACAACCATGACTATGTAACTGTATTTCCAATTTAAAAATAGCATCTGAGCACATGCTTCTCTCCTGAGCAGATGAACAGGAAAGAGATGGACCTGTGTGTCAAAACTTAATCCTCTGAGTTTGTAAGCGTAGCATGAGTAGTAGGAGTATGGGTGTTTTCCTGAGTTGAGATTCAAAACCTAATAAGACATGAATCTGGGCACCACATAGCCTTCATGTATGATCAGTGCAAAGGAACAGCAACATTAGAAAAAGAATATGTTCCAGTATGAACTTATATGGAACATATCCAGTATGTACAGCATGTATGCAGCTATAGCTAGTAAAGCAAAAAAAAAAAAAAAAAAAAAAAAGAAGAAAGAAAAAAATCTGAGAGAGCTGGTTCTGGTTGGAAAGAAAGTTTTCTGAAAAGCAGGATATTACATGACTCTTTATGTTTAATGTTCTACAACTTTGTCTAGTACATCTGGTGCCGTTTATAGTAAGAAAAGCTTATTGGAAAACTCCTGTGTGTATTTCAATATGGATTTTCTTGTTTTGTCAGTGTTTGGACATGTGCCAATGTAAATATCTGCTACTTGAAATTAAACAGATAAGCAGAAGACTGGCAATACCATCATGAATCATAATGAAGAAGGTGGTTCAATTTGAAGCACTTTCAGATTGAAAACTTTGCAGACAGAGACAAGCAACAGGCACCAAAAGAAAGTGCTTCTAGGGACCTAGTGAAGAAATTACATTTCACAATTTTCATTTCACAAAAAGAAATTAACCTTACTGATTACTGGTATACCAGCATGATTGCAGGTCTAATTCAGGTGCAACTTCATTTAAGTTTTTACATTAGCATCAAATCACTTACCGGCAGGAGATCTGAAAATCTGAGCAAAAAGGGAGCAAAATAGGCATGAAAAATACACAGAGAAAGACAGATGCCATTACATATCTCTCTATGTACCTATACACACACAGGTATTTTTGTGTTTGTGTATACACAAACCCCCGATGCTAAACACAGTGTGACGAATGCATGTTTGACCGACATTTTGCTAGCAAAAGCAAAGTCATGCCAGGACTACTAATGCATTACTTCTGCAACATCTGGTCCTGCCCTGAGGAGCCCCTGTGTCCCTGCCCTGCCCAAGGGGTCTGTGCCCTGGGGCAGCTGCTGGCAGGGGCTGCTGTGTGCACGGGGAGCACAGAGACATCCTCCTGCAGCACTTTGAGAAACCACCTGAGTGGGGCATGTTCTTCCCTTGCATGCTTTGATGCCATTTCTTTGGCTATGGGATTCCTCTTTTGAGAATGGCTGCTTTTATTAGGCAAAATCTCCACGTGTAAACTCTCAGACTACATTTCGTTTGAACAACTGCTCCAAAATTCCGGCTATCTGCCGTCCAATTTGTAGCTGTGAAACTAAAATCCCATTTTTTTTCAGCTTATACCAGCAGAAAGCAGCCCACATAAGAAGAAAATACAGACTTTGAATGATGTGTGGATTTGTCTCTTCTACAGTTAACTATTGCTTTGTTTTTGAGAACTCATATTTATTCTGTTCCAAGTCTCTCCAGCTAGCTAGGATCTACAGTGGCAGTTGGAGTCTGCACAAGTTTCTTTATCTTTCATGAAGAAATAACTGACAAAGGCACTTCTGTAACCAAAAGAAAAAGTAAAAAAAATACATTATTCATTATTCTTCACAGAGATGCAGCTACTTCTCTCCACAATGTTTTAGATCACATTTCAGTTAAACTGAAAAAAGGTTACCATAGTGCAACTTCATTTAATATGTTATGTTTTTGTTTACTTGTCAAAACTGAAGTTTGGAGAGAGACATTTTTCAGAGACATAAAAGCTAAGGATGACAGAGGCAGACTCATGGGCATAGACATCCAGCATGGGTAGATGCAACATGCAGAAGTCTGCTCTTGAAGTCAATTGGAAGTTCAATAAGTGTATGAACATTACTTTAATACCAAATTAATTTACTCTGCCTCTCACAGTAGTTAATAGCTTACATGCTATGTAAGTTCTCATAGTATGCATTGCCACAGTATTTCTGATGAAACCACAATAAGCATTCTTGTTCACAAAATGCAGTTTACTCATCTAGAGATGGTCCCTGAATGAGTACAGGTGTGTGGTTTGTATGTGACCCTCCTGAGATTAAGCAGTGCCTCATTCTGTGCCTTGTTCTGGGGAATAGCCCACAGTCCACTTGTAGTGGACTTCTCTTTATTTAATCGATATTTGGAATCAATTCAGCAAAGCAAAAATTTTTAAGCTTTTATTTTCTTGTTCATAGTTTTTATCTCATATATTCCATAGTTAGGAGCAGCAAGTTTTTGAGACTTTAGAGCAACGTGCTCTAAAGTCTCGAAAACCAAAACACCCAAAGTCTTAGACTAGATGGCAGAATTCTAATTTTCCTATTACAGCACAGAGCAATATAATTCCAGTTATTTTACTACAAGTCTGGAAGCAGTCCTAATAAACCCCTAACAGCTGCAGAATTTAAAGTGAATTTTGCTGCACTAGGACCTCTTTATTAACTCAGATTGCTATCAAACAGCATTGTTTTAAATTTTCCAGTGATGGACAACAACATCAGGCAATTAAAATAGATTGGGATTGCTAAAAGGACCAAAATGGGGGATATTTGTGCTCATAATCCCACTGGCACGTTTGTCAGACATGGACAGTTTTTGCACACCCTTCCAGTGGGTTTGCCAGACTGAGGCTGAACCCAACACTCTCACCACATTGAGAGAGGGTGTGAGGTATGGGATATCCCAATGTGTACTTGATCTCTTGTTTCATTGTGGGTTCCAAGGGGAAAATCAGAAAGCAGCAAGATTGGAAGGCTGCTGATGTTGGAAATTCTCCCCTCAGCGTGCTGCTAGCTGTGCAACAGGCAGCAACTGTTCCTCTTGATGGGATGAGGGAAGCCAAGGAGTTTTCCACAGGTCAGGAAAGGAATAAACTGTACTAATGGTATGACAAAAATCACTTTTCCCATCAAATTAAATGAGTATACATTCAGGTTATGTCAATTTTTTATCCTTCATTTTCTCTGTTTTACCGAATCATCAATGACAACTTACGGCAGGAGAAACAAGACAGTGAGCTCCCTAAATATCATCTGCTAACTAAGCAATGATGTGAAAATGTGAAACCAGTTTTAGAGAAAAATGTAGGTTTTGCACTTGCTGCATGACAACAGAAGTTATTAAAATAGTTATGGTGGATGGTGGATGACCATACTAAACCAGTCTCTAATTAATTTTTGAGTGGAGAGTCTGAAAAACTGACACAAAAAAAGTCAAAATACTGCTGCAAAATTTTTAGTACAATTTCACTCTAGTTAACTTAAAATATGTCTAGAACCTTTAGGTCTTCTAAATAAATTTGGTTTGAAATTAATTTAAAGCAATATGTGGTTTTGCACAAGAATGCTAGGGAAGTGGTAGGGCAAGCATAGTTTTGAACCAGTTCCAGTCTGGAGATCATACTGTCTCCAAATCATACCGAGTTTGTTGTCAAGCTTCCCTGCTTCTCTTTCCCCTTCTATGAGGTTTTGCAGCCATGCAGTCATTCTGAGAATTGGCAAAGGTTTCCTTTGAAGGAAACCTGCCAGAGCATGCTAGCCAGCACTAGGCCACTCCCACTTAACCTCTGTAGCAAAGAGGAAGCAGATTAAAGCAGGAGGGAAGAGAAGAGTGCTATAAAATAATATCTATTTAAAAATTCCAATGAGCGAGTTGGCATTAACTGCTGCGAAGTTACGGATCTGCATATTTTTATGTGGCTAGTTTAATTAGTGAGACCACCACATGTTCAGCAATCATTTTTGTTAAGCATAGTTCTCAACTTCCTTTAGTGCAGCATATCACGCCACCTATGCTATCTCTGTTTTTTCTGTCCTGGGGCTACCCACAGCTCTGGTGTCCCCACTACTCAGAACTGGGTTCTTCAAAGAATCACAAAATTGTAGAATCATGAAATCATAGAATGTTATGGAGTTGAAATGAACCTTAAAGATCATTTAATCCTACCTGCCTCTACCATGGGCAGGGACATCTCCCACTGTACCAAGTAGCTCAAGGTCCCATCCAACCTGGCTGTGGGCACTGCAAGGGTTTGCACATTCACAGCCTCCCTGGGCAACCTGTTCCAGCGTGTCACCACCCACACAGTAATGAATTTTTTCCTAATATGTAACCTAGATTTTCCCTCTTGCACTTTGTACCCATTACTCCTTGCCCTATCATTTCAGCTCCTGATGAAGAGCCCATCAGGCTTCCCTGCAGCCTCTTTCGGATACTGGAAGGTTGCTATGAGGTCCCCACACAACATTCTCTTCTCCAAGCTCAACAACCAGAACTTTCTCAGCCTGTCTTCACAGGGAAGGTATTTCAGTCCTCTTATCAGCTTCATAGCCTCCTCTCCACTTGCTCCAGCAGTTCCTTGTCCTTATTTTGGGGGCACCAGAGCTGAATGCAGCATTCCAGCTGGGGTCTCATCAGAGCAGAGGGGCAGAATCACCTCCCTTGCCTGCTGGCCATGCTCCTTTTGATGCAGTCCAGGATTTCCTTGGCTTTCTGAACTGGTTAATGTTGAGTTTCTCATCTACCATCACCTCCAATCTTTCACTGCAGGCCTGCTCTCAATCACTTCTCTGCCCAAGCTGTTGGTGTGTCTGGGATTGCCATGACCCAGCTGTAGGACCTTGCACTTTGCTTTGTTGACCCCCATGAGGTTTGCACTGGCCCAGCTCTCAAGCCTGTCCAGGTCCCTCTGGATGCCATCCCTTCCCTCCAGCTGTGTCGACTGCCCCACACAGCCTGGTGCTGTCAGTGACCTCGCTGAGGGTGCCCTTGATCCCCCTGTCCAAGTCACCAACAGAGATGTTGAACATTTCCTGTGAAAACGTTCTGGCTTTCTCTAGACTTACATAACCATGTTTCTTTCCCATTTGAACCAGGACAGAGAGGAACAGCAGATACACATTTATTATATCCAGAGCTGGGATGTAGCTGGGGCAAGCAGAAGTCCAGGGTGTATTTTCAGGTGACCCTGCAAAATCACAGTCTTGTGTCATTGGACTCATCAACCCACCACTGAGCTTTAACAGCTCAGGTATCCTGTCTGTACACAGCACCCCAGAGGTCTTCTTCCTATTTATATCCTAGCAGTATTTCTACTGCTATGGCGTTGTCCAGAAACTGAACAGCTTGCATTTAGCTGGTCCCCTGCCACTCTTCAGGTCTTATCTTGACCTCTTCAGCTATCTTAAAGATTGTGTTTCACTTTGACAGCTTGGATAATCTCTCTACTGATTTGAAAACCTCTGTAGCCTGAATCACTATAGCAACAGAAGGACCTACAGCACCTGATCCTTGCAGTTTGATTGAACTGTGGATGAAGAAAACTCATCCCATTTGCATGAAGACATCAATTATTTACTGAATACTAACAACATGGTTAGAGAACACAAAAGTCAAATCTTTAACTACATTGAAACTTTTGCCCACTAGTACCATACTCTGCCTCACAGATCTAATGGGACAAAAAATGTTGCTTATAGTCTTTATCTTTGCAGGATAGGTTCTATATAAATGTGTGGGGGGTCTTTGGATGCTGCTTCCCAAAGAAGTCTCAGGCTGAGAGAAGGGCTGGTCCTCAACGTTCCTTCATGTCAATGGTAGGTAGATGCCTCTCCTGACTGAGAGGGCCAGGAGTCTGCAAATAAGACAACAAAGAAATCCACATGTTTTTGAAACACTTGGAAGCACCATTTCTTGAATGAATCTGGGTTTTTTTTTTTTCTCCATTGTTGTTTTTTTTTCTCCATTGTTTTCTTCCAAACCAAAATTTACTCTGTGGTATCCTTATATTTAATTGAAGGGCCTGGTTTCCAGCATTGATAAAAGTCTCTTTCTTGCAAATAATCATGCTCATAATCTATAGCATAATTCAAAAGAAATACAATATCTGTAGTAATTTTATACCCTGCTGAACCCAGTTTGTAGCCTGCTCCCATTGTGAGTACTGTAGTTTTGATGCAAATCTTCTCACAGAAGAAAAAATATTTAGAAACATTAAGAGCTTTCCTGCCATACACTAAGGTTTGTTGATACATACTTCTTAAAAAATGTCTTGTTTTGAGCTTAAAAAAATATAAGTATCTGGACCAGATATATGATAAAATCAAGCTAATAAAGGACATTCATCCATCTGTCCATCTTAATAGTGCACACAACTTTACAGGACTTTCACAATATCTCTACTGCTTTCAGCTTCTGCAGCTAGCTGCCCATCTGGTCTTTCCTTCATTCACACTCAAAGAGAAAAATAACAACTGTCCATACAATAAGTCAGACAATATTCTTTGGTGCATATTTTTTCAGCATAGTGTTATATCAGGAAATTATCAAATACATGCTCGCTTTCAACATCACATTGCTGGTGTGACAACAAAGCTTTAAGGCATAGCTCACTAAACCCAAATGAATCCCTTTAAATCTGTTTTCTCAGTTATTATTATTATTCTGTTTGCCCTTTAGTTTTTTTGTGCCTATTACATTCTCTCTCACATTGCTTCAAGCCTCCACACACCACGGGCTGTCAGAGGCGACTCCAGGGCTGAAGGTGAGATGCAGGCTCTGAGCAGGCTCTGCAGGAGAGCCAGGGAAGTGTGCTAAGGAATCACCTGAGAGGCAGCAGAGCTCAGAGGAGACTGGGAACAGCCAGAGCTGGGCTCAGGGCTGGCCAGAGAAGGATTAGCAATTCTTCCCATGTGTTGTCCTTCCAATTCCCCAGAAATGTTGAACTTACGTTTGCTGCTCCTTCACAAGAGAACAGCATCCCCTCTGCTCAGCACCTTCACTTGGTTACCTCGCCACTGGTCTGTGGGAGTGGGGAGAAGGGTTGATGAGAGCCAGGCTTTTCCTTCCTACTATTCTCCTCCTACTTCTCTCTCCTTATCTAATATTTAGCAGGATTTTATGCTTGCAAATAGCAAGACTGGGCAAGAAAGGAAAAGCCAGGAAGTCTGATTCCCTGAAGGAGCTGGGGAGATGAAGTCTGCATTTAAACTGAGCTGAGACTGCAGGAGAAGATAATCATAATGACTTTAGAACAGCTTTTATGTCAGCTAATTTTAATTTATTGTTTGTTAAATGCACAAAACCATTAAATGTGCTTACACAAACCCATGGGTCATCTTGCAGATGTGGTGGGGGCCTGCTGGCCACCATCCTGCTTCCACTGTACTGTAAGGTATTTATGCGGTGGCTGAGTGAGGTGAATGCAGTTGCTCTGCTGAGTGTGCTCTCACAGCCAGCTTGCTTTAATGTTTTTGTGACATTGTGTCTGTTATTTATAATTCTTATTCATCTGGGATGGATTTAAGTGATAGGAAATGTCCATTCTCAGAAGTAACCAAACCAGCACAATACAGCATAAATATCAAAGATAGAATAAAAGCTATGGAATATCTATCCAAATAATAGGTCAGGAAGCTATTAAACCTGCCTTTAACTGTTCTTAGCAGCCCTGTGAGTATAGTATGTTTTCTTCTCTTTCCATTTGCATTTCCATTTTTCCATTTGGTTAATGAACATGTAATCAATGTCTCTTTAGCACATAAAGTAGAACATTGCTTAAAAGAGGGAGGTTGAAGGATTGTACTGAAAAATTACTTAATATAGATTCTGAATAATAAAAGACCCAAGTCCTGTGGTAGAAGGGGTGCCCTACATGCCAGTTATAGTTGCAGGTCAACTTGATTGACAGCAGTTCCTTTCCATGGCAAAATTAATCTTTACTAATGCAGTTGTCTCAATTTCTTTTAATTTCTAATGCATCTTTTGATGGCGTGTTTTCAGTTAACTGATTAATGTTTTGCTTATAAACCTTCCCATCTTTGCTATAAACACTGAGAGAAGATCCAGGGCCCCCATGTAAAGCAATTTATGTTCCCAGCATTTTTAGTACCGAGAGGCTTCACATTAAATATCACTGAGGGCTTATTTATTTAAGGATTGAATTATTCTTCTAATGTAAATTTCATTATTAGAGACACTCTAAGCCTTTCACTCACTTTTAACTTACAACATAGCTCAGACTTTTAATTACACTGGAATATCAGCAGTACTGCAACTGGTCAAGCCTAATGGGGAGACTGAACATCACACTGATGCTGTCATGAATGTGGACATTCTAGCTGACCTTGAGAACAATAAAAATTCAATAAAAATGGAATTCTCTTATCACTGCAATTGTCAGTTGATGATGAAACACTGTGAAGGCATTTATTTGCAAAGCAATCACATTATTAAATTAGGCAAGAGCGCGGGATTTGTGATCATAGATAGAGCTTTATGTAGTTGTAAACACAGTATCACAATAAGGCAATAGAGAGCAACATTTTTCCATGGTCTGTCTGATCCTCAACTACTTAAAATGGCAATTTAGGACAGCTCATAAAATGGTCTTGTTAAATCCATGCTCATAGAAGTGTTGAATTTCATTAACGGACTATGCCAAGGGTTATCAGATATGAAGCTTGTTGTTTAATCACTTTTATTTGTAGACGTCACTAAAATTTCACACATTACTATATTTTGAATATATTCTTTTAATTTGTAAAATAGTTTTTGTTTTGTTTAAAAATTTTAATATTCTATTTTTAAAGTTACTATTTGCATATATGCATGAGACAGACTTTTGTGCCTTTGATGTTGGAATCCTTCTTATTGAAAACTATACAAGAATCACATGTAATTTATTTTCAATACTTTTATAATAAATATTCAGGGTTCCTTCAATCACTTTTCCCTGAGCAAATCAGATACACAATTTTCATGCAACTCATTTGATGTTACAGAAATATTTAGTCCCTTCAAGTTTCTTGGTGCATGTGATAGCATACTTGAAATGGAAGTAGTGCAAAAATATTGCTCTAGTGTTTACAAATCAAAGTGAAGTTTAAGATGAGAAGTATTTTTCAAAATTGTGTCATTGGATTTTATCCAAATATATTTCCAACAACCCCCACTAAACTAATAAGCTCCAGACTTTTCCCATTTTCCCAAAACTTGTGTTCCAACTGACAATGCCTTCCAAAATGTTTTCCAGTTAAAAATTCTTTTTCATTTTGTGAAAGAAAATGAAGTGAGATGTGGCAAACACTGGGACAGCAATTGCTTTATTAGACCATCTATACCCTTCTGAGAAATGAATGAGTTGAAGGCATTCAGACATTTAAATGGTTATGGATAGAAAATAGAAGAGTCAGAGACACTGCTAAAACTCCTGTGTGAAGGGGACAAGCAAGGTCTCCAAGTAAATCCTCCCACTGCCTGTCCATATTGCCACATGTGAAATCTGATATTTTCATTTTTGTTCTAGCCTGCCTGTGGGCTCTCTCAGCCAGCTGTGGTGCTGACCTTGGGTGACTGCATCTGGCTTGACCAGATTTCCCTTTTGTCTGAGATCCCATCAAGAGCTGTCAACATTATCAATTGACAAAGGCATCAGGAGGGGATATTTAAGCACAGCATTAGAGCCGCTGGAAAGATGACTATACACAGGTCTGCACACAGCCTGTCATACCATAAACTTATTATTTTCATCCATGCATGAACTTTCCTCCTAATCCTCTGTCTCCTAGTGGATGGCCTTCTCCAGATTTTGTTCAATTTTTTTCCATATTTGACTTTCCTCCATTGCCCCAGGGTGATTAACCTGCCACCTGGCATAGAAATCAGTATTAAGGTTGAAGAAAGTGTTAGTTTGAGGAGTTGCTGACAGCTGGGAAGTGGGATAACTGAAACCATCAACTTCAGTTATGACAGATCTGTTAAAAGAAAGTGGGACTGGACTAACCAACCACCCTCATAGCTGCAGTGTGAGCTTAATTACTCAGTTGAGGCAATGTATACTGCATTGAAGTAAAACTGTTTGCAGGCATTTAATATTGTCTTCCATGATTCCTCATCCTTTTGAGGGAAAAGTGTTACAAAAATCAAATTTGCAATGTCTGGTATTTTCAGCAGCATTTTTCTAGTCTTTTTTGGCTCTCAGAAAATTCTTATACATTTATACCAAGATAAGTTGCAAATCTATTGTAGTTGCTGCTGCCATCCTCGAAGAGCAAGTACTTTGGTGTTGTGACCCCAGATACCTCAGAGATGTCATATCTGGTCTCCAGAATTTGCATCAGTGAGGTCCTCTCATGGATCATGACCTCAAGTTCACTTTCATGATAGCCTATTCTGCAAGACAGGCTCTAACACACTTCTTTCAAGGAAGTGTTAACAGATGAATGCCCATGAGGAGTCTTGGTCCATACTCCATGTCACTTTGGCACATACAGCATTAATACCAAGTTTGATTTCTGTTTTACACATACACATGCTTAAACAGATGTCCATATCCCATCCCTAGCAAAGCCCATAAGAGCAGCCTATATTCATTAAATTTAAATTGCTTACTTGTTTTCCACAGGATTTTATATCTTACAGCAATCCTCCCAATGCCAGTAGAAATTCTTATACAGACTGTATTTTAGCAGTCATGACTTCATGAATGCTTCAGGAGGCTCTTAGGTTATTAGATCTACCAATCAATGGTCCAGCAAATTGCTCAGCACCACATATGTGAAAGATGCATGGAGAGCTATAAGAAAAAGGTATTTTTGATAATGTTTAAATAAGACATGGAAATAGGCAGGCCTCCTGTGCACAACTAGTAACACAGCACTTTATTAAAACAGTGGATCATGGTCTCAAAGCTGCTTAGCACTGTGTAGGATTCAGTTCCTTGCCTAACTTGATGGTAATGCCAATGAATTTCAGATCAGCTCCTTCTTGAGTACTAGACAAATGCAATGAGACTGATGCAAGTTGCTTGTGTTTAGTGCCTGTCAAAACATGACCCAAAGAAAATAAAATGATGCAGAAAATGAGATGAGTGAATGAAAGAAAGATATGAAGTGGCACAACCTATGACTGAAAAAAAATATGTGAAGAAATGAAAATTAAGAAAAATGTTTTCCTAACTTCTTCTGTTAAAACTCTTGCACTGAGTAAGGTGTTATAAAGAGATTAGAAGCCAATACTCTCTTTCATGATCCATCTTGCCTTGCATTTTTCCCTGGTTTACCTCACATCTGGTTCCACATATATTTACTTTTTGGTAGTCACAAAATGAGTCTATGATTGCTTTTGGTCTTCTTTTTGTGTACTTCGTAATTGATTTTCTGCCAACTTTACTCAGACTTCTCCTTGTGATTACCAGAAAGATCCTCCAGGATTATGGCTCTGAGGCCAAAGTGATTCCATTGGAAACTCTCCCTGAGTTATCCAAAATGTCACTATTCTTCATTTGATTCTAACCTAGTGCTGATCAACCTAACACAGCAAAATAAAAAAAGGGATAAGTGAGTGTGACAATTTCAGCACATGAGGCACTTAGTTTCACCCTTTCCAGATCCACATATTTTAGTGTCATTGCTTAGTCATTTGATCCACCAAGCAGTATGAGGTCAAAAAAGCAGAGAGGATGGGGGAGAAATGGTGAAACAGAGACCGAAGACAACAAGGCCTTAGCTTCTTGAGAAAAGGTGTTTGCAACTCTCACCACCAAATCCACACTATTACCTCTACATCTGATACCGGCTGAAAAAGAGCTGTCCTTTTATTTTCTGGCACAACAGCAATAGTGGGCACTTTAAATTCCAAATAGGAGAGGGTGAAAATAAGAAAATGAGAAAAGTAGTTTAAGGTACGTGCAGGCCACTGGCAACTGAAAAACTATACTGACAATTGGCCTTGAACTCTTCTGCTCAGCCTTGTACGCGTGAAATGAGGAGCTTCTCTTTGACTACAACTCATTTTAGCTCTGTAGGAGGTCAAGCTACTCTAATCCTTAGCAGATACCAAGGCACATCTCAGCATAAAAAGAAAAGGAATTTACACCAGCTGATGGAGGACCATCATGGAGGTTAAAGTCTTCTCTTTCAAGAGCAGTGCTCAGATTGCAAACAGATGTTGAAAGCACTTCTCAGCTACCAGTCAGTTCACCCTTTTAGACAGAAATCTCATTTTTCTTACAAGCACAAATTTGTCCCATATCACAAACTGCACGCAGATTACTGTGAGGGTATGCTAATTAGTCCTCATTAACTAAGTAAAATACATCTTCCACCATTTCCTCAGACAATATCATTTTATGCAACATCTCTTTTGCTTTGTTTTTTCTCACAGTGTGTGGAAAAATCAATCCTACCTTATTGTACTTTCACAGTACTACAGGTAATATTTGAAATCCAGAGTTTATGCTGAATACTAGGTAATTGGGTAAGTATAGCAAAGATTACAGAAGGAATTCATGGTTGTATTAAAATTTTGGCTCAGATGGTAATAAGAATTAGGATCTTATAATTTTGTAGTGCGCTGACCTTATAGTCACAACTGTTGATTTTTGGATACAAATTTCAGAAAAGAGAGCTTATTGTTTAGTCAGAGTTAATATTTGGTATCTACCAATGACGTTGTTTTCAATACAGTATTCCTACTGATTCTGTCATCCATATATATATACATCCATATATAAATACATCCATAACCTGTGGAGTAAACTCATCTATAATAGACATAATAAAGCAATTATCTGCAGTGCTTTTCTAGCAGAAAATGGTGAATACATTTAGAGACTAAAACAAAAAAATATGGTCAGATCATGTTCTAAAATTTAACCATGTTAAATATATATGTAGGTTTTAGACCATCATTAGTTCACTTTACTGATGCTCTTCTGTGGCCATTAAAAAAGCCAGAAAAAAATATATAGAAGTAGGACCAGCTGCTGACTCCACAGGGGCAGATTTTACTTGCCCTGTGAAAGCTGAATTTAATTTCTAATAGATTGTTTCAGTTGGAAAAGACCTACAACAATCATCTGGTCAAACTGTGTGATCACTTCTGTATTTATTATGGAAATATGTGAAGCACCCAGAAAGACAGAAACATCAGGTAACATTGAAAGAATGCTTTAAACTGAAAAAAGAAATCTCTGCCACCCTGAATTTAATGAAAAGAAACACAGATTACACTTCTTAGAAAATCATTCTTTCCTGAAAATGAAAATTTTAGGATCATTTTCACTCTCTGAAATGTCTTGCAGGCCACCACACACATTTCACATGTCTCCTAGAAAGAAGATTAAAGTGAAATTGGTCCTACAGCCCATCCAGCTCAGACCATGGCTGGAGAAGGGGAGCACTGTCGCATCTTCAGCAGCCAGATAGAAGCAATACCCAGTGTCTGATTGACATTTGACTCCTTGGTTACTGCTGGTATTGATTTATGTGATAGCAACATTTTGTGGGTTTTAATTAATTAATCTGTGAATTAGAAAAGACAAAAAAGAAAGCTCACAGTTCCTCTGACTGTTTGCCCTAGCTATGAGTCATAGCAAGGTATTAATTATTTAAAGCAAAACTCTTTGCTGTTATAGCAAATATCTCTCAGATTTTTTTCCCACATCTTTTTTTTTTTTGACAAATTAATAAAAATAGACTGCTGATTATTTAAAATATGAGTGCGGAAGTGCTGCTGCTTTGGTGAGTCAGCTACACATAAAAAAGCTAATACCATTTTGGCTAGAAAATGAAGAGGTAGAGATTAGAGACCAAAATAGTATCTTTAATCTCATTTTTCACTGCAAGAGTATATGTATTTGAAGTCTTAGATATGATCTTTTTCTTTAATTACACATTGCTCTAAAACACTTTAAAAGCTGAAAGGGGCATATGACTCTTATAAATATGCAGAATTGCAAGCAAATGAAAGTTTAAAATCTCCAAGATTTGAAAGCCTTTTTCATGGATTGGCAGAAGAATACAAAGGATAAGTATACTTTTTAAAAGTTAAAAATCACTTCAGTTTGTCTTCCCTTTGAATGCCTATCTTGGAAAAGATTCAGGAATAATCTCTGATCTACAGATGTATTTCTGGAAGATGGGAACCAGCAGAAGCTTTTAGGGTCTATAGCATAGAAGTATATAGCAGAGAAGAAGAAATGTTAACAAAATAAGAACAAACAAAACATGGCAGTGAAAAACAAAACCAGTTAACAACATTTTTTTTTGTAAAATACCAATGGATGATATTAAAATTTAAGTATCAAGTTTTATTTTTCCATATTAGTATCTTTCCAAGTCCACATTCAGTGAACTATGTTTTGACATTTAAATTTTATTCCACTATAATCTATAAAGAAAACACAGTTAGAAGTTACAAGCATTTAGATTCAAAAATCAGATGTATCCATTTTTTAACTAAAACTGGGCAACCAACTTTAGAAAAAGTAGTCTGTATTCTGCATAAACCATCCAAAATGTTCTCCTTTTCCACTGCAAACCTCAACAATTCCCATTTGAGTAGGTAAACCTTCAGAACAAAATGTGAGGCAGATCAATGGACTGCAAAATAGGTACAGAATTATATACAAAGAGGTACTTAGGTAATGATTAAATTTCCTGAGCCTGATTTAGAGCACCTTAACTCTATCCCTTGGATTTGCAGAATATCTTAACAGATTTCCAGCTTTATTTTCCCAGAGTTCAAGTTTCTCAACTCAACATCCTTCTATAATAAACACATCTGTAGCAGTGTATCAGCTGCAAATATAATCTAGGCATGAAAAATTGCATTACTGAATGGCATATAACTTGGAGTGGAGAAAGCTGCCTCTAAAACTTTATTACTAGGGCAATTTAAAGGAAAAATTACTGATTGAATGTTTCAGGCTTTTATGGTCATTCAACATTTCTTTAATGACCTCTAATGTGCTTCAAAGTGAGCATCTTTAAATCCTGCCCTAGATCACTCTACATCAGCTGTAAGGAACATTTCCTGCCAAGGTGGTTTATGAGTTTGGTGACTGTTACAATAACATGCATCTTCGCACTAGCCAGTAGTAATGTGAAAAAAATAATTGAGATATACCATTAAAGCATGACCATGATGGACACTATGCCAGACCAAAAATAGTGCTCCAAGTTAATTAGAGTGTAAAAGTACAGGTTTTGACTAAGCCTGCTTTAGGCAATGGTTAACTGTATCTACTATATCTACACATTTACAGGGCTACCCCATCTTTATACTACCTTTTTTTCCCCTGATGCAGCTATTGAGCCAGTCCCACCAACTTAACTGACAGCAAAGGTGAATCTCAGAATCAGGAATTCTCTCTTTCTCCATAGTCCATGATGGCAGTGGGTTATTTTCTACTGCAGCTCCAGCACCTGTGTGTAAAGCCTAGATTCTGAGAAAAGACCAAATAAAGTTGTTCTCATTTTTTCTTAGCTCTCTATTCACTGTATGCTCAACTGCAATTGTTTAACAATATAATTTCATACCCCAAGAACAACCAACAACTGAATTTTTAGTAAGCTTTTTCTTTAAAGAGAGATGTTTCTGAACATTAGTTATACCTCTTGTTGCAGTTCTTATACCTGGAGAATCATCTTCTCACATTCATACTGGATTTAAGATAGATCTCAGTAAATTCTCCTAAGGACAAGAAATCAGACACCATTAAAATGATTCTTTCCAACCCTAGTGGCTAGCTCTGATGATGCAAGGAGCCTCTGTCATGTAAAAATGGTGCAGAAAGTATGTTAAAAGACAAGTTTATTTGTGCTCTTGAGTTCTCTTCCTTTAAATGGGAATAACCCTGTTAATTTTCAAGGGTGATACCAAGATTAAATTTATTTAGGTGGTTGACCAGGAGAATTTAATTAGAAGTCACATTACAATAAAGCAAAACAATAGTTATCTTGGACTGGAGTTATGATTGCAATTAATTTCCAATGACTCTGCTCTCTAATAAGCACTGCATCCTACAGCTGCTCACAATATAATACCTTTGCAATTGAAATGCATTTTTTTAAAGCACAAACTCCTATGAGGGTAGTTCAAAACCTCATTATGCATAGCATTTTAACATATTCTTAAGGAAAAGGTAAAGCAAATTTTGTGTTCTGCACAGTTCTTAAGAACTTTGTTCTAGATGCAGTTAGATCTAGGTCCAATCTATAGATCAGTAAAACTAGGCAAGATCAATTCTACTATTGAAGCTGGCACTTAACCTGGCAAGGGATGCAAAGTGTCACAGAAGGGGTTTCCACAGGTGTGTTAATCAGAAAAGGAAGGTGAAAGAACACATACCACCTGATAAAAAATGCTGTTAAATTGTTAAAAGTAGAAGAAGACTGGGGTACTCAATAATTTTTTTTTGCCTCAGTCTTCAATGGCTGTCTCTCTTCCCATACCTGATGAATTAATGGGCAGCAGGATGGGGACTGAAGAACCACGTCCTTCATACTGTAAGTAAAGATCAGGTTCGTGACTATCTGAGGAACTTGAGCATACATGAGTCTACGGGACCTGATGAAATATATCCAAGAGTCCTCAGGGAATTGGGTGATGTAGTTCCCAAGCCACTGTCCATGGTTTTAGAAAATCTGTGGTAGTCAGGAGAACTCCCAGGTGACTGGATAAAGGAAAATATTGTACTCATCTTAAAAAGGGAAGAAAAGAGGATACTGTGAAATACCAACCTGTCAGCCTCACCTCTGTGCCTAGGAAGATGATGGAACAGAAGAAGTGCTAAGCTGCTAGAAGCTGTGCTAAGGCACATGAAGGACACAGCAGTGACAGCCAGCACTGTGGACAAGACTTGTCTGACCAACCCAGTGGTCTTCTGTGCTTGAGGGAGTCATCAGTGGACAAAGGAAGGGCTACAGATGTCATCCATCCAGACCCTGTAAAGCCTTTGACACAGTCCCCCACAGCATCCTTCTTTCCAAACTGGAGAGAGATGGATTCAGTGGGTGGGCTGTTAGGTGAATAAGAAAGTGGATGGTCTCATCCAGAGGGTAGTGGTCGATGACTCAGGCTGAACATTAGTGGTAAGTGGTGCCCTTGAGGGTCCGTACGGGGTTATTTAATGGCTTCAACAATGACATAGACAAAGGGATCAAGGGCACCCTCAGCAGGTTTGCAGATGACCCCAAGCTGAGCGGTGCTGTTGGTGCACAGGTGAAGGATGGGATGTCATCCAGAGGCACCTGGAAAAGCTGGAGAAGTGGCTCATGAGAACCTCATGGGGTTTAACAAGACAAAGTGCAGGTCCTGCACCTGGGTTGGGGCAAACCCCGGTATCAATCCAGGCTGGGGGATGAACAGATCCCAGCAGCCCTGCCCAGAAGGGCTTAGGGGTGCTGGTGGCTGAGAGGCTGCACATGCCCCAGCCATGGGCACTGCCAGCCCAGAGAGCCACACGTGTCCGGGGCTGCATCCAGAGCAGTGTGGGCAGCAGGGGAGGGAGGGGATTCTGCCCCTCTGCTCTGCTCTGCTCTGCTGAGACCCCACCTGCAGAGCTGCATCACTCTGGGCTCCCAGCACAGGAAGGACAGGGACCTGTTGGAGTGGGTCCAGAGGAGGGACAGAAGAATAATCAGAGGGATGGAACATCTCTCCTATGAGGAAAGACTGAAGGAATTGGGATTGTTCAGCCTAGAAAAGAGAAGTGACCTAATTTGGAGTGGCCTAATTGTGGCCTTCCAGAAACTGAATGGAACTTACAGTGAAGACAGAGAGAGACTATTTACAAGAGCATATAGTGACAGAACAACAGAGAATCAGTTTAAACTGAAAGAGAGTAGGTTTAGATTGAGCATAATAAAAAAATATTACTGTGATAGTGCTGAGGCACTGGAAAATGTTGCCCAGAGAAGCTGTAGATGCCCCTTCCCTGGAAGTATCCAAGTCTGGGTTGGATGAGGCTCTGAGTGATCTGGTCTGGTGAAAGTTGTCCCTGCCTGTGGCAGGAGGATTGGAAGGAGATGATCTTTAAGGTCTATTTCAACCCAAGTAATTCTATGATTCTACATTTTTGTTTTCGTGGACATTGCAGAAATCTCATATGGGCCCTGAAAAACACTCTGTTGATTATCTCTTCTGATATGCCTTCCACAGCTTTTGCTACACAAGTGGGCAATTTAGCTTTAGTTTACACTGTGAGAGCAAAGAAATATTTCAGAATTGCAACACTAGCTATAATCTGAAATTATCAGCTTTAAACAATTGTCCTAGATTGCCAAGCAATGTGTATTCTATTTGCCATCTGTTAGAGGGGCAGTTATCATCTGTTAATTAGGCAGTTTTCCTTATGTCTTCCACAACCCATCCTCCCTCCAGGGAGATACCATCTGTTAATAGAACATTGACTGTCAGTCCATGACTGATAAAATTACATCATCCCATTGTGAGATGCTCTGCCCAGGGGGAGGAGCCAAGCATTCCTACCTGGATATAATCTGAGAATCTGGGACAGCAGAACAGCCTTTCCATTGGATTCCCAGAGGAAAAGCTGCCTCTTCCGCTGGATCTTCAGAGGAAGACTACACCCTTTTACAGGATCATTGCTCCAACAGAACCACACCTGACACTCCAAGAGGACTGCGGCCACAATTCCAATTGGACTGCTAACAACAGCCTGCTGACACACAGGGTGTCAGGTTGTGTTCTGACTCTGTCAGCGTTGTTTTGATTTACTGCATTGTTTATTTTATTATTTTCTTCCCTAATAAAGAACTGTTATTCCTGCTCCCATATATTTTGCCTGAGAGCCCCCCTTAATTTAAAATTTATAACCCCCAGAGGGAAGAGGTTTACATTTTCCATTTCAAGAGAGGCTCTTGCCTTCCTTAGCAGACACCTGTCTTTCCAAACAAAGAAAACAATATATGCAACAACAATTATATAGTGACTTTGATCCAATAATAATTATTGATATCAAAAGAGGAAAATGTTAGCATTGAAAAGAAAAATGGCCTGACTGTACAGGACCTGTAATTTTAGCAAGATTGCATGAGGTAGCAAACACTCCACAGGTTGACCCTTAGCAACAGAGATGTGGTTATGTTCTTGAAGAGATACAGATTTTATTTAAAAAAAAAAGAAGAATTTCATCAGACAATCCTCAGAAAAAGAACACTGAACTGGGCACAAAATGAATCAGCACTCTCCAATATTAAAATATCAATTAACGAATATCAAGATGTCAGTAAATACATCTCTGTGTTACGAATAGAGGTAGCTGAGCTCGCTCAAACCTGTCCTTCCTAAGAGAGAGATGAGACTCTGGTAATTAGTTTTTAAATAAAGCTTTATTTTTATTCACTGCATGTCAATAAGAATTGAAGTTAAGCCTCACACAATTAAAGCAATATAACACTGCAGAAGTTATTGAATTTCTGCAGGGATGCTTAATAGACTGTATATTACCATGTAGAAATGACATAATGTATCATTTCATTCCAAAGGACAGGCAAATTTTAAAGGGCATTATTTCTGCAGATAGGAAGTGCAACTATTTTTTTTACTACAGAAGGTAAAATAAATCTCTCTGTGCGTATATGTGTTATAAAGTATATGTCTATGCATATATAACTGTGAATATTTTTGAGCAAAATTTCTCTGAAATTAGATCCAGACACAGAATCCTGTTCTAGGAAATCTCAGTGGCTTCCCCTGAATAGTCCTGGTCTTCTCTTTACATATGAAATTCTGCAGTATGGAAGCCTTCCTTCCTCTCTGTAGAAGAGTAGGATTTGAAGCATTGATCTCAAGTTTAAAAACAAGATTCATGGATATGGTACCAAAGTTTGTTTTGGGGTGGAAAGGGTGTGTAGATCAGTTAGAAAGGATTTATGAACTAATTTCAGCTACTCAGTTTAAACTGTGCTCTGGAATAACACAAAATTTCTGATTCATACTGAAATAGATTTCATATATTAGAAGAAATTACAAGGCTGCTGCTGTGATGAAGAATTAAAAAGTAAAAATAATAACTCAAGAAACAGTATATAAAGATTTGACTAGAAAGTAAAACTGTGTGCAATAAAGATGCAGGGGTAATAAACACTTTGCCTTATTTTCAGTCTGCTATTCTCTACACAGTGACAAATAGTACAAGGGCAAGTGCTGATGGGCTGCAGAGTACTGAGGTAGGAATAGTTAAGTATCATCCTGTAGTCACATCAAATCACAACAAAATTCCACAGACCAAGGAGAACTATTCAGAAGATGTGGTATATTTACTCTTCAAGCCTAAACTAAATCAGTTTCCTGAATTGTAAGTGAGAATTTGAAATGATAGATTTTTGAAGTGCTCAACTTGACCTGACAAGAACATAAAGATGTAGAAAAGTTTTAGAGATGTGTTGTTGAGCCACTGGATGTGCTCAGGGTATGATATCCTTTTACACATGAGACAGTATATATGCTTATCCATAGAGACCTGTGCTAGCATTAACATCTCTCTATCTCCTGGTACACAGGCTGGGGCCAAATCTTCGCCTTGTCTTCCTCTCCCCTGGAGACTCGACAATACAGTTTCTGCTTTCCTTGAGGCAGAAAGAGCAGGAGAGCTGAGATTGTTTTGTAGGTGGTCTGTCCTACAGATCCTCCAGATCAAGCTGCAGGGAGAACAGTACGTTTCCTTCTAGACATCTCTGTCACAAGAACATAACATTCTCTTAGGAATCTCAGTATTGTGCCCACAACCCTCTTGAGTCCAGTCTAAAGCAAGATTTCCAAACAATGGCAAAGGTGGGGACAGCACTGACCCCCATAAGCCATAGGAAGGAGTAACACCATCACAGGAATGGATCCCACACTGATCAAGAAGTTCTCACAGGCAGAAACAAACTTTTGGTCCTGCACCAAATTCTACACCAAACTGGATGTGAGGCTAATGTGTTCTGCAATTTGCACTTCCTGTAGCTATTGAGCAAGTATGAGAACATACCCTGTCCAGGCAAAGCTTTTGCCTTTATCTATATACATACTGCTTTAAAAAAAAAAAAGTGTGTTTTTCCTGATGTTCTTGCAGTTATTTTAAGAATTTTAAATATGGATATGTTGCTTTGTTTGCTTGTTCTATCTTCTGAGAGAATGAGAATATCAGAAAGCTACTGCCTCATTGTACTTTTGACTGAAAATGTAGAAAACAAAAAAAGTCATCACTCAAAAAGCATACCTAAAAAGCATGGTGACCACAGTCACTAATATATGTACATTATTTTTTTTTATAATTTAATATGCCTAACAGTTTATCTGCTATGTTCATAAATGTACCTTTTTCTGCCTATATCATATTTAAAATATTTTTCCTGAATTTCAGGAAAAATTTAACAATTTTTACTGCATTTTAATGGATCTCCAACATAAACACAAATGTAAGCAGACAAATACTCATAAATATATGAATAAATAAACTACTAATAACCTAAAAAATAAATATTCAGCTTATCATTTTAAACATAATTAAATTGTGAAATATTAAGGTGTTAATAAATATTTACTGAAGTAAATAGATAATAATTCTGAATAACCTTATGCTTACCAAAAATTACTGCAGTTATTATAAAGAGTAAAATGATTCTGTATAAATTATGGTTACCAGAAATTACTGTGGTTATTGTAAAGGCAGTATTTAACTTGAAATCAATACATCCTTATAGCTATCAATCAAGTTTTGTAAGCAAACACTTAAATGACAAAATGCAAAGCAAGATTGAAATTGATGTTGCTGATGTAAATCAGTCAAAGACTGACAAAATCCTTTTGGCAGTGTTACACAGCAATCACTTGTGTAACTCCCTCTGAGTCTTTTTGCAAGATGAAGCATTTGGTGCTGATTTTCAGTGCTCAGTCATCTCTCCAGAAGGCACTTAGGAGCAGCAATTGGCTTTGCAGTTATTTCCATCACTGTCTTTCAAAGTGATCTTAATGGACCGTGTGTTCTCAGTAAAGGGCTTATTTCTCTTCTGAATTCCTCTGCATACTGAGAAGGATTATCCTGTCACATCACTGGGAATTATAACAGAGTCTCATAAGCAATCAAAACCCAGGTGTCTCCAAATTTTTCTTCCCCACCCAAGAGACAAGGCCATATCTGCCAGATTACACTAAAGGGAATTGCAGGGGAGCAGCATTGCTCTTGGAGTCCCTTAGTCCCTGGTACAGAACAGTACCACAGTTACAGCTCTACTACCTGCCAAATGTCACCCTGAAGCACAGTTGGGCAGTTTGGTGTCAGCTGTTCCCACTTGAATATGAGAGGTAGCATGTTCCTCACCAAATACAATTTTATTTTTTTCTTTGCAAAAAATGTATTGATTTTTACAGAGTTTTCTGCAGCCTTTCTTGCTTGCCTTGGCCTTAGATATGTCTTGACATCTTCCCTTTTCTCCAAAACTTCCCGACAAGAAACACGAACCTACCCTAACCCAAACAAGCCCTTTAGGAATCCAGCCACAGAGACTGTGTCTGCAAAATGCCATAGCATTTCTGGTGGTTGTATAACTTCTCAGTAAGAAACAGAATGTACATGTGTAGAGGCAACCTTAATTACTGTCTTGTTTTCTAACAACTGCAACTTATCAGCAACTTAACTCTTTCCCAGAGTTTAGAGAGCAAATGTGTATATAATATGTATAATCACCATTTATGTGATCATCACCATTTCAGTTGATCATTTCCTGGTATATGATAATTTTGAATTTTGAATATGTTAATGACAGCTGTAGCTTGCATAGCTTGTCTGAATCAAGAAAATCTGTTTATATATATATATATATATATATATATATATATATATATATATATATGTATATACTTTGCATAATTTACACTCCCCAAGAGTGGGAATACTGCTGTAATGCAAAAATATCTCACAGGGGAGTTATTTGCATATTTGATTTTGCTTTTTTTTTTTTTTTTGAAGACAGCGACTTTTCTTATGCAATCTGTTTAAAATATTACATTATTCCTAATGTGGTAAAAATTTGAGTATAAAACTCCCATGAAATCTGTGAACAGATATGTATCTGTGAGCAGATATCTATCACTAGATGTGTTCACATTAGAGTCAGTGTCATGATCTAAGTCTTTTAGAAACCATGAGGACTGGAGATCCTTGGAGATTGCTCCATTCAGATCTGTGACATGTGAACTCCTGCCCTGCTAATGCCAAAGAGCGGTTTCCGTTCCAGGGAGGCTCCAGTGTTTGCCGTGCATTGGGATGAGGGAAGCAGGAGCAGCAGCAAACCTGTGGGTGTGGAGTTGTACCAGCAAAGCCCAAAGGAAATCTTGAGAAAAGCACTTGGGCATGGGCAGTGTGCACTGGATTTCAGGGGAGGAAGATACCTCTGCAGGTGTTCCAGAGCATGCACATGGCCTGGGTTTGGATGCCTGCCTGCTGGGCACCCCCAGCAGAACGCATCCTCTGGAGCAATCAGAACCTGGAGCCATGCAGGAATAGCCAAATCACCCTCCTGACAGTGGCTTTTCAGCCCTTGATAATGTCTGAGCAACTGAAAAACCCTTGGCTCTTTCATGAAGAATAAAAGACAACTCCTTTTGGGCTTGACCAAACTTTTGCTTCATTGATTTGAAATTAAATATTTTGTTACCTATTTCAGGCTTTATAATCAGAAGGGTTTATTTTTTTCATCTCTTTTCCCCTTTTGAAAACAATTGCAGTATCCCACCATTTCTACATTAAATACATAAATGTACGTAAACTCTTTGGAACCAATTGTCTAGCTGAAGATGTAACAGGTCGGGAAAAAACTTTTCAGCAATGGCAGGGGTATTAATAGCAAGAGCCTACAAAAAAAGTTTTAAAAAATAAAAATCATGACGTTATGCTCCTTTGTGAGGATTTGTGCACATAGCAAAATGCAGGTAAGGCTGCAGTGGCATCTGGCTTCAGTTAGCACAGGCACTGATGGCAGTGAAGATACTCACCCAGGCTTTGCTTCTAATGGCAGACATTCCTACCTTCTGTATGTTTGCTCTCCTATCACATGCGTTGCATGGTTTTATTAGCTATTACTCACACTGAAATGTTGTTTCTTCACAGGTGTTCTTCTACCCAAGCTAAGCACAAGCTGGCTGTCATGATACAGATAGTTTCAGGTGCCATTGACCCATCTATCCTGCCTCACTACTAGAATCACTTACCTGACTTCTCCTGTCTCCCAAGGGTATTTTGACAATTAATTACTTCTAATTTGAAAACATTTTCACCCCCACTTTTTTATCATTCGTGATGGAATTGCATATATATCAGAGAATGGTGCAGTGCGTGCAAACCCATCAATACCCTGATTTTTGTGAATTACTCAATAACATGCTTGCACTACGGCTATCAAGACCATAATTTTCTGAAGCAGAAGGATTGCTGTTGTAAAGCTGAAATAGGAATTTGAAAAACGTTCACTTAAGTTGTCACAGGATTTAGACAGCCATTGACCAGGCTGTTCACTATGTATATTTTAACAGCAGTGTTCTTCAGCAAGCAAACTCAACAAGCCAGAGACCTGCACTCTCCTCCCTTTGAATTGCAGGAAGCTATGCACTCTCACGTTGCAGCATCAGTAAGCCCACTTTGCACCCCCTTACCAAAGTATAAGATCCAGATCCAATAGCACTTACCTCTTTGGAGTACTATGTTGCATTTCATTGAGTCTTCTGATTCCTAAGTACTTCAAATGCCCTGATGGGCAAGCTGTGGGACACAGAGCCCTTCTGCCAGCAGAGACAGTTATCAGGAAGAACAAAATAGCATTTCTGAGCACCATCTTCCAGAAGATCCAAAACTAATACTATTTACACTTAGAGAAGTACTACAGCTCTTCTCTATTGCTTGCAAATAACCTCCATAGAAAAGGATAATAAGGAAATATTGAAGAGTAATACAGAAAAATTAAATATTTTAGCTGCTTAACATTATAATTAATCATTATTTAATATAGTTTTATATCATGCTATCAGTCTGCAGCCTTTGTCATGGAGAGCTGTTCATTATACTGATCAAATTCTGTACCCCCAAAGCAGGGCTAAAGGAGTTGCCATTTGAATGAGGTTTTGAGTGCTGATGGGGAAAAGGAGGCTACAGTGGAAAATGGTGGTACTATCAATGTTGGAAAAGTTACCACAGTCCATTTGGTATCTGATATTTGAAAAAGGGAATTATATGGAATATGCAGTAATATGCAAACATGTTCTGTGTTGCAAGCTGCGCATCCCAGCAGAGTTTTCCTGGAAAACTTCTGCAGCCTGCCTTTTACCCAAAGCCACTGAAGTCAGAGTTTGAAAAGGGCATTTCAGTTGCTATTTTTCTTTCTTATTTGTTTAGTTGTTTTTTCATCTGTTTTGAGGAAATACCAGCATGCTTTTATATTGGACAATGATATGTATTTCTTCATAGAAAATAACAACATTTTTGGTATTTTCTACATGTTGTTTGGCTTCAAAGCCCAGCTTCAAGATTCCCAGTTGTTTCAGCTTCAGTAAAAACCTTTCTCATTTCCCTTAGCATGCTACTGTTTTCCCTTGCCAGGGAAATGCTTTGAAAGTAAGCAAAAATAAACAATTATTTTTTCTTCCCCCACTGAGTCATCTGAATGTACAGTGCCAAATCACAGCCTACTGAATAGTAGTCCTTCAGCATTTGCTGTCACTGGAGGCAAAAGTGATATTGCTGACTTCTTCTGGTAGCAACAGTGTTTGATGCTTCACATAAAGGCACAAAAATGGACAGGTCCCCAGCCAAAACCACTGGCTGATTTTTCCCAGAACTAATGGCAAATACAAATAGCTACAGAGAACTGGTGTTTCCAATTTTGTCCAGCATCTCTCAAGAGCTTTTAATTTTGTAGAAGGTAAAATTACAAGTACTATGACAGTATCATTCACTTAGGCTTGCTCCAGCCACAAAGACTAATTTATGGAATACAGGTGGGCTACTACAACAGTGCAAGGAATATTTCTGGCATCTGAATGCCTATCAAAGACACACCTCCTTGATTATGGGGGCACAGAAACACATTTCTTATGTTTCTGGTAACTAGAAAAAGAAGTAGAATTCCAGTGTTCTGTATTTCTGACAATACAGAACTAATAACAATAACTCCAAAGCGCTAATGTGTTTTCTTAATGCCATGAATGTTCTGATAATTATGTTAACCCAAAAAATCACTTCACCCAGCCCATAATTTTCTGTACAGTTTTGCATTTTATAAAGATTGATATGTAATAGAGAATTATATTAACTGTAGGGAAATCTCGTGGCTTTCATGGCCACACTTCAATGACATCAGAACAGAAAGGGAGAATAGTATTGTGACAAGGAATTTAAACTGGGTGCGTGGTTCACGAATATGAGGCATATTTTGCTCAGTTTGTCAAATTATTTCAACTCTAGCTCCTTGCCTCATTTCAAAATGTCCTATAAAATTCTAATCAATTCATAAATATATAAATTATTCCTCAACAATGAGGTAAGAAAAACTTCAGGAGGGTAAGAGTTGCTATTATGCACTTCGAGCTTAGATATGTGCCTAGGGGAATCCTCTGGATCAAGAGTCACCATTTCAAGTACTGTACAAAAGCAGCTGCCTTGTCTCCAGAGTAACCTCCTGAAATCCCACAAGAAGAGGCACAATCGAGAAGGGGGCTCACAGGAGGGAATCAAGGAGGACAATAGGCGACCTTTGGTACAAGCCAGGTCAGACTCAGGTCCAAGGAGGAGCTTGGCTGATAAGCAAGTGAAGGGAGGGGTGACTGCCCACAGGCTGGTGGAGGAGATGGCAGAGCTCATCAGACCCAGTGGGAAAAGGGCACCAGAGAGGACATGAGTGCTGCAGAGCACAGCCCAAAACTTAACCCAGCTAAAGGGTTAGGCTTTATCCTCATCTGTGGCATAGTGGCTGCTGTAATGTAGTAGGCATTTCAGACCATTTCTACTGTAATTCTACATGACTGAATCCAAGGAGAGTTTACATGACTTTTAAAAACAAAGTAGCCAGTGAAAAGTATTCCCTCATTAAGAGAACAGTAATAAACCTGAATCCCTTCAGAACACCTTGGTTAGATAAATGTAACAGTGATCAAACATCTTAAACCACCCACCTCAGTGTGCACAGCCTTTAATTTAACCCATTGAGACTGACTGATTTTGTGCTTGTGCCCTTGCCAAGGGACTGGAACCTGACTGCTGCAAGAAAAGCAATTAGTAAGATGACATAAAACCCAGCCTTTCCTTTCCTGGAGAGTAATGTAGACTAAGGTAGAGTGGGAAGAATCACAAGTGAATAATTCTGTTGTCACTCACAGAAGAAGTAAAAAAGCAAAACAATAAACAATTATATTTGGAGGAAAATCAGAAGGAAATCCAGAATTTCCTCCCACACTCAAAAGTTGTAAGCCAACAGCAATAAAAATTATACTTAAAAACACTTCATTGCATCTTTCAGATTCCACTCCTATTTCCTCTTTATCAACAACTGGTTTGACACTGAAACTCAGAATTTTCCATGAATCTGTCTACAGACAGACAGTTCTTTTTTCCTCAACTCTGCAACCCTCCATGCTTGTTCATTTACACTGAGAGAATCCTATAGTCTTTTTTCCTATTCCTTCTGCAGTGAGTTATTGTTTTTATTTTGGAAAGAAGAACCTGTCAGAATCAGCACAAAATGGAGAGATATTAGGGGACAAAATCATAAGGAATACAGAGTAAGGGAAAGCTGAAGTATTTTAAAGTATGTTAAAAAGTCAGCAGGCCATTGGTAGTCACTTAGAAACAAACAAACAAATAAACAACAACAATAAAAAACGCACAAAAAACCAAAACAACAGCTTATTTTTTTGCTTAAAAGATGTTTTAAATTGTAACATAAATGGAATATAACTTATTTTCACCTTATCCAGAGCAAACACGTTTATGATCGCCAGGGGGGATCTGTTGTAAATAAACCAGCTTCAACAGTCACTCACCAAAAACTTCAGAGATCATCATTCCTCAAGCAAAAAAAAACCCCTAGGTATTATCAATTAAGCAATGAAGCTCAGAAAAGTGAGAAGATCACTGGATCACAAAAGAAGTGGGGTTATTTTTGAAAAGCTGAGATTTCTCAAGGATGCATCAGAGGAAGATTTTTTTTAGACTGAGAGGGAAGTAATGTCAGAAGACCAAACCATTCAGCAGTGTAGGATAGCAGGTAAGTTGACTCTTTCTGTATAGAAGGAAGCTTCCATTTACAGTCTGATGATGTGCCATAAAATGGTGTTCGTGTTTTTCAGCCAACCTTCCTCACAAGATAAATAGCCAGAGACATCATGTTAACTTTTCTGAGGCTACTGTTACTTTGAGATCAAGATCAGAGTGCTGCTTGAAAATATTTCTGAAGATTAAAGTGAAATTAAAAAATTCTGAGTGTGGTCAGAGAGTCCTAAACAATTGGAATTATTTTACTGAAAGAGAGCCTGGAAATATCATACCCTCTATGAACAGGACAAAAGGTGATTCCTTTCCTTCTATTTTAAAAATAGTATCAAAGTGATCTCAGAGAAAACAATTACAGAGAAAAATATGCTTAACTTTAGAAATGTCCCACTTGTTTAATCTAAAAATTAATGATTATTTGGATGTTTCTAGATATATTTGAGCTAAAGATCACAGCAAAGAGCGCAGTGCTAAGTATTCTTAATAGAGAGAAAGGAAGCATTTTTTTTCATTTTATTCATCATTTGCTTGCTTCAGAGATTCCACAAATAAATGTGCTGTAGCCATCCATGTTGATATTGAGAAGCATATCAGACTCTGTTACTGACTTTGCAACCAAGTATATTACAAGCTGTAATGACTTTTGGTCTTAGCAGAAAATAAGAAATGGAGTCTTAGGTTTGGCTTCTTAGCTTCTCTCTACTCACAAATTGTGTGTGTGTTTTACTCAGCTTCACCACTGATGCTGCCACAACAGACTTGTCCTTACTCTCATCACCTGTTGTGTGCACAATGCTGGACACCTCTGACACTGCTGCCATGACCCAAACCCTACCAAAGCTCAGCATGTCAGTACACAAAAGAAATAGCACCAAGAAAGCAAAGCAGTCTCCTCCAGAGCAAAAGAGGCAGGTCCTGATCTCTTCTGCAGTGTCCAGCCCAGGGACTTGGTAGCTGCTCAGGGACACAGGGGTGGCAGAGCTGTGCAGTCCCAGGAGCTGAAGCTGAGAAACCTTTTTCACTCTAAGCAATGACAAACAGTCCCCTACCTACCTTTTCTGTGGCAGGTCCCATTGAGACAGCAGTCACAGGACCTCTGTTGGCTGATTCTTCTTCTTTTTAGGTGTAAGCCTAAAAACTGAGGGAGCAGGGGGTAAGGAGCTGGACAGGCAGGCAGAACAGGTTTCCAAACCCTCCTGTATTTCACAAGGAAGTGTTTCCTGTTGCTGGTGCTCATGTGGGGTTTTTTTTCATGTCCCTTTTCAACAGTTTTTCACTAAATAAGCTTGGCAGACCTCTGGTTTCTAACTTGTCTCAGATAAGTCACATTTTTAAACAGGGGTCAGAAAAGCAATAAAAATGCAGAGACAGAAGGGACTTTAAGTCCTATCCTGTCCATCCTTCTATAAGAGTAAATTGCAGCCAAGCCACCTCAGAGAAATGCTTCTTTTCTGTGATTTCCCTTCATGGTTTGTTCTAATGCACTGTTTCTTGGTAAAAAGAATCTTTTTCTTAAAATTATTCTATTTTCCAGATAAGCCTTGTCTTGTACTATCCTGCCAGAATTAGTCATTCTTTTCTTCTATAATAAACTTTGATAAATCAGAAAACAAAACAAGATCTTGTAGGTGTGTTCATTCAGCTTTTCTCCAGAGACAGATTTTCTTACCACATGTTTTTTTCTTAGATTGTTTCTATTTGCCCATATTTTTCTATGAGTGTACTCTTCAAATCTCAGGAAACTTTTTGAAACAAGTGGTCTCTATTTTCAAGATGATGTTCTGTGGGGTGCTCCAAACATAATTTCCTGCTGAACTCCTGCCAATAACTCCAGTTACTCCCACTTCTCTACCTGCAAAGTTAATTTTTTATCTTTCATTTCCACACTTTGCAGTTGTCCTCTCTGAATTTCATCTTCCTCATATCATCTCTCCAGTCTGTGAATCTTATATGTCATGTAGCCCTGTTCCCTGTTCTTCTTCAGAAAGACTCTTGCAAGTCACTCTCTAGACATAAGCCAGAACAGATTACCTGTGGTGTCCATTTGAATTCTCCTCTAGACAGCTTTCTTCAAGTATTTTCCCTGTTGACTTGTGAAGTCACTCATCCTAATTTACCTTCTGCACCTATTTTCAAGTCCCTCTTTGATACAATGTCATATGAGACAGTATGCAGAGCCTCTCTGGTGCACATTTCTGCCCATCTAGTACCCCAGCATGGGTGGGCAAGTATGTTATTCTTGAACAGTCTGTACTGGCTTCCATCTTTAGTTTATTGGCACGGAAGTTCTTTTTAAATGACTGAAAAGTACTGGAACAAATATTATACTGCATAGTGAAAGCAGGCAGACTGATGAAAAGGCAGAGGTATTTGACACCTTCTTTGCCTCAGCTTTTAGTGGGAAGAGGACTTGTCTTCAGGACAGCTGTCCTCCTGGGCTGATAGATGGTGTCAGGGTGTAGAATGGTCCCCCTGTCATCAGAGAACTGCTGAGCCCCTTGGATGTTCATAAATCCATGGGCCCAGATGGGATCCACCCCAGGTGATGAGGGAGCTGGCAGATGAGCTTGAAAAGCCACTCTCCATCATTTACCAGCAGTCCTGGCTCACTGGTGAGGTTCCAGAGGACTGGAAGTTGGCTGGTGTGACTGCCATTCATAAAAAGGATGGGAAGGAGGATCCTGGCAATTATAGGCCAGTTGGCCTGACCTCTGTACCAGGTAAGGTTATGGAACAGTTTATACTGAGTGCCAGCACACAGCACTCACAGGATGGCCAGGGTGTCAGACCCAGCCAGCACAGGCTTAGGAGGGGCAGGTCGTGTTTGACCAACCTGAACTCCTTTTATGACCAGGTGACCCGCCTGGTGGATGCAGGAAAGGCTGTGGATGTTGTGTACCTGGACTTCAGCAAGGCCTTTGGCACTGTCTCCCACAGCACACTCCTGGAAAAGCTGGGAGCCCACGGCTTGGACAGGAGCACTCTGTGCTGGGTTAGGAACTGGCTGGAGGGCCCAGGGGATGGTGATGAATGGTGCTGCATCCAGCTGGGGCCAGTCACCAGTGGTGTCCTCAGGGGTCCGTGCTGGGCCAGTCCTGCTCAATATCTTTATTGCTGACATGGATGAGGGGATTGAGTCTTTCAGCAGTGAATTTGCACGTGACACTGAGCTGGGATCGTGTGTTGATCTGTTGGAAGGTGGGAGGGCTCTGCAGAGAGACCTGGAATGATTGGATGGATGGGCAGAGTCCAACAGGATGAAGTTTAACAAGTCCAAACGCTGAGTCCTGCATTTTGGCCACAATAACCCCCAGTAACGTTACAGGCTGGGGATGGTGTGGCCAGACAGTGCCCAGGCAGAAAGGGACCCGGGGGTACTGGTGGCAGCCGCTGAACATGAGCCAGCAGTGTGCCCTGGTGGCCATACAGGCCAGTGGCATCCTGGCCTGTGTCAGGAATAGCGTGGCCAGCAGGAGCAGGGAGGTCACCCTTCCCTGGTGAGGCAGCAGCACCTTGAGTGCTGTGTCCACTTCTGGGCCCCTCAGTTTGGGAAGGACGTTGAGGCACTTGAGTGTGTCCAGAGAAGAGTGACAAGGCTGGTGAGGGGCTTGGAACACAAACCCTGTGAGGGACAACTGAGGGAGCTGGGGGTGTTTAGTCTGGAGAAAAGGAGACTCAGGGGTGACCTTATCACTCTCTACAATGCCCTGAAAGGTGGCTGTAGTCAGGTGGGGGTCGGTCTCTTTCACCAGGCAACACTGACAGAAGCAGAGGACACAGTCTCAAGCTGCACCAAGGGAAGTATAGGTTGGATGTTAGGAAAAAGTTTTTTTATGGAAAGGGTGATAAAGTACTGGAATGGTCTGCCCTGGGAAGTGGCAGAGTAACCATCCGTGAATGTCTTTAAAAAAGATTGGATGTGGCACTCAGTACAATGGTTTAGTTGAGGTGTCAGGGCATGGGTTGGACTTGATGATCTTGAAGGTCTCTTCCAACCTGGTGATTCTGTGATTCTCTGATTCTGTGACTGTCATCTTTCTGTTAATGATAAATTTTAACTCTTCTTCATTCCCTGAACTTTACACAGCCCTGAAGACTTTTTTTTCCATTTTTTATCCAATTTTTCAAAATAAATAATTAGTATCCCAAGGCCTTCCTTGCATGGAGAAAAATGGACTATCTAACACCCAACAGATACATAGCAAAAAAACTGCATTATAGTACTCTGTGAGGTGACTGTTCAAAGGTCCTATTCACAAACTGTGAGTCAGATTTGAGTTTATCAATTCTATGCCTAAACCAGCAATATAATAACATACACAGTATGTCTGCTGGAAAGAAGCTACAGAACAAACAAAAGTCAGTTTCCAGAAAAGATCCTAATATCTGTGAATCACCACAGCCAATGAAGCTTTCAGGGGAAACATAAAGAATTTGATAGAAAAAAAAATCCTTCAAACAGAGTAAAAATCATTAGGAAATAGTGGTTTCATTAGAAAAAGGGGATTCAGAAAAATGGAGGACAATTACTACTGAACACGAAAACAATGTTAGGGAAAAGAATCCAAAAACAAACCAAAGAAGAATCAGAAGAGGATAGCATCCAAAGTATCTGTAGAGAAGAGTGTCCACAGTTGCTCAACACCAGTGACACTGTCAGGGCTCTGCAAAGTCCAAGCTGCAAATTTAACACATGTTTTAAAACATATTAATGGCAATTAAACGTTCTGAACAAGGCTAACATAGCAAGTTCATGGAGGGTTTGTGTCATATTGAGCATTAAACCTTTTATCTCTTTTGAAAGAAATATCAGCCCCATTTCTTCCCATTTCTACAACAATGTGATGACATCTACCTAGCAGCTCACTCTATTCAGGTTCTCAATTAAGGAGCACATCAAATCAAACCTTGTCTGCTGGCCTTCACTTCTGTTGTGTTTGACCCACAGACATGTGTGATTTTGGATAAAGAGTCAGACATTGTCCTTCTTACTGAAGGCATAGTGAACACCTAAACTGTGGGTTAGCTGAATTACAGTAAACAGAAACATAAATTACCTATTTTAAAAAATGGTTCAGACAAATTCAGTGGTACTAGTTATTTGGTAACTGATTAAAATTTTACTTTTTCACTCTAAGAGATGATGATGGTGACACCATGTCACATTCAGTCTGCAGCTGCCCCATAATACCAGAAGTCTCTCCAGTATCTTCAAGCTTATCAAAGGAGCACTTTTAGAGCAAGAAACACCTCAGCACTATGACAGAGTATTTGTACTACAGTTGTCCCCAGATGTTCAGAGTCATAGATGAACCAAATCAGTTCTCTTTATGAAGACCTTGCTCCATGACAGAAAGACTAGCAAGGTGGGAGAGGAATAAAGCAACAGAAGCAACTAATACAGGACTCCTCCTAGCTGAGCAAACACAGGTAGTTCCATGGTTTTCTGTGGGTAGAATTAAGTAAAGGTAAATTAGTATGTTGGTAGACAAAAGAGCTGGAAGATGCAACCATTTGTACAAGTTAATGCAACATAGATGAAAATATATTCCATAATGTGAGAAGAGGCAGGATAGATCAGGAGAAAATCATACAACTGTTTGCATTGTGCATATGTGGTTAACCCACAGTCATGACTACAGAGTATTTATAGATATGTATATATGTATGTATGTATGTATGTGTGCGTGTTATGTATGTATATACGTGAATACATTTTTACAACTCCATTTCTTTAAAGAGATGACTCTCCATTTTAAATAGTGCACACACAGCAGCAAGATAACAGCATTTACATTAGTCTGAAAGTGAAGTCATGTAAGATCTTCACTGTCTTTTCTTGGTTTGGAAGTGTCTCTTTACTAGTGACCATGCTGGACGTGTGGCACCCCAAGAAGTTGGTGCTTCTTCCCACGAAAATCCCCTACAGCCCTTTTGCAGTCTGCCTGTTTATCTTCTACTGAAATTTCTAATCTGCACAGCACCACAGTAACTCCTCAATGACAATTTAAGAAGTGCAAATGGTACTAGCTGCAGGGGTCAACAGACTTCACACTTGGAACAAAGTGCTACTGACATCTGCAAGAAGAAAGTTAAAAAAGAAAATTCGAGCTCTGACGCTGCAGTGCACCTCAGCCCTGCTGAAAGGCTACAGGACAAATTCTGTGGTAAAGCCACACACAGAGATAGCAGACTTTTAACTTAGGAGGGAAGCTTTGAGAGGCATCTTTCAGATCCTGTTTGACAAATCTTACTCCCTGTTTCACCATCCCTGATGAAAGCCTGAGAGTGCTCAGCGAGCAGAAGCAGGAACTAAGGCAGAACCACCTCCTGCTGTTAAGCCAATCTCAAAAGAATTTTTTCCCTTCCCTTTGTCTCCAAAGCAACAGCTGAACTTCAGCAGATCTTCCAGATGAGCAGGGATTTCCAAGGACCATAATAAGGACCTGCAATAAGGCAGGCTGCAGGGAGTCTAAGTGTGCTGCTCTGAAACTGTAAACCCTATAGATGGACCCAGTGAGGGGCTCAGTGGGCAAGCCCTCCTGTAACCTGCTGGAATCTACAGCAACTGAAAGCACAAGGAAAAACATCCTGCAAATCACAGGTCTGGAAAAGTGGATACAGAACATGAGAAACAGACAAGAACCTGAAGGGTCACCGTTTTTCTCCACAGGTTTGGAAGAGCATATGCATGTACATTAGAGTATATACAACATGAGCAGACAGGTTCCCATACACCTGCATAATTCCTGAAGAATCTCATATAATTCTGGAGGAGGCTGAGGAGGTCTGAATTGTCTCTGTTACCAGATCCTGCCTGGAAGCTGAGTGCATTCAGCACCTGAAAGGTTCATTCTCCCTTCTCCTTCCTAGGGATGCAGTCAGTCCTCCAGTTTGCAGTTTCTCAATAGGTTTTAATAAACAGCAGAGAGAGGCAACCCACCAAACCACTTTCTTTTTTTCTTACACATAGCTGTGCTAGATAAATGCTATTAAACACTCATCTGTGTGAAGCTAGGAATAAATCTGCACAACTGGTTAGCCAAGAAAAAATAGTTGAGAATAGTGCATTATGAGAACCAGAACATTATTCTTGCTTATCACACATGAAGTTTCTTGTTCTCTAGGAAATTCAAGGACTAATGCTTTGCCTGCCCTGTCAAAACAATGTGATCTGTTGAGGGGTATTTATTGCTTCCCAGAGCTTATAGCTGATGTAAAGATAGGTTAAGAGTTTTAAATAGACACAGTAGAGGTGAGAATGAATGGCTGGATCAAATAACTAATTAAACTGTTTTGGGAAAAGTGACAACTTAAAAGGGAAAATGATAATTTTTCAGCAATTTAACGTGCTATTGTGATGAAAATTGCATTCTACACAAGATGAGAGAAGTAATTTTCAAATAAAAACATTATTGAAACATCAAAGCTTTCAATATCTGAAATGTAATTTATTTTTTCCATCTGATAACAGAGCATATTTGATCTTGTTGTTTTGAATATGATTCTATCTCAGCTAAAAATATCCTTTTGTTGGAGATTTATCCTTGAAAGATTAAGAGGATTTCAATCAGTTTTGTGGGAAATACTAAGACCTTCTTCTTTTCTTTTATTTTCTTTTCTTATCAATTTTGTAATACTCTGCCCTGGTCGTATCTGCACACCTGAAGAGACTGGGCTATCTGCAATGCTGTCTATTATCTACATTTAGATTTGAAGGAGAAAACCCCACTGTTTGTCTTCCATTTAGGCATGGAAAACACTGTTACAATCTATTGGGCGCCAGCAACACAGTGGAAAACATTAATTGATGGATCCCTGTTTTAGGCTAATGTTACTGTTTTGTTTTCACAAAAGTTATGGCTCTCACCTGTCCATTCAGGAGGCTCTTATGCGTCAGGAGACTGAGCCACCATTGCCCTGATCTGCCTACTATCAGGCTGAATTTTGCCCACCTTGGAACATGGCTTTGACTAGATCCCTCCAAAATAATTTCTTCAACATGTTTATAATGTCCTGCTTCCCCATATGGATTTTTTTGGGGTTGGAAGTGCCAGTGTTACCATACAAAGGATGCACTCTGCCATAATCTGGTCTGCCAAGACCTATCACCCGACATGACCTTGCAAATGAGCCTTGTTCTTCCCCATAGCTGTGGCTGGCTTCTCTAGAGCAGCTTAGTGTGTGGCACACACTCCTGAAGAGTGAAGAGAGGCACTGTGACAGCCAGCTGCTTGCTGCTGGGATCTCCTAGAGGAAGAGAGAGTTTGGTATGAAAGATAGCTACAGGCAGTGAGTATGTGGATCTCTGCAATGGCAGTGCAACTACAGCAGTCAAATATTCAACAAGAGAAATCCTTTTCTGTCATGAACTATCTCAAAAAGCTATATCTTTCATGAAATTTTAATGAACACTGTTTTTTCCAATTCCCTTCTAGTCTTAATCTCATGGAATCATAGAATCATAAATATTGGAAGATACCTACAAGATCACTAAGTTAAACCATCCACCCAGCACCACCACTGTAACCCCTAAACCCCTAAACCATTACTCAGCACTGGATCCAGATGCCTCTTGAACACCCCCAGGGGTGATGACTCCTCCCTCTCCGTAGGAAACCTATTCCAATGCCTGACCACCCTAAAAAAATGTTTTCTAATATCTTATCTGAATCTCCCCCGTCTCAGCCATTTCTTCTAGACCTCTCACTGCAGGCAGTGTAGGAGGAATTGGACCCCACCTGGCTACACCTTCCTTTCAGGGAGTTCTAGAGAGCAGTGAGGTCCCCCCTGAACATCCTCCAGGAAAAACAGTCCCAGTTCTCTCAGCTGTTCATTATGAGACACATTTTCTAAACCCTTCACAAGCCTTATTACCCTTTGCTGGACACTCTCCAGGAGCTCAAGGACTTTCCTGTCATGAGGGACCCAGAACAGGACACAGGAACTGAGGTGCAGCCTCACCTCAAGATTATCACTTCCCTGGTCCTGCTGGCCATACTACAGACCAAGATGCCATTGGCTGGGCACACCCTGGCTCATGTTCAGCCACTGTCAACCAGCATCCCCAGGTCCCTTTGTGTCAGACAGCTCTCAAATCGCTCCTCCCAGAGCCTGAGGTGCTGCTTGCTGTGACTCGAGCACAGGACCCTGCACTGGACCTTGCTGAACCTCCTGCACTTGTGACCTCAGCCTGATGGAGTCTGTCCAGGTCTCACTGCAGAGCCTTCTTACCCTTGAGCTGATCAGCACTTCCACCCAAACTGGTCTCATCTGAAAATTTACTGAGGGTACACTCAACTCCCACATCTAAGTCATCAATAAAAATGTTAAACAGGACTGGCCTCACAACTGGGCTTCCAGCTCCTCCTGTTTGCTATCCTTACTGTATGCATGGGTGTAGAAGCATTTATTATGCATTCTTTTTCTGGAGTTATATTTTTCTCTTCCCTCTGGAAATCCCTACCCAGATCTGGAATTGCTCATCCCACAAGCCTCTGCTTGCTCTCTGACAAGTTTAGAAAAATTTAGCAAATGAGTGCCTTCCAACATGACACTGGTAAACATGATTAGTATTTATGACATTATTTTCCCTCTGTAAATTAAAATATATTCCATATATATATGATATTTGAATCATAAATCAGCTTCTGTTTTTCTCTATTTTCACATACTAAAGGAGAACATTAAGGACCACATCCACATAAATAGCAAATTATAGGGCAAAAAAACCCTTATGCTATTTCAAAGTAAATGAAATCAAGCACAATCTGTGTGCCAATTTCATAAAACCTTTTAACTGTTGGACAAATTGCAGGAGATGCAGTAAAACAGCAGATGCCAAACACAGTCTTAGGTGATTTTCTAGATGCTGGAATGATGTGTTTGAAGGCCTTCCTTTGACAAGTGGGGAAGAACACAGCCACAACACAGAATATGTGTGTCCTCCTCATCAGTAGGATGGCATGTCCATTGGGACATGCCAGTTCAGAACTCTAGCAGCTTGGGAAGACAGACAGGGCTCTCATCCTGGGTCACCAGGGAGTGCAATGCACACAGCAAATGCCATCAGCCTTTTTTGATAATTCTTGCTATACTTGCACAGGATCCCTGTCAGAAAAATGACTCTGTCAAATAGTCTGGCAGCTTCGCTTGTATATCAACAGGGCAGACAGAAGTCCCCCTGGCTCTAGACAGTTCTCTCCTTGACATTATTCATGCTGGCACCTTCTCTGGCCTTCATCCCTTGCTTCTCTGCAGTGATCTCTTCTTGGTCCATTTGTTCAAAGCTCCTGGGACCTTGTGTCTTTGGGCAGTACATGGCAGGACTGCCTCCTCTCTGGGACAGTACTGCCAGCCCCAGAGGAGCTGTCTGTTCCCAGTAGGAAAGGCCTGTGCCTGCAAATTCTGAGGGTAGCTGTCATGGTCTGCATGCAGACAGTCCTTGATCCACATCCCAGTTTGAGACCTATCAGTGAACCTGAAGTAAATGACCAAAAATTCACCTCAGGGACACGGGGACAGCAGCTCCCACAAACTGTTCTCTGAACTTTATTTAATAGCTCCTTGGCTATTGTCTTCAGCGATGTTTCATTTCTCCTTTATCCTTCCCCTTAAGGCATCACCTGCTAAGGTCCTGCTGTTACCTGCTCTGTAGACATCTTCCACCTGGCTTGCACAAAGGAAGCCCCTATGCCTTGGGCAACTCTAAAGACAGTATCACAGTATCTTCCTATTGCCACTGAAATCATCTTCTCTGGTACTTCTTGTACCCATGGTCAAAGTAAAACAAAAGGACCCTGTTAAGGTGAGCTGTAGTGGTTCTATTGAAAACACGCTTGGCATTACCATTGCTCAGCCTTGGCACTAATGACTGAGTTGCCAAATTGACCAGTTTCCCACTACCTGTAAATAAGCTCAATCTGAAACACATATCAGGAACCCTTCTCTACAATTGAAGAGCACCATGCAGTATCTTTAACTGCCTTTGTGAGCATTCTGTGCTCTGCTGGGCTGTGGTAAGAAATGTTGCATCTGGACAGACTTCTCCAGCTTTTGGGAAAACTTCCTGCAAACAAATGATCATATTTTTGTTATGCCATGTGGGTCATGTCTCAGGATACTGGACAATGTCAGATGATCTGCCCACCCCTAAAAATGTGCCACCTCATTGGAGAGGTCCTGGCACCGCCTGATCCGAAAAAGGAAAAAGAAGTGAGACTATTATCCTGTATATGGCCAGCTCATAAGATCTCACTCACTCTCTTTCACTCTCACAGGTGCTCTTGCTCTTTCCAAGCACACACCAACGTGCAGACTTGTGCACACACTCACTCCTGTTTCCCTGGTATTTCCTTAATGCATTCTATAACTTTCAATTTCCCCTTAGTTTGGGAAGGGTCAAATGTTCAATGAAACTATCTTCACCCAAAACCCCTTCCCCTTTCTCACATACAGGCTGTGAGAGTACATGCTGGGTATGTTTTTAATTACCGTATCTAAACAGGTAACATTTTAATGCCATAATTGATATACATATTCTCATAATAACTTTGTCTCATCCATTAAAAAAATTTCTTACAGCATTGCAACTTAATTTGGTTTTCTCAGTGCCTAAATATGATCGGAATTCAAATGTTTTACAGGACCTTTTCCCATATTATTAACCTGCTCATTCCTCAAAATAGAGTAGCAAGAGAAAAAGACAAAACACATATTTTATAACCCCTCATTCATTCATCTAATCTTAAATCAGGACAGCAGAAGAAATCCAGATGAAGTCTGGACTACTGGATCATCAAAGGATGGGCAAAAGAGCTTCATGACAAAAAGGATTCTAGAAGAGCAGAAAGTTTTGGGGCAGAGAAGGAAGAGGAACTGTAGTATTGGAGGATAGACACCAGTGCCAAGGATGTGACTTGAGCAGCAGTGCTTGTTTAAACTTCTCAATAACCTTTTTCAGGATCATAAAATCATAGAATACTTTGGGTTGGCAGGGATCTTAAAGATCATGTAGTTCCAATCCTCTCCTTGCCCTGGGCAGGATCACCTTCCACTAGATCAGGCTGCTCAAGTGCTTTAGAAGAATAAATTAATACATTGTCATGCTTGTTCATCTCTTCAAATACAGTTGAGTAGACTAAAATGTGAGCATATATGAAGGTCAGAAAATTTAGCCCTGGCTTGATATATCTTTGTTTGCAAGTCCCTTCTTAGTGTCTCTGCTGCTAATGATGTTATTATTGGAAAAAGATAGATCAACATGATGAAAATATAGCATCCATCTAGGAGTTCTTTCAAGAATCTCACTAGGTCCTGCTGCAGAAACTGGAAATAAATATTTCAGGTTTATATTTCTTTAGATACAGCTTGTGCAGCTTTTGATGTAAGTCCCAAGCTCATGATTTTAATATACAATAATTAACAATATTATAACTGTCAGTGTAAAATCTTAGAGTAAGACAAAGAGCCACATCCCCCATTCAACAGATGTTTTTGCTGAACTTCTGAGTCAGGAAGTTGAGCTTCCTTTCAGTATTTTTTTTTCATCCAAATATTTCTGCCTAAGAAAAGAGAAAGATGCTGAATTTGTTTCTACAACTTTGTTACACTGTTAAAAAAAACCCAAAAACTTATACAAACCCAATATGTTTTAAAGGTTGAAGGCTCTCTTGTATTTATTAAGGCAATGAGTATCAAATAGAGGGACATTTAATTTTTTCCCTGGAGTAGATTTTCTCTGGGACATTCCAGACTGTGCCTTGAACTTTAACAGACCAGTAGTGAAAGTCAAAATTTCTAGAGTTAGCAGCAGGAGTCCATTTACCATCAATAAACATTAAAAGTCTCTTGTGCACCTCCACCAGACTCCACTGAAATAACACAGCTGGATAGCTTGGGAAAAAATGCTGCAGGTATTCATTGCTGTATGTGCCTTTACACAAGCAGGAAAAAATAAGAATAATATTTTCCGACATGTTGATTCATTTTGACTAAACTATTGTGTGGTGTGGGTTTTATTAAACTATGCCCATTTGTAAAATTAAATTGCTGTTCTCAATATAACATTATGTTTACACCTGTGATCCACTTTTGAAATGTGTTGGACAAAAGCCTTCTTTTAATGATAATACATTTAATGGGAAAATTTATCTTTTTCTTCACAGACACACACTAGACTAATTATTACAAAAATTATAAAAGAATAAATGCATTGCCAGAAAAATGGAAGAAATTGTGTTTATGCTAAAGAGCATACTTAAAATAGCTTAAAATTTATTCACAAATATACTTCTAAATATTGCTCTTTATATTTTTCCATTTCAGAATGTATTCTGGGATAAGTCAGTGACATTATTATAGATGTGAACTATTGTATTTTTGTTGTTTCTCAATTATGCAGGATGAACACCATGCAGAAGTGTTTGAAATATTTGCTAAAAAGATGTATTTTTCTAGTCTGTATTTACTTTTTTTTTAACTTACTTCAGAAATTAAAGAGCTAGAACAGAACCCACTGGAGCAAGCTGAGTTCAAAACTGTAAAGCCAAAAAATGTGGTCCAGATCTATACAGTTTGCAGCAGGATGTCTCTACATATTTGTGCCTGAATTTCCCTGATAAGGACACTGTGGGGAGAGTCCTGAGTGGATTACTAAACCAGGCACATAGCCACTAAAGAGAACCTGAAAGAAACGAAGTACAGAATTCAAGAGCAGAATTTCTCATAACATGAAGGGCTACTTCACTCATCATATATCTGAACAAAACAAAGTCTAGAGCTTGGACTATCTACTGCTAAAATTTCTTGCCCTTTCTGAAGTCATCCAGTGAAGATTATTCTCAAACAGTAATTATGTTTATGTCACAGGTGAAACTAGTAATTTAAAATAAGTTTTCCAAAGAAGAATTCTGAGAAACAGGGGGCGAATTTCTATCAAATCTTCATCACATTATTAACTCATGCTCCCATTTTGCAACTTTATAAGATCAACAGAATAATCCCCAGGCACACACACAAATTCATTTACAGTGCATCTGCTAACAACGAAATAACATGAAACATTTCACTGATGTAATACTAAGGAGTACTGAGCAACACCAGCATATTCCATGTTATTCAACAAGCCTGCTGCTGCCACGTTAGGATATTTTATTTCAACCCACATAGGGGCCCAGTACATCAATCATGTAAATGCTAACTTTATCTCTCTGTATTGCTGATGACTTTTCATAAGGGTATTTTATCTTGAGTCATTTCTCTGAAATTCCCCAGAGCCTTACTAATTTTCTTAAGTGCATTAATGCCAGCTTCTTTTGATAGCAGAGCTACTTTTAGTGGTAGGATGTTTTTCTGAAAAGTATTCCTCTAAATTAAGTTCTCCTTCAAGATCGGGTGAGATGGTGAAACAACAGATGAAACTGTTATGGTAATAAATTAAGTTTGTTTGTTTGTTTGTTTGTTTGTTTGTTTGTTTTTCAAATATTTAAGCAATTAAGAACTTAGTGTGAAAAATAGTCTACCCTCATCCTCAATAACTGAAGAAAAGGCACAGGATATCAGGTTGCAATGCACAGGATTCAGAGGTTTTCAGATAATCCCTATTTTAAAATTACAAGAAAAAGGTTTTGAGCTTACATCAACGCAGACTTCATATTATATTGGTACATTTTGTGATAACATAGCACATTGTACTTTATTATTATCTAATGTATTTTATTTTAGTATAACTATGTTTCAGGAAGAGCTGTTGAGATTAATGCAAAATTCCTCACAGCAGGAACTGTCTCATGTAATATAAAGCACAAAGCACTGACCCTACATTACAAAACAGGAGCCCCCTCAAAAATGGAAGTTTTTAGGATTGGAAGTAAACATATATAAATATTTTCACAAAACAGAAAAGGTACCAAAAACGCCCAACACATTGCCTGTTCGCATTCTTGTTGAAATGCAGACTTCGTGGGATTGAAATTTGTTGCCCGTTCCACTGAGTACTCTCCAGTTGCTTTACAAACAAAACAAAATTGAGACAAAATCAGGCAATCTCTTCTTCTTAAATGTGAAAGTTATATCTGTTTGTTTCCACTCTTTTTTTTTTTGTTAATGGTTTTACATTGAATCTGACTGAAAAGCACTCCTAAATATACCATTTTATTTCAGTGTTCCCTCCTGATTTGTGTATGTGCGAAATAAACTATACTGATACACATGAGAGAAGTGATGGTGAATAGGAGAGGCACCAGGCTTTAATGCCACTGTGCCTTAGAGGGCTGTCAGAAAACATGTGCAACCAGATCACACTCTGCCATCATGATTATGCTATGAATATTTCAATTATAATTTAACTTTCATCTACAAATCAAAACATAATTTAAAGAGTAATTTCCAAGCCATTTCAAGTCTCTCATTATCTCTCTCCTTTGTTCATCTACAGCTTGATGCCTTCAGCTTCATTTCAACCAACGCCGAAGTAGTATGTTTCTCTCCTATGAAACCTTCTACTGAATTCAATGAATTAATCCCTAAGTGCCATCCCTCTGCATCTCTGTATTTCATCTGAGTAATTCCTTGTTAGCACTGCATAGCTCAGCCTGAATACCAAGCTACAGGATACAGCCGTAGCCCTTCAGCATTAGATATGGCTGTGACAGTTAAAACAACAGTTTAAAAGAAAGCACCACAGGAACACTAGATTTCTAGAGCACTAGATTAGAGTGAGTAGTCATATTGTATTGGGGTGGTGTGGCAAGAATCCCAAGCTGTATGGAGCAAGTTCTGACTGGCTCCTGCACCTGCCAAGCTGACCCCATCAGTGACAGACCCTCTAGAGTAACATATTTTAAAAAGGGGAAAAAACTGTAATTGCAGCGAGAGAGATGAGCGAGAATATGTGGGAGCAACAAGTCTGCAGTCACCAAAGCCAGTGAAGAAGGAGGGGGAGGAGCTGCTCCAGGCACTGGAATGCAGTTTCTCCTGCAGCCCATGGTGAAGACCATGGCAAAGGTTGTCCTCATGCAGCCAATAGAAAACCACAGGGGAGCAGAGATTTACCTGCAGTCTATAAAGGAACCCATCCTACAGCAGGTGGATGCCTGAAGGAGGCTGTCACCCTGTGGGAAAGTCCATCGTGGAGCAGGATCCTGGCAAAACCCATGGTCCTGTGGAGAGAGGAGCCCGTGCTGGAGCAGGTTTGCTGATGGGAGTTGTGACCCCATGGGGAATCAGTGCTAGAGCAGTTCATGAGGAACAGAAGCCTATGAAAATTAGCCATATTGGGAAAGTTCATGGAGGAATGTCTCCCATGGCAGGGACACCATGTTGGAGCAGGGAAAGAGTGAGGAGGAAGGAGAAGCCGAGTAAACATGGGATGAACTGACCACAGCCTCCACTGCCCATCTCCTTGTACCACTGTGAGGGAGGAAATAGACAAATTGGAAGTGAAGTTGTGCCCAGGAAGAAGGGAGGGCTAGAGGGGAGGTATGTTTAGACTTGTTTTGGATTTTTTTTTCATTATCTTACTCTGGTTTGATTGGTAATAAATTAATTTACCTGATTCAAATCTGTCTTGCCCATGACAGCAGTTGCTGAATGATCTCTCTCTGTCCTTATCTTAACCCACAAGCTTTTTGGTGCATTCTTCTCTCCCTTGTCCAGTTGAAGAGGGGAGTGATAGAGCAGCTTTGCTGGACCCTGTCTTCAGATCAAGGTCAACTCACCATGGATGTATATACTAAAGTATGGTTTGTATTTACTGGAAGCACCTGGGTTGTCTCCTTTAAGTTACTTATTTTACCAAAGCTGAGGACAATGATCAGCTCTTTAATGCCACAGAATCAGACACCAAGGACATAAATTCTTTTAATTTTCTTCATATCCTTCACTTTCAAACATACAAATAAACAATCTTTTGAGACTCAAGTTATTTTTCACTATCTACCCATTCAAACAGCATCTCTTTCCCAGCCTCCTGGCTAAACTGAGGTCAAAGATACGTTTATCAAGGCTCCAGTCCTACTGTAATTAAAAGTCTGTTTTCTCTTCTTACCCTTGTTTCTCAATATGTAATTATAGAGCTTTAGACAAGACTTCTCTATATTCCACAAAAACATAGGTATTTCTAATAAAGCTTTAAATGAAGGCCTTCTGACAGTCATATAAACATATGCATAAAGATTATTGGAAGCCTGCATAACTCTCCATCTCTGCCCTGAAGAAATGAAAAGGCTGTTTATTTTAGTATTTTTTCAGAGTGGAGCTCTCTCATCATGGTTTGTGATAGGATTTGCCAGTTGATCTAACTCACTCTTCAGCACCACATCTGTGGGGTCTGCAGTGAGACTCAAACTCGTGCACTTCTGCCTCTGCAGCAGAGGAGCACAACCAGTCCTTCACAGAGCTGTGGGTGGTCTCAAGTGAGTACTAAGGGCCAGATTTATCAATTAAATGACTGGTTGCATTTTCTCTTGGGTCAAGAAACAAATATTTCAGACCAGCTGCTGCCATACATGTGGGAAGCAGCAATGAATTACGCAAGGTGACAAGAAAGCAAAAACCAATTTGCGTAAGTATTGCTAATGTGTTCAGCATGTTTTCACCTGGTATAAAGCACTGGGTAAGTTTAATCAGCTTTAAAATGCAGAGAAAAGAAACTGTGAAGCTCATGGGATTTCTGTCACCAGATTTTTCCAGTATGTGCAACTGATTTAATAATAGGTATTTAGAGTACGCCAAATAAAATTAAAAGCAAGTAGAAAAAATCATAATGAATACCCAATCTTAATCGTTTCTGTCTTGACATGCATTAACTGCTTAATTAAGAGATTTTGAATAGTTTTGTTTGGAACTAAAATTAACTGAAACTGTAAGTCAATAATTACACTTCTATCTAAACCCAAACATTTTCCAAATGAGCAACCTAGCAGTTACTCTGTTAAAAAACTTAAATTTGACTGTGATCCATTTTATCAGAGAAGTATTGGGAATGTGTAATTTATGGACAATTTCAAGAGGTCTTACTTTTCTCATTAAATTTAAAGGCCTAAAAATGTCTAAAATCAGAAAGATGAAAATGGTAACCTGAAGAAACATGAAAGTAAAAAAAACAAGAAGCAATTAAAAATTAATTTTTTGGAGTCAGCAAGGAATGCTAATTCCTGAAATAAACACTTCTCAAGGTCAGAAGCATGTATAAAGAAATGCAATACAAATGGATTTTTTACATCTTGTGCAGAGAAGGAATAAAATCCTAAAAAATATTCTAACCAAATGAAAAATATTCAGAAGCACATACTGTCATGATCTGAGTTTCAAATTGAGTAGTAACTGTACTCCAATATTTAACACACACTAGAAACTGAGTGACTAAATAAAGTAGCTATCAGGAAATTTTATGGAGTTTTTTTGTCTCCTCCTTTGAAAGAAAAGAACTGGCATCCTGAAAAATTGTTTCATATATTATGGATGCCAGAGAGAAATGAAAAAACTGTAAAAGGAAAATGACCATAAATACAAGTGAATAGGAAAAGTGGGGTTGTAGTCTTTACTGAATTTTCAAAAACATAGTTTAGATAGAGAGTATGGTAGATGGTCTAATCTGGAGTCACATTTCTGGGTGGATTATATCCAGTGTTTTACCAATTGTATTACAGACATGAGCCACCCCCTAAAATTTGCCTGTGCATAGACATGCTTCAGCAGGGTAAGAAGCAAGTTTTGTTTGCTCTGTTGCTGCTTCAAATTCACCACTTTTTCAGGCCAGGCTCTTCACATCCTACTCTGTGCCAGTCACAGAAGAAATTCTGTTTCATTTCTATTTTCTTCACCTTTCTTTTCATACCCCTGCCTAATGCAGTTATGAGATCCCTAATGAGGTGGAAATGTTCATGCCAACTGAAGGAAGAAAGAAGACATTAGGCTATGTATGAATAATGTGTGAAGAATCAGGCACAAAAATATTACGCTGGAGTGGAAAAATAAAGATGCATTCTCAAATAATTTCCTATTCACTTTTCTGGCCAGCTGACAGCAAAACCAGAAAGGCTTCAGAGAAGCATGATGATCACCATTATCAAAAGGATCTAAGTGATACATGGGCTGAAATTCCATTCAGACATAAAAGGTACTTCAGTGTCCTTAGACGCGGGAGCTTAATTGCGCCAACGTGCTGATATGTGCACCTGATTGATTTCAATCACTTTCAAGAACACAGTCCTTAAAATCTTTTGATGCATGACCTGGACTTCTAAATGGCTTCATTTAACAGTACCGTGTAAAAGCTACTGGTTTCAAGAAGATTTTGTATAAGACATGTAATACATATAAAGCATTTAAGAGATTAGGGACAGGATCTTGAGCATGCTTCAGAGAAAGGAAATGGAATACAGGATACAAGGCCAAGTCATAACTTCTCAAGTATAAAGACACCAAGAATTACTAATTTACCAGTGTCTTATAAATGTAGAAATGGATAGAAATACAGCAAAATACACTTAAAAAGTTTTAGAAGCTCCTCCAAAAGGTTCCATCCTCACTAATAGTACCTGGTATTCCAAGTGGTAAGACAAGTCTTATTCAGGAACAGAGGCAGTTAATGAATTACCATATTAATTAGCACAGAAATGTGAGGCAGACTTTCCCTGGGATGCAAGAAATCACTCTCCAGTTATTAAGAAAACTGAAATAAGAAGAACCACAGATTTCCAGGGATTATAACAATGGCATATGATGAATTAAAGCCCCAATCCAAGACATAGTTAAATTCTAGATCCCAAGCCATAAAGTCATTTTAAAAATCCTAGAAAAGGCTTAAAACAGGTAAAGTAGCCTTTGATTAGAATAAAAATTCTTGACTGCCATTACCTTACTATACAATAGGTCCAAAATTTCCTTAAGAAGGAAAGAGAAAGCTGTGTCATGGTAACAGATATTTAAGCAGAGGTGGTACACCAGGTGCAAATTAAAAGACCAGTTCCTCAGATGTCATAGTTCTGTCCAAGTATTTATTTTATAAATAAACGTCAGATAATGTAACAAAAATCTTTTCCTACCACAAGTCTTGACTTTGGGTTTTTTTCTCAATAGTTCTTTAGTGGCAACCAGCCCCTTGTCAGTAAGTAAGTTGCTGTGTCTAAGAGAGATATTGACTTCATGAATAATTTAGTTGAAACACATTACTTTTTATCACTCCCCAGCTTTGCAAGGAAGCAAAGGAATCACACCAATATTCTTGATAATTCTTATCCTTTTAACAAAAATCAGAACTCAAACTGAGTTTGTAAAAATCAATGTGCCTTTTTACAAATGAAATTAGAGAGCTAATATTCAATTCCTGAAAATCTAGTTTACCTAATATCAAAATCTGAAATTGGAAAGAATGAGGTATACCTAAAGATTTAAAGGTAAATATCCCTGGGTAATGCTGGTATCTACTAAACACTTCCACAGTTTTTTTTCTCTTTCATTTCTACTACAAAACTATATCACTCTTTAAAACTTTGAGGTATTCTCTCTCTCTTTTTTTAAATTGTAATCAACAGGAACAACTATACCCTGCAGTTCTGAATTCTGAGATCATCACCAAGTTGAAGCAAAATGAAATGGACCTACTAGCTTTCACTGGAGGTATTCAATAATTCTAAAGATCAGACCCAAGAACAGAGGACAACAAAAACAGTAGATGCTTTTAACATGCAACTGTTTCTTTCAACAATTTCTTCACTGTCTCTATGTTTTGAGACATTTGGGGGATCATTTCTTTATTTCCAAGAAAGTCAAGTTGTCAGGAACCTGCAATTCTATGCCGTGTAGTATTTTTTCTCCTTCTTACTCTTTTTAATTTTTTTGGTAGGTAGGCCCATTTCACAGTATTTAAAACATTTGCTTGATGCTATCAAGATTACTTAATCTAGAAATGCATGAAAATGCATCTTAGAATAGAATACAAAATAAAATAATATAAGTTCATGTGCATGCATGTTTTTATAGAAATAGAAATGTTTTTATAGAAATATAGGACATATTTCTGAGTTTTTCAAAAGGACATTTTTCTATAAAGATTTGATGCATTTTTTCTTGCAGAAATAATGAGATCTGGGTCATTGAAGAACTGGGGTTTTTTTCTAAATTTTTCTTTTTTTTTCACATGCCATAAAAAAGTTCAGGTTTTTTAGAATTCTTGTTAATTTAATGATTTTTCCTCCCCTTAGTGCTTCGATTCCATTAGCTCTAAGTTTGCTTTGTGATAACACTTCCATTAAGGTCTAAATCAGTTAGTTGTGTAGGTGTTTGCAGTTTTAGTTTTGAGCATCTGAAACCAGAGGCTCTGGCTTATCTGGCTGAACTGGTTTTTCCTGGAATAGAGTCATTTTTCTTCATAATTGTTTTTGTGGTGTTCTATTTTGGATTTGCACTGGAAACAGTGTTGATAACACAGGGATGTTTTAGCTGTTGCTGAGCAGAGCTCGCACAAGGTCAAGGCCTTTTCTGCTCCTCACCCCACCCCATGAGTGAGGAGCTGGGAGGGCACAAGGAGCTGGGAGTTGAACCCAGCTATCACAGGGATATCCCATCCCATGGGATATCATGCTCAGCATAAAATCTGGGGGAGAGGAAGAAAAATTTGCTTTCCCAAGTAACCATTATTTATGGTTGACCGAAATGCACAACTGTTTATTGCTATATGGCGCTGTCCAGCACAGCAAAACAGCTCTATTCAGAACTTTGTACAATTTGTTTGACTTTTTTTGGGGATTTGGGTATTTTAAATTGTGTTCATGCATTGCAGACCTGTGATTTTGACTACAAAAGCAAGTTGTGATGAAAAGTTCAACTGAATTATAGTAATAATAGCTCTGGGATTTTTAATCTATAGAAAACTGCAGCTCTTGCTCCCATTTGCCTCACATAATTTCAGAAAGCATCATTGTCATGGTCAATTGTATTTCCAAACATTCCAGAGAGCTGCATAGTTCAAATCAATGAAAAAAATATTTTTCAAACTAGCAAAGCCAAAGCACTGAAAACCACCCACTGGGTTTTCCCTCTCCATTCCTACTTACCTCAATTTAACAGGCATAGGTGGTTCAATCTTACCTGGTGGAGCAGTGTCTTCCTTCATTCCCAAGTATCTTTTTTCTCCAGAATAATGAAAATGTATACTTAATTAGACGATTATTTTCCTCAGCTACAGAGCCTTCAGACTCCAGTGCCTTGTCATCTGGCATGTCTCAAAGCAGCTGGGAAAGAAAATTAGACAGTCCAAACCGCACCACTACAATTCAAGCAACAACTTAGCTGGTATCAGGAGCGGCTGGCTGATTCTGGACACAGGCAAAAGAGACCTGCTGCTGTCAGAAAGAGGGAGAAAAGGGCAAACCCATGCAACTTCCTCTCATTCATCCGTCAGGTTCAATGGAAAATCAGTAACACCAACTGAAGACAGAGGCAGGGAAAGAAAGAGAGAGACCAAAGGAAAAACTTTATTTTGACACTGGAGAAATTAATCCAGGCAGATTATTCTAGAGATATCATATGTCTGTCCAAACTTTAAATGACCAAATATCCTCATTAAGTCAGTCTATTCAACTGTGAAATACTAATGTATATGCTGGAAAAAAAAATATACAAATTTATATAATGCAGTGTATACTGGATTGCGTGTACAAAGAAGCGTTGTTTTACCTAACCTCTGAGCAAAATGAGGGATGAGTGCCTGAAAACTAGTCTAGCTACAGCATGGTACCCTCCACAACCTCACAACACCTCCAGCAACTAGATAAAACTTAAGACTGTTCAGTGATCCCGACAGACTACTGTGATACTACCCTCTGACATCCCTGAACGTATCATTTCTTACTGCTGTAAAACAGGTCATATGGTAACAGATCACAGTTGTGATTTTCAAGCTGAAAAGCTCTTAACTCCCAGAGAAATTAGTTGTTTCTCTTGAAAAAAACTCTGGCAGAATAAACCTGCTGCTATTTAACACAATTAACCACTAATATCCAACTATTCAATATCATTTTTGTTCTCTCTCTGAACTCACACTCCAAAAACCTGCCACAAAAAGGAAAGGAGATGTTGCATCACAATATTTCCATGGTAACCACCACAGTCAAGAAGGATCAGGTTTGTACTTGGAAGCAAAGGCAGAGGCTTTGGCTTGGTTTGCCATGAGTGAAGCTCCTCAGACTAAGCAAAGTGATTGATTTCACAAGCTGCTCAAAAAATAAAAACAACCAACTGAAAAACAACAGCAACTACAACAGCAACAAAAGGCTAGAAAGAAGTAATTTAGTTTTCTAATGTTAAATGTTTGGGAGAGAGACACCAAGATTTGAGGGCAGCTTGGAAATGGAGACAACATGCCCTTCAGATCCTTGTGAGAAGTGGCTTCAGTCCTGGTGGCATTGAAGGGGAGGATTAAAAATCATCATTTAGGCAATAGGTTATGGTAATATTTCTCTTTCATCTTCTCTCTCTCTGTTATTCTTTTAGTCCTCCATGCTACAATGATGTTTTGGCAGAGTTCACATTCATTTATTAAATCCTCTATTTCTTTACTTTATTAAAAATGATTTGCAATGTAAAGTAGAAATTTCTTCATCTGCCTTCTCAAATAGAGTTCATATGCAAATTTCCTATTCATCTCTTCTTTATTCTGTATTGAATCAGCAGTGTTTTTTCAGCATTAGAGGATTTTCTTTCTCTCTTGTTAAGGCAACTGGCTGTAATCCTTACTTCCTTTGAAATGTATATTATTTTTATAATTCATTCTTTCCTGCTATGGGAAAGAATAATACTGCATAATACTTTATAGACAAAAGACAAATGGCTAACTTCATCCACAGAAATAATAGGAAGAGCAAAACCATTCTGTCCTATCTTGCTAAAGACTTATATCCAGAGAAGACAGACAAAGTGGATCTTGTTTTATCTCTATTTGCCCTCAAAAGTCCAATAAAAACAGCTTCTTTTTCCCAGAGGGTTATAGGAATTTATTTAGTTGATACTAGAGATATACAGAGACAAACATGTGCCTATATATCCAGGGCTCTTAAAAGGTTCTTACAAAGTTTTTCTAGATTCTGTTAGAGTTAACAATTTAAAGTACAGGGAATTATCTCAAATTCCACTTAACAAAAATGTATGTTAAGTGTTGGAAACACTTTAAACTACTGCAATCTGGACTTGGAGTAGTTTAGTTTACATGGTCAAAAACAGGCAGAACACAAGGTGAAAGGAAAATACACAAAAAACTGCTTGAGTAATTATGAGGGCAATAGGAGTGGCCAGTGATAGATCATAAGGGTTAAAATGAGAGCTTGGCTTCTCTGTCATTTTGGTTCCTCTAGGTACCTTCCCCTGCTCTGAGATGCACAAAGCCTGTCAGCAGGGGCTACTGCAGCAGGGGAAAAGCATTACCCTTCTCTGGTGTCTCCTGGGCATAAGAACCTTCCTAGCAGAAAGTTTGTTGTGCAGCAAGGAGGGACGTAGTGCAGAGGAGCTGCTCATTTCTAGAAAGGTTCTGGATGCATTTGACTTAGATTCTTGAACATACATAGTGATTTACACTTACCTTTCTTCCCAGAATTTCTTGATTGTAGAGTCACTGGAAACATGACAGTCCTACCCTCTCTTTACAAGTTTTTGAAACAACAATAACTCACAAATAAAAGATAATCTACCTTTTATTTCTCTATAAAAACCATGTAGTATATGGCTTCAGGAACCTAGCCATCTTAATAAACCACTGATGTATTTACAAGCTGTGGGGTTTTTATAGTCTGGTTTTGATGTTTTTTTAAGTTCAGTTGGGTTTTTAAAGTTATTATTATTAACAGATAAGCACCCAGCTTGTACAGAGACATTTTTATAATCAGAAGTTCAGGAATTTCAAAAGAACTTAAAGTTCTTTCTATGACTTAAACAAAGCCATGGCCTAAACAAATTTTGTCCTTTGGGGTTGGCACTGTCAGCAGTTACCCTAACAGTACAGAGCAGACATGCTGAACATTGTTATAAATCCTCTTCATATCTTTTCACTATCATCTACTGAGAAAGTACTCACTTAGTAGACAAAGTTGACATTTCCTATGGAAGAAACTGCAGGCAAGTAGGAGAGACATATTAATTATTTAGAGCAATTGCTCCTACAAATGCTCTTCTTTCTCAAAAAAAAGCTTTTTCCCACTAACAATTTCCTTCTGGATGGTGGCAACCATTAAAGAGTGTAGAGATTTCTAATTAGACTCTTTATCTGACAATTTCTTTTTTGTGTCAATAGGATTTGAATATTTAAATCCCCCAACTGTCTTTAAACAGACTGTCATGGATGTGAGAGTAATAGAAGTTCTGCAAAAATATTCCTTTTTTTTTTTTTTGCTACAGAAATCAGAGTAGCAGTTGCTTTAAATAAATTACTACCCACAAGCTTTTAATTATTTTGTTGTTGATATTTCTGTAATTCAGTGTTGTTCAAATATATCTGTCTATTACAGTGTTGCTTATCCAGGCCAGGCTAATGATTTCAGGCTCCAGGCACAACATTTGCATCAATTGTAGCACTCCTGTGTACTTTTTAAAAGATACAAACCCAGTTTCCTCACTATAATGAGAACAAATGGACAACTCAAGTTCAGAATTGCTTTGTTCTCTCTTTAACTTTTGAATCCCCCCAAAGTAGAAAAAAGTCTTTTGTTTAAAAAAACCCCAAAGTGGTTTGTCTTAAATAAATAGGAAAAAGCAATGAAAGGAAGAGCTACAGATAAAGTAAATTGCAATTTCCAAAAGGATTACTGATTTTTCACTGTAATAGATCAGACACCTATTTTAAGCTCTAGGTCATTTAAACTTCATTAAAAATACAATGGTCATCCATAATATAAACTGCAAGCCAACCTGTGCCTGCCTCACACACACATTTTGAAAACTTTTCTCTTTCTCTCATCTTTTCTGATTCTCAAATGCTTGTTAGCACTGGTAACATTTCAATGTGTCTTGAGGATCAAAATAAATCTAGGAGGAGGATAAATAAAAGCAAGGGCTCGAGCACATCCCAGTGGCACAGCTGCACTTCTAGATGAGTGACTTCCAACTTCTGACTGTCTCCACTTTACACAGAAGAGCCTTTATGAAACAATTCCTGAGGCTTTAGCGCAAGTTCCTATTTGAAACAGTCCTGATGCTTCCTTCCAAAACATACAGAAACAGAAACTAACACACACAGCATTTATGATAGAAAGAAAAAAATCAGCAAAATTATCACACTAAGCACTGACATAGAATTGCAAACTGAAGATTGAACTTCTAACCTAAATAATTTGGAGATAAATAAAAATTAATCTCTACTCCCCTTTTCTCTTTTCTTTTTTGCAACTAAGATGTAGGTAACCAAGTCTGCCCTTCCTCAGCTGGAGCAGTTCACATCACCAGTATGTTATCAAAGGTTCTTTCCTATTCATAACACTAAGATAAAAGAAATAATTAAACTATGGTATTTCTGGCAGAAACAGTAGCTAAACCCTATGCTGCTGAATTTGTGATTCTCTCTCCAATGCTTCCCTAAGCAGTTACAGAAACTGAAGTCCACTGTAAGATCTCTGTGGATTTCTCTATTTGTGGAATTGCCCAAACATTTTGATTTTCTTCCATTAACAACTTATTCATTCAAATCCAGACTTCTGAGAACCACAAACATTTCAAACTGTTAAACAGCTGAGACTTTTCTTATTTTTTTCATCATAAAATGGCATTTGTTTAGAAAATTGACAGCCTTTATTTTAATTAAATTCCAACTTTACTATTATACTTATTATCACAGAATCATTGAGGTCTGATGGGAACCCAGAATCTCAACACCTCACTGACCAAAATGGGAAATCCTATAGCAGCCATTTGGGCAATTTTCAGTATAGTGTTCATTGCTATTGTCCCATAAAATGAGTTATTTTCTGCAGAATTCTGAAAAGCCCAAAACCAAATCCCAGGGTTACTGTGCTGAATCTACAAGGCAGAGAATCTGTTTCATTGAAACAGAACAACGGAGACATCCAATGGACCCTCATGTTTATTACAGCTGATTATTTCTTCTTCTTACAATTGCATATGCCAATTCCACATCATATATCACTGCATCTCCTGCTCACAACCACATGCTATGCCTTCAGCCACCGTGCACCCTACCTGAGCTGCTCTGCTCAGCAGAAAAGATTGGAGTTCCTGACACACTGCTGTCACATCTTCTCCTAGTGCACTTTGGAGTTTTCACAATTCATTAAATACTTTAAGGTCCATCCATATAAGGAAAAAAAATTTAAAAGTCTTTTTCCAATTTACAACATAGTATTCCTTTGGATATGATTGCATCATGGCTTGTTAATTTCTTTCTCCCTCTAAGGGCTATTCACTACTGTCTCTTTCCAAACTGCTACAATTGTGTTATAGAACAGTCTTTTTCTTCTATTAACATGCGTTCTGCATAAATATGCAGGTCAAATGTTTTCCCTAGATACTGTAACTTCATACATTTCCCTATATACTGTAACCTCACTTTTGATTGTGGTTAGGGATTCTCTATGTGAATCCCTAATCACAATCAAAAGCGAAGGCAAAAGCACAGGGCTGGGATGGCTGCAACCTCACCCTGCAAAAGAAGGCTCTCTGTGCCTTTTCCCATACCAAACTGTTGTTAGCATCTGTTCCAACTCCAGAAAGTGTGGTGGACACAATGGAGTCACAGTATCAGCAATCTGATTATGTTAGGATTTTCTTTCCACTTTATAATTAGAGTTATTTCAGCAAATATTTCCCAGGCAAATAATGGTATGGACTGTAGGTATTGCATAAGTGCAGACCCATAGAGATAAGGAATATTGCTTTTTAATTTGTAAATTCCTTAAGAGAAGCACAAAAGAAGAGCAAAAAGAGCATATTTACATCCTTTCTCAAGTAATAATCTCAATCATTTCATTCAATATAAAAACAGAAGAAAATTTGGATGTGAGAGTGTTGTATATATTCACTGTAACTAGAACATTTACTCTGAAGGGCTTCTCCAGCTGGTATGGGAACCTCCCTTGTTGAAGCACAGATAAAGATTGCAGAGCTTGATCTCCTGAAAAATCTGTGCTTTGTATTGGGTTTTTCTAAATAATTAACTTTGGATTAATGTACTGATGACTGGAAGTTGTGCAAATGCGCCTTAAAGAGACTCAACCACAGCGGAAGGAAACAGCTGGTGTGCAGAGCAGAGGCAGAGCTACAGCCTTAGTGCTCAAGGTACTCGTGCATTTCAACACACAGGTGATCTCTGCTCTTGTCATGCTGCATTTTGACTTGTTAGGCCGCACTTCTGCTAACCTCAGAGAAAATATACATTGATTTCAATAAATTAAGGCTTTTTTTGGTGTTGTTTGTGACCCCAAAGAATTGTTCCATTTTTTGTGAATGCAATCGCTCGCTTTCTGATCAGTGTAAACTTGGTCAAAATTTCATAGCAACTAGAGGGAAAACATTCACCTTTGTGGACCTGAGTGAAGAACTGATGTCCAGAAGTGGCTTTTAAAACTTGTTTCTTTATCCCTCTTTTACACTGAGTAGGTGTCAGAAGAAAAATTTTTCTCATAATTTTTCAAAGATACATATACTCATTCAAAGAACTTCTAAAAATATACAAGCAGAGCATGCAAAAATCAAAAGGGCATAAATATATAAAAAATACTGAAGTATCCTACTCCTGATCAATGATTCTGTCAAAGATTGCACAGGCTGCTGGACTAGCCTCAAAACTAAAATTAAAAGAAAAAAGAAAAAAAAGAGAAGCATCATCTAATATTCTTCTACAACAGGGTCAGTGTGATTGTTAAGCATTATTAGACCTTTTTACAGTCTTGATGTAATGACTGTGAAAAAGGGTGCCCATACTACCATGTAAAACCCTCTGCCACTGCAATGGGGGCAGAACTATGGCTAAACTGTAGAATATTGCATATGTGTGATGATACAGAGGTGATGCCACTGAGATTGGCTCAGCTGATTAGAGATGGTGCTAACAACTCCAAGGCGGTGACTTTGATCCCTATATGAGCCTTTCACTCAAGAGATGGACTTGATGACCCTTATTGGTCCCTTACAGCTCAGCAGATTCTGTGATTTCACAAAGAAGTGGTATGCTCAATTTGGAGTAAGAGGACAGCTATTTTCAGGACACATTTCCATGTTGAACAGAGACGACCATCCTCTTGCCACACACTCAGGAAGCTCTGCACAGCCAACAGCTTTCCAGTTCAGGAATTCTCCAATTTGGCCCAAAAAAAAAAAAATCTTTCTGAATGTTTCTCCCCTTGTGATACATGCCATGAATTTGACAAAGATTATAGCAACTATCAGTATCACATGTCCAGTTCAGTACCTTCAGTAAATTCACCTGGACCAACAGATACCTGTGTTTTTCCTAGATTCTATAAGCATTTTTATCATAATTTTTTTGAAATGGGAGCATAATTTCAACCTTCCATACTCTAAAATCTTCCTAAATGACAAACAGCTTCCTCAAGCCAACACATCTCTGCTGCACACCACAGCTTTCTAAAAGTCTCTGCCTTTTAGTGGCACTAACAGGCAAAAATAATGACAAGAGAAGGTTCTCAGTCATGAGCAGCAAAGCAGCTTTGTGGCAATGTACTCACATTTATTCATAACAAAACTTATTAAAAAACAAAAATAAACAGTTACAGAACTAGAGTAAGTAGTCTATATTTTAGTACAAAGCGAACTAAAACTAACTTGTGTTTCTCCTTTACAGAAATAGATGTAACGGAAATGTTTCATCATTCTGGAGGCTGTATTTCCACAACACAAGCATGTATTACTTTAACCACAGTAAAATCACATAATAGCAAAAAATTGCAGTTGACTGGGCTTCATCAACATTTCTCAAAAGAAGGAGCTCATAAAAATGCAGACTTCACCAAATATAAATTTTAGCTCCATCATAAGTACATGTATGAAAAGTGAAGATCACATAGGTAGCATGTGTCACTAGCTTATTTGCGCCAGTGTGCAAGTACCTGGGTCTCAAGAACACTATTTCTCCCTCCTTTCCACTGCCATTATCTTCTCTTCTTCCTCTTTCCTTGCAGATTTTGTCATTACTTCATCTATATGGTCACAAGAAATATGTAATTTTCACTGCTGCTGATCCTATTTGTATCTTGAGTTTATCTTGAGTTTAAAAAGAGGAACAGAGAAACAGCACCTAGGAAGTCAGTCATCTCTTTTATTTTGCTGAGTATTTACAACAGAGAATTCCCTTTCAGGACCCACCCCTCATTCAAGGTAGCACTCACTGGTGTAACATATCTAGAATTAGCATAAGGAACAGTAATCTCCTCCCTCTACATTGGTGAGGTGGGAGCAGTCTGAAAATCCTTCTCTTGGTTACACCCCCCGCTCAATACACACCCAACATGTTTATCCTTGCTCTTTGCCATCTGCCTTGCTCTTTTACAGATATTTCACATTTTTAGCTCTGGCCAACTATTCTAGCTTGAATTTCTCCCTTTTTCTTTAACCCACAAGTGAGTTTTGAGTCAGCTTTATTCTTTATTCTTGTGCCTTCCTCCTGACCTCTGGAAATTATGGGAAGGCAAGGCAAGACCAAGCAAGGCAAGGCAAGGCACGGCAAGGTAAGGCAAGAAGAAAGAAGAAAGAAGGGAGAAAAAAGAAAAAAAGAAGGGAGAAAAAAGAAAAAGAAAGAAAAAATTAAAAAAAGGAAAAAAGAAAAAAAAGAAAAATAACCTGACCACCCAGTAGAAACAAATACAGGTTTCTTTAGAAGCCACACACTTCTAGAGTAACTCAAGTTACTCTAGAAACCACAGGTATGTACTGAGGTAAAAATGAAGATCAAGAGTAAAGGTGAGGGGAATTTGGCTGCAGCACATAACATTCCCCAAAATACGGGTTTTGGCAAACATTTAATTTTGTTTGCTCTTTGCTTATTACTGTTTAACATAGTCATCCTTCTACAATCCTAGAACAAACATTAAATATTGTGAAAGGCTTTTTTTTTTTTTTGCCTTAGAATGGCTACAAAACAAAAAGGCCTTTTTGTATTAAAGATATTTATCACACATCACCAACAGTATTTGAAGCACATTTGCATAAATATTAAGTCTATTTATCTTAAATGATCCTCTCTGTACGCAAATATTTTTAATTTTGAATAATTTTTTTTCCTGTGACATAAATATATCCAGTGTGCAAGTTCTGCATTTATTTATTCTAATAATAGGTGACCATTTACCATGCTCATCCTTGCAGTATGAATACTGATAAGAAAAAGTTACACTATTTCTGCTGCTTGCTTCATTCCCAAGAAATCAGCCTGAACTCTGTCTTCTCTTAGCTTTCTATTGTGAGCTGCTTTAAATGAGCATGAATGAGGTACATGGCAGACAGATAAACTAGTTCTTCACTTGCAAGACTGTGTGCAAGCAGGTGCTGGTAAATGCTCTTTTTTCTATTGAAAAAAGACCAGAGAGGATGAACCAGACTTATAAAGGTTTTGGGGTGGGTTTTTTTTCACCTTACCTTAAGTTATCTGCTTTTGCAAAACAGGGCTTGAGAGGGAAAAGGTTATTTTCCCCTGTGGAAATCTTGTGGTTGTCCAACATTCCACAAACACCACCACTCTGAAGAGCTGAAGGAGAGAGGGACAGGGTGGGGTTCCAGGTACCAAGACTTATCCTATCTCCATTGGACTCAGAGGTCTGAACATCTAATTGCCAGTGTTAAACCCTCAAAAGCCTCCACAATGACCTCTTTGTCTGGATAAGCAAACCCTGGAATTAACAATGTATGATATTTAAAACAATGGGTGAGTGACTTCATGAACAACAGCATCCATAAATTCATGTTTATATGGGAAGAGGATCTAGAAATGGGGAACAATTTTAAAGACTATTCCTACTCAGGGAAATATCTTATTATGCAACCATATCATCAGAATAGTCCTTTCAGATTCTGCTTTTGCAAAGATACACAGGGATGATGTTTCACATGGGATGATGTTTCACATGAAAACACAAAAATAGAATTCCTCACTTGCACTAGTGTGTTAGGGGTTCCAGGGGCTTTTTGTAATACTTATTAAAGAATTAATGTTAGGATGCAATCTTCCAGATTAAAGTCACAACTGAGAAAGAAACGGGGGAGAAGAAAAAAAAATTATGTCTGCTGAATCATTGTCATCAAAAGGGAAAATTAACATTAAATTAACACCCCTTCAAAATGGTCAGACTACTTTCCTGTCCAGTTTATCATACCAAGATAAACTTTCATCAACTTGAACAGGGTCTTGATCATCCCATGGACTAGTTTATTGGTATATTGCTCCAGGAAACATTTAGGCAACAGATAGAAAATACATACAATTGTGAACCTTGATTAGTGTCAAATAGTTTACAGTAGACTCAATAATTGTAATTCTTTACTAATTAGAGAGCCAGTGTTGCTAATAGAGAGAAAGCTGAGGGGAAAACCCTGTCACAAAGCAAGCTTGCTGCAAACTCTATTTTTTCTCAAAATACTTACACTTCAGTATCTTTTACATAAGCTCAAATATAAACATATGATACACAAAACAATTTAAAGGAAATTATTTACTGTTTGAAAGAAAAGCACTAATCTATAATTTTGTAAAGGTGTTACTCTCATGCTGCTCTCACTGAAGAAAAACTTGTGTTTAGAATACAGGCTTCATAAAAGTCAGCATGATCTCTCCACTGGAGGTCCCTTTTCTGCAGCCTGAAGTAGTATCCTTTTGTTGGCCCATATAGCTATATGTGGAAGTTAAAACCATGCTTAAACCAAACTGTCTTTGCAGCTTCAGTACACTACAGGAAACTAGAATTGACCATCAGCACGAGCCAGAGTGAGCTTTGCGACTTTATTCAGAATCTAAACAAATACTGACAAACAAACTTCTCCATAAACTATCCAGACAATTTTAATCCCAAAAATTTAGAGCTCCCACAGCTTTGGAGTAGGAGAGGAACAATTTCAGAATGATACAAAGTAACAGACTGCTCCATCTCACCACTGCAATTATGCCCTCTGAAAATTTTCATGTGAGAACAGAATTGGAATTATTGTCAAACACATTAACTGCCGTGACCATTGAGTGCTCATAAAAATTCCTTCTCTGTAATGAAATTGAATGCTATTTTTGCTCAGGAAGCTAGGAATACCTTGCACAGCTGAATTTTACTATCACAAGGTTGTATCAAGGGGACATGTTTTTTATTAGAAATGCATTTTATTTGCAGTGTATAATACTCTGCATTCACAAAAAAAAGATTGCACTCTGACAATAAAGCCTTAGAGTTCCTTATAAAGCTTCTCTTTTCAATATAAAAAATTATAGATACATTATAACTGGAAAATTAAAACTGTTTCACTAAATTACTTATTTACATTAAAAAAAAATCACCTGGGCTTACCATTTGACTTAAAAGGACCTGTTGAGGTATTAAAAAATGCAAAATAGGTTATTTGTGGTTGCTTTGCACAGGAAAATAAAAATTCAGAGTGAGAGTGTGATAATTCCACATAATATCTGCATGCCTGTGTGATTCACTGAAGAATCCTTCTCAATTCTATTAGCAATAGAACAGGTTTACATTACCATAATTTTCTATTTATGTATCCAAGGACTCAACTATGGCAGTTTGCACAATGCAATAAAGAGAATTAATTCAACTGAGGGAAATTAGAAGTTTCAACAACTGGAATGTAGGAACTGTATAAATGTGAGTGAGTCTCACAGAAAAGGGAGCATTGACCTTATATGTCTCCTCTGGATTTCTTCAAAGACCATCCCTGGGAGAGATGCTTTTCTACAGGAATGTGCAAATGGTGTTCACTGAAAATGCACAACCAGAACTTGTTGAACTAGGTATGCAATGACATTTCACAGCATAAACTGCAAATGAAAGTCTCTCTGGCAGAGAGACTTTCATTTGCAGTTTATGCAAGTGAAAGATTCAGAGTAGTAGTGTTAGTGCCCAAGTAGGAGTTTGACATTCAGTGTGCTGTCCTGAGGCCTCCACACAGGCACACGCAGAATTTTCTTTAACAAGAGGTATTTCTCCTGCAGAGCACAGCAGGCTATAGTGTGACATCTTGGATGCTATATAGAGGAACGCACACTTAGAGCAGCAGTACTTCAGTACAGGGATGGAGGCCTGCTTGGAGAAATTGGTCACTCACCAGCACTGCATACCAGAGGAACACAGCTGTCAGATCATGGAAATTTTAGAGTAGCTCCTACACAATTTTTTTCATTTGTGTTTCTATTTCCACTGGGCTCTCCTGCATGCAAAGATCAGCATGCCAGTGTTTCCCCTTGAGAGAGGACACCTCTCAGGGTTACTCCTTAAGGTCAAGTGATTCCTTGCAGCAGCACATTCTCAGTCAGTGATTATCTGCATGCTAAACTTCAAAGTGTCAGGTAAGCAATGGCAAGGAATGATTGTGCAATCCTTTAGATGTGAACTGTTGACCAAGTCTTAAGACTAAGTCTGGAGCCAACCTCACCTAAACTCCTGTCTGAGAAGACATTTAAGACACAAGAGGGTCTTGTCTAAATGTCTTGACCCTATGGGAGAATCTCTCTGACAGCTTTGTCAGACCTTGTCCCCTGTGCTGTAAATAGTCAAGCATACCTGACCATCAAATCCTGTTAATCCACTGTCATTTTTGCCATTGAACTTTGTAAATTCGCTGTTTTATATCAATAAAGTATATTGTTGCTCTTCTATTGTGAGAAAACTCCATCCATGACACATAGAGAATAACAGCTCAGTATGAGGCACCATCATTTCACACAGGTGGATAAAAGGCGTAAATCATATAGGCACCTCTAGTAATTTTTTGCATGGTTGAATCCTGAATACAGGAAAAAAGCACTTATTAAGGAAAAAGGGTCTTATTCCTAGGTACTTATGCAAAAGTGGATATACAATAGATGCACAACATATTTGTATTATTTGTAATACTAGTAGTCATTGTACTCTGAAAACCAGAAAGCAGCAGAGATAATGCAGTTCAGGATTCCAAACTGAGAAAGCTATGCAGACCAGTTCAGCAGCATTTCTAAGGCATCTTTAGCCTCTCTGTTATCTGGCATATGGTCAGATTTGCCCGCCTCCTGAAATCTATACTGAAAATTGTTCTTGCTCCTACTTGTTAGGAAGGGTCCATTCTGAGGTTCTTTGTGCCAGATTATTTAGTCTGGTGCTTCCTCTGCAGGACACAGGGCAGACTATACAAAATACACAGGCAGCATTATGTTGCACATTCTGTGTTCAGCACACCCACTGGCACTAGAAGCAGTAGATAGAGAATCTAAACCACTGTGTCCTCTCTTTCACCTTATCTTTGTGCTGGAGTCTCAAACTGATTCCCCATGAATTATCTGCAACTGCAACTGCTGTGCAAAATGGGTCACAGCTGTAGGGGCGCTTTAACAGGACTGCTTCTTACGCACTGCATTGAATTTCTTGTTCTTCAGATAAATGCACGCTTTTAACTGTAAGTCTAAAGCAGTGATGAAGACCATGAGCTGAAATGAACCTTACTGAGTATTATAAAGGGATTATTAGGGAGAGAATGGGATGCAGTCATGCATGGCAATCTAAAGTCTTTCAAAATAGAGATCTTTAATTAGGCATAAAAACCAGAGGCTAAAGCCTACTTGATTTGCTCAAATCTCAGTAATAGAAAATACTAATCTTCAATTTAATAAAAGAATAATCATTACAAAACAAAATAATCACCCATAAAGAAAAAGGCAGGCCACACTACAAAAGAAAGACTGACTATATAGCAGAGAAAAGCTTAGGAAATTTTAAACTGGCAATAAAATTAGAATCTGCTTTTCATAAATCATGAGTACTGGCAGAGACATACATTCGAGCAGTACACCTGCTTATTAAGCTACTGGTGAGAATATATTCATTGCTAATCTCAAAAAATAAATATTGTGCATTTTTAAGTTATAGTATAACATAACATGATAGGAACACTTCAAGCCTATAAACAGGGCAACAGCAGCTCTTTAGAGCAGGCAAGTGATGTCTGCAACAAATGATGAAAAAACATATGGTTTTCTCTATCTTGCTTCCTTGAAGAAGGTAAAATACATATGCATATCACATACATTAGATACATATATATAAAATAAATTGGGGTTAAAAATTGGAGAGGCAATGCTCCCTTAAGGATTTTTTTCTTCTTCTCTCATTCAGTGAGCCTGGAATTAAATCCTTTTCAAACAGTACTTAGCCTTTGAATAGCAGTGTTACTGATTCTGAAGTACAACAGATTCTCCCTATAGCAGAGGCCTCTGTACCTATAGTCTGCCTATGGGTTCTTGTGCTAGTTACAGACTAAATTACATGAGAAAACTGAAATGGTGAAACTATTTATATGTTCCTCCTATAATGGAATAAAAGACAAATAAGTGTGAGTTAGAAGTACTCACACAGGTCAGGACCAGCATCTTCAGGCCATTTTTTTACAAAGAAAGGGGTTTAAATCAAACTTGAAATCTCATGTTTCTTTTTCTGCCTCTCACAAGTATTTCTCTTATGGCAGCAAACCCCTGCCCTGCAGTCAGAATGGCATGTTGCCAGCACCATACAAACAGTGAATGAAATTACCTCAGTGAAACAGGGGTCAGGAAGAGAATGCTGGCTTCTGGAAGAGTACCAGAAAGTTATACACACACCTGTGTCCTGTGGTGGAAAACCACGGGTTGGTCGGGAAGCAGACAGCAACATGGTGGAAGAGCAGCGCAGCAGCCTGGGCTGGTGAGCCTGAGTGAGGCGTCCTCGGGGGCTGGGGGTGCCGGGGCACTGCTGCAGTGCCACGGTGGGAACAGAGGGAGAGCAACCCACAGATGGGAACACACCCCACAGCGCCAGCCAGCCCATGCAGAGCATGGCCATGCTGCTGCGGCACACAGCTCTGATCCCAGAGAAACCTGCTCCTCAATACAAAGAGGGAGATTAAACAAAACACACCACTTAAAGATATCAGATTTAAGTACCATCTGTGTGAAATCTTTGAGTATAGGAGACCAGAGAAATTTCTGTAATCTGTTTTTAAAAAAACCCATGTTTCTGATAAGCATATCAGCCAGATGTTGTTCACAATTTCAGAGCCAGGGTTATTTTCCTCAATGTTAGTCTTGACTGCTCACTCCTTGTTTTTGAAGAAACTCTGGCAAGTTTTAAATGCTCTGCAGTGAATGAACAAGGTGACCATTTCTATTATTTTTTGCAACAGAGTTATGGGAGATAAAAGGAAAAATAGGTAGCAAATATTTCTGAAATATTACATATACAGCTTGGGCATCCAACGGCACCCAAGTGACTGCAATCCATAAAAGTTTCTCAATAAGTAGAAAATGAAGATTCATCTCAACCCAGGAAGAGGAAACAAACTGCAGCTTTTTACTGTTGGCTTTTCTTGCTTGTTAGCTATTTCAAGCAATTTGTTCTTTGCCTGCATGACCTCAGAAGGTGTTCACGCTTCACAGTTTCCAGTTGCAGGAACATATTTTTCTGTTTGGACCTTCAGACATTTTTATATATGTTTCATTTTTTTTTTTCATCTCACAGTGTCTTGCAGCCATGGAACATATATCTTTTAGAGTAAAGAACTATGTTTTTATTCTAGGTTGGAGTTCAAATCCTACAGCCACAGTATGATGTCTCCTGCACTGACCCACTGATGCTTTCAGTGTGGGTCTATCAATGCAGGACAACCCCCAGCCAGGGAGTACTCTGACTCCCTGATTCAGAAGGCTGAACAATTGCTCTATTAAGCTATACTATATTGTACTATGTACTATACTATACACTAAAGTATACTATACTAAAGGAAAACCGGTGACCCTTACCAGACAGTCACGACATAGCTTTGACTTAATTGGTCAATCAGTCCAAATAACCATCACCAAAGTCCAATTAACAAATCCCTTTTTGTAAACAAACTCCATAACACATTCCACATGTACCAAACAACAGGAACAGCAAATGGAGATAAGAATTGTTTTCTCTTCTTTCTCTGAGCTTTCTCACTGCCTTCCCCAGGAGAAATCCTGGGAAGGTTGTACGTGCTGCTCTCTGTGAAGAGATCTGCGGCCACATGGATCTATTCCCATCTTATATGAAGATGAAAATGAAAATAATGGTGGGTCACTGCAAATGGAGATATCATCCCATTCCTTTATATCAAAGTGAAAAAAATATAGCATTCAGATCACAGCGGAGGAAAAATTCTTTTCTTAATGCTTTCTGTCAGAAGATGTACAGACCACCACAAAACCAGCACAACTTCTTTAGGGATCTATCCATACTAATACTCTGTAGAAATAGACACATACTCAGTTCATCATGACTTTGAAGTTACTTGAGAATCCTTCTATTGCCAGCTATGAAGATGGTTAAGAAACTGGAGAGTTCTTCAGCACAGAGCCTCATGTACTTTCTTCAGTGTAATACATGGAATAAATGCAGTGCATTTATTAGGGGACACAGACTCTCACTATTAGTAGGGACACAGATTCTCACTATCATTTCTCCATACAGCACTCCAATAAATTGCAGGGCCTACAGTAACTCTCCCATGCAGCAGACAAAGGTATTTTTTTAATAAGACAAACCTTAGCAAAATAGCCCAGTAACATTCTTTATGCAAAACATGCAAGAAATGCTTTTATATGAGCACCTAATATATTCGTGATAGACTTGAAAATTACCTCTGCACAAAAAGTGACATATGTAAACAAGAACACAGAATGCTGGATTCATGTGGCATTCTCTTCAGCAGCCACCTACATGTTGGACAGCGTTTGCCCAAGCGACCCAATCAGTCCATGGTAAAAAGGGAAGCAAACTTTTTAACTTTTAATACACATTCTCTCCTGAAAATTAGATTTCCCCATCAGTTACTTCAATACAAAAGACAAGATAGAAGGTGCATTCCCTTCTGTTCCATTAGAAGGTCTCTAAGTTTGGATAATGAGTTATTTCATTAATGAGACAAACAGCATAATATCTACAAGGAGCTCGACAGTCATAAGTTTTCAGATCAGAAAGGCTGATAGGGAAGCTTGTTTATGACAAAGTATTAGTTGAAAACTCATCTCTGCATACAAAAGAAAAATTTGTTTAAGGCTGAGAACCTTAGGTTGGCAATTCATTACCCCCTCCATTTTGTAACTAGACTGTAAAACCAGAAGAGTACATAAAGGATGACTTCCTATAAATATTTTGACTTAGAAAAGTTAAGAGAGTGTTGGCAAATAATTGTCAAATAATCTCAAATCTGAAATGCAACTTAAATAAACTAATTATTTTATAGACATTGGATTAAGTATTTGAGTATTGATATAGTTGAAGTACAGACTTTGACACATATTTGAAGAGCAAAAACACACAGTTAATAAGTCCTGTAATGGTCAGAGTAAAAGCAATAAAAATCTAGTTTTTCTTATAGAAACTAAATAAAATTTTATTGTCCTTGATGAAAACATAATAGAGCCTTTAATGTCCCATCAGGATTAACCTTCAGTACTGTCAATAAAACTTTTTCTCTGAATATACTGTTGTAAAATTACAAGATTCTCTTCAAGAATGTCAAAGACTTATGCCTTACAGCTGAAATTACATTTTTGTCAATAGAAAATAATTTCTAAGCATTTCATATGACAGGCTTTCCTACATAAGAGGGCACCTAAGACTTCCAATCATACTTTTTTCTGCTGGAGTTACTCATGTCAGGTGCTTCAGTAGGAGGCAGGGCACTTCTACAACCGTCCCTAGAGAAGGATGCTGGTCATAAAAGAGAATAATGCTTTGCAGTCTCTGTCTGTTGATTAGCTTGGGTCATGAAGCTTTTTTCTTCTGTAGCACTAAAAGATAGTTTCATCTTTAGGAGGAAAATTACCTTATTCTTAGGTTCTATATCTTCAGCTTCTTTATAGGAAGTATTGAAGATTCATATTTCTATTACAGCAGGGTACCAAGGCAGAGAACTTCTCAGCAGCAGTAAAATCCAAACATGTCTTCTTTAGTACACTGTTTCAACCCATAAAAATACACACCTCAATACAGGAACAAGGGCAGTTTAGAGCACAGACCAGCATTCATTTTATGGGTTCTTTTCCCCAGCCTCTCCCTTTGCAGAAACACAATACTAATGCAATGTGGTTTTCAAATAATTTCTTACACATAAAGCATGATACCATCTATAGCACTACTCATTGGATAACTTCATAGTTTTGACTCACCACACACAATTAAATGCTAAGAAATAAAAATAAAAATACTTAAGCAGTGCATAAAAGTTCTTGAAATTATGAAAAACACCCTCTATTTAAAGTTGCATTTTCATGTTACTGAGCATCTGCATTTTTTACAAAAACTCCCTATTAGTTCACAATCAGAAGAAGAAACTCACTTTCTAAGCCAGTAATACTCTTTTATCCCTCAGCTCCTGGAGAATGACCATCCCTACCATGCAACTTCACTTAATGAGAGCTCTTTAAAACCACTTGCACCCTACGCTAATAAATAGCTCAGATTGGTCAGTGACATTGCCAGGAGCAGCATCCAAGTCAATGCCATTGCAAGGGACCGAAGGGGTTGGTGTGCCTGTGATCATTAATACAAACAGGAATCCACAGCTTTTCAGCCTGCTATTTTAAAAATCCTGGAGAAGTCAGAAAAACAAAAGCTTCTCAAAACTCTGATCTTCCTTCTGGCTCCCCATTAATGTACACAACCTGGAATATATTATTCGCCCACAATTTCTGCTCCATACAGAGATCCATGGGGTTGAGTAGATAAATTGGCATATGGGTATGGAAAGATACTTCTTTGTTTCTTGAGAGTTGCATGTGGCAAATGACGGGATGTAAATGTGGCTCATAAAGTGGTAGAAGCATAAAGTATGACAATAACAGATTCCTCTCCTGCCTCAGCTCTTAAAACACTAAGTGCTTCAGTATAAAAAATGTTAATTGCAAGGCAAGTGCCCTGTGCAATGTACAGAGAAAGCAGATGGTGGAGACACTTCAGCCAGAGGGCACTGGTACTGGACACCACAGCAGCTGTGGTAAAAGGGTGGTTTCTTTGAGCTGGTGTTAAAAGCTACCACCATGGACAGGGTCTGTTCACCAGCACCGCTGAAGAAGATTTGAATCCTGTTGTTTGAATAAGTAGCAGGGAGCTGTATCCTTCCCTGCTTTACTTGCTGTCTGACATAATCCATTTTGGGAGCAATGCCAGCAGTACTGCTGTACTCAGTTGAGGTTGTTCTAAACCAACACGATCAGAACTCCACATCTCTACAGCTGACATAAAATACCATAAAATGTTCTCTCATAAAGTGCAGGGTATGTCTGATATTTATACTATTCCCCTGGTGCTTGTACTAGGGTAATACCTGCGTGTATACAATGCTATGGGAAAAAGTGTTCTGCACACACTGTGCATTTTCACTTTTGCTCTTCTAAGTAACTCACTCTCATTGTATCTGAGCACTTCTGCAATGCAATATTTATTGTGAGTATTGCCCAACATTCTGTTCTATGGCAAAATCATGCTAGTGTTTAATGCTATCGTGGTTTAACAATAGTCAAACACCAGGCAACCACCAAAGTCGCTCACTTGCCCTCCCCTGTCACAGCTGGGCAGAGGAGAGAAAAAATTAAAATTAAACTGTGAGAAAACACTCCAAGGGCAAAACAGGCTCAGCTTAGAGGTACAAAGTGAATTTATTACACTAAAATCAGAGGAAGATAATAAGTAAAATAAATTCTTAAAACCACCTTTGTCCCCCAACCCTTCCTTCCTTCCCACTGACGCGCAGGGAGGCAGGCATGGGAGTTTTGGTTGGCTCATCACCCAAGAGTTACTTCTGCTGCTCAGGGAGAGGAGTCCTTCTGCTGGTCTGCTGCATTGTGGGGTCCCTCCCACAGGAGACAGTTCTCTATGGACTTCTCCAGTGTGGTTCCAATTTCATGAGTAGCAAGTCCTCCCAAAACTGCTGTGGCAAGGGTCACTCTTCCACAGGGTGCAGTCCTCCAAGCACAGGCTGCTCCAGGCTGGAAGCTGGGCCCCCTCTCTCCATAGAGTCTCCCAGTGGACCACAGACTCCTCCAGGCATCCACCTGCTCTGGTGTGGGCACCTCCCCCATGGGCTGCAGGTGGATCTCTGCATCCCCCGTGGATCCCCATGGGCTGCAGGGGCACAGCTGCTTCAGTGTTGTAGTGTGTTATGTTGGTTTGTCTGGTTTCTCCCCCATTTTGTATAATGGTTCTGCCCTCAGTTGTTTTTCCCTGGTCTGTTTTGTGTCTGTCATTTAGTTGCTATGGTTACTCCCGCCTTAGGTCTTGTCAATCCCCTGCTTTGGTTAAGTCACTCCCGGTTCTCCTCCCCCTGTCTCCCCTATATGGGAGCATGTTCCTCCTTTTATCCCACCCCTGGTCCCAGTCAATCACTCCCAGCTCCACCATTTTCTCCAGAAAGTTCTCCACTCTGGGAGCTGAGATTGGCTGTGAGGCCGGGGTCCCTCCCTCATTTTGTATTTATTGGTTTTCCCCTCATGTCTGTTATTCTAAGTTTATTCCCTCACCTCCCTTGATTTGTCCTATTGTAAACCCCTCCCTTTGGTTCCACCCCCTTTATAACCCCCCTGCTCCTGGGGGTCCTTGTCACTCTCTGGCTGACGGGGGTCCCTCTCTGGCTGACTCCAATAAAACCTGACTGTCCCCAGAGAGTGTCCATCTCCTGCCTCGTCCTTCCTAGCAGCTGGATTATTATTTCTCAGCGCGATCTCGTCCCCACAGACACAGCCCAAAGCCTTTGGACGCTGAGGGGTGTCTGTAGGAGCAGTCCTGGGGCCCTGCCACCGGGACTGACTCCCCCCTGCTGCAGTGGCCTGCTGGTCACCCCTGCTAGCCGGACATTTAACATCTAAAGATCGCTGGCCGCTGCACTTCAGCATGGTCTCACCACAGCCTGCAGGGGAATCTTGGCTCCAGCACCTGGAGCACCTCCTGCCCCTCCTTCTCCACTGACCTTGGTGTCTCCATGTTGTTTGCCTCACCTATTCTCACCTCCTCCTCTTTCTGGCTAGAAAAAGCTGTGTTCCCACTTTGTTTTTGTTCTTAAATCTGTTATCACAGAGGCGTAACCATCATCTCTAATTGGCTCAGCCTCTAGCAGCACGTTCATCTTCAGAGCCACCAAGGACTGGCTCTGCCAGACGTGGTGGAAACTTCCAGCAGCTTCTCACAGAAGCCTCTGTGACCTCATTGATACTAAAACCAGGCCATGCCAAACCAACACAAATGCCTGCTGAATTAAAAATCCTATCCCAAAATTGGTATGATGCATACACAGGCATCCTCTCACTAGTAATTACAAAGGATTTTATTCTTGCTTGGTTGATTATTAAGATGCTTGCCTTGGTTTTTAAACAAAGCCAAAGGGAACTAAAGGACTCTTGTATAATAAATTTCAAACCATGAGTATTCAGCAGAGAAATAAATACTTTAAAACATTTATATCCTGGATTAACCAGAAAAAAATCTGGTTCTTTACTTCTTTAAAGAATACTTCTCAAATATTTATCCACTGCTACTGCATAGCTGGTTAGCAGCAAACTTTTACAGAGCTTCATAATTTCTTACTTAAAAAGATAATGCTACCATTTTTGAGCTTAAAAGAGAAATGTTAAATTATGTTGTTTTAATTACATTGCTTTTGTAATGTTAATTTTTATTCTTATTGCAATTTTAGGAAAAAATGCATCTATAGCACATGCAAGATGAGGAGGTGATCTGAGACAGCCAGCATGGCCTTACTATGAGCAGATCATTCCTGACCAATCTAGTGGCATTTTATGATGGAGTGATTTCCAACAGTCTAAAAGGTGATACTGACAAATTCCATCTATCTAGATTTCTGTAAGGCCTTTGAGACAGTACTACATGACATGCCTATCTCCAAATTGGAGAGGCATGGATTTGAAGGATGGACTGTCCAGTGGATAAGGAATTGGCTGGATGGATGCAGCCAGAGAGTTGCAGTTAATGGCTCTATGTCCAGTTGGAGCCAGTGATGAGTGGTGTCCCTCAGGGCTGTCCTGAGACTTTGGCTCTTCAGTATCTTCATCAGTGACAGAGGCAGTGGGACCGAGTGCACCCTCAATACATCTGTAGTGACAGGAGGCTGAGCAGTGCAGGTGGCACTGCAGAAAGATGGGATGAACATCCAGGGGCACCTGCACAAATTTAAGAAGTGGGCCTGTGGAAATCTCATGAAGGCCAAGCGACTGCACCTGGATCAGGGCAATCCCAGCAGACATGAGTACAGGACTGGAGACAAATTCACTGAGAAGGGCTTGGCTGAAAAAATGAACTTGAACCAGCAATGTACCCTTGCAGCCCAGAGAGCCACACGTGTCCTGGGCTGCATCCAGAGCAGTGTGGGCAGCAGGGGAGGGAGGGGATTCTGCCCCTCTGCTCTGCTCTGCTGAGACCCCACCTGCAGAGCTACATCAGCTCTGGGCTCCCAGCACAGGAAGGACAGGGACCTGCTGGAGGGAGTCCAGAGGAGGCCACAAAAATTATCTAAGGACTGAAACACCTCTCCTGTGTGAGGACAGGCTGAGGCAGCTAGGGTTGTTCAGCCTGGAGAAGAGAAGGCTTTGTAGAGAGATTATAGCCCCTTCCTATGCCTAATGGGCACTTACAAGAAGGGCTCTCGAGCATAGTGGCAAGTGGTAAGACAAGGCAGAATGGCCTGAAGCTGAAGGAGAGTAACTTTAGATTAGCCATAGGGAAGAACTTTTTCCTGTGAGGTTGCTGAGGCACTGGAACAGGTTTCCCAGAGAAGCTGTGGGATGCTCCATTATTGGAATAGAATAGGTTGTACTGGGCTTTGAGCAACCTGGCCCAGTGGGAGGTGTTCCTGCCCATGGCAGGGTGGTTGGAACCACATGATTTTTGAAGTCCCTTCGTCCCTTCCAACACAAACCATTCTAGGATTCTATGGATTTGACAACTTTCATGTGGAAAAGAAAAAATCTCTATAGTCCAGGAGCTTATGAATTCTCTTTCCTATCTGTTTTTCATATCATAAATATAAATTTTTGTATAAGCAAATCTAAAGATAATATTGAGCTCTTACTGGGCTTCTTAAATAACTAGTCTGCACATGCCATCTGCCATAACATTTTTACAGAAGGCTATTCTATGAACTTAGCCAACCAATTTACATTTCTTTCCTTCATGTTCCTCTTCCAGACTTTAAACCAAGTAATTCCCTGTTTTAGAAACCCCACCTGCCATCTTCTATCTTCTCTTTTAAAACCGTCTTCAAAATGCTCCTGCTTATTCAGACCTGAAAATGCCAGCCTGCCCTTTTAAGGTACAGTATGGAAATTTATTTTTGTTAAACCCATAAATCACTCATCTATGCCACAATATCAAGTGGCTCGTGGCCAGTTTCTCATGTTCTAGTAGACATCTAAATATTTTTTTAATTCTCTCATTTTTCAGCTGACTTTTATCATGGAATGCAATTCTGTGAAGTTTAATTATCTGAAAGAGTATTTGCTAGAACCAAACATAGGTATGCACAAGACCTGAATAAAATATTGCCTTTGTCAGAAAGAACTAATAGAATAACACGGATTTTCAAAGACAAATATTTGCAGTGTGATGATGTTTAGTCTATAGAAAAGCCCAAACATTTTTGCACTCTGAAGGGGCCCTGCTTGGAAAACAGTTAAGCCATTTTTTTCCAACACCATTGTCAATCTCCAAAGGATACTCCCTCTCTCAACAGTCCTGCTTTTCTCATACTTTTATCACAACATTGCTGCAGGACTACTAGTTTAAGTACAAAAATGCAAAATTTTAAAAAGAAATAAGAAAGACATAAGATTAAAATATTACTGCCATAGAAAGTTTAACCACACTGCAGACACATTTTCTGTTCCTTGGTCAAGCTGGCCATTGGACACATCTGCTGCTCCCTGCACACTTTGTAACATGCCTACGCAAACACTGCTGCAGCTCTTGACCCTTTCAGGACTTTGTGGCATGTTTATAGATTTCTCTGCATTTACTAACCAAAATACATGTCTAATTTACTTCTGTATGGGCATGCTGCATTTCTCCAGAAACTGAAACTCCATAACAGCCATTCCAAAGAACTGGGGAGAAGAAACATGCCTATATTCTACTCATCTCTGAGCACCACCTGAGCAGAGCTACTGCATACCCTAGCCCAGAATAAAACACTCACTCAACAACTTACAATTACAGCAGTAAATATGGCCATCTCATACAATCAAGGACTCACTCAAACCCTGTATGGAACCGTGAGCTTTGTTTGGTCTTACCTAACACACTGGAAATTATGCTTTAGTTGAAGACTATTTTCTGGGAGGCTAAACCAAACTGGATCCAACATGAATGATATTGAGTATCTGCCCAAAAAATGACATCTTTAACGTAAACAGTTTTCATAATATTGCATGTGTAATAAAACCCAAAACATGATTTCTGGCCTTCCTTGCCATAAAGGACACATTTAGGGAGGATTTACACAGACATGCCTTCAGGACATGTTGAAGATATGTAGAGATGGTATACAGTAGAAAAATAAGACAGAAGAGATGGTTGCAAAGATTTTACCCTTATCCACATTGAAAGATCAAAAGCATTTTCTCATTCATAAATTTTAACTGCCTTCCTTATAAGTCAATGAAAATGCGAGGACTCAGCCCTTACTCAAGTTTCCATCCGATACCCAGAATTCACACCTGCATTCTGAACTACTGCTGGGTTTGCTTTCCCAAGGAAAATCCCAGGTTTCACTTTTTTTTTTTTGCTTGAAAGGAAGATCACAGAAAGCCAGAAAATCTGCACTGTTATAAGGGTAAAAGCTGAAATGCACACTAACTCTTTGTGCTTCATAATATGGAAGTGATAATTATTCCTTATTTTACTGAGTTAGTATCCAGTATATGCCATGTAACAGACCAGCTACATCAAGCTACAAATCAATGTAAGGGAAACTTCGTGGCCCAGTAGTATTTTTCCATTGGATATTTTTATATTGAGAATCACACATATGCTGCAAAGTTATTAACTAAAACATGCTTATGCATTGCAAAATTTTCTGTTCTAGGCTTGATGCAAAGGTAACACCATTCACACATCTCCCTACCTCACACAACTCTTATTTTGACACAGATATACCAGACCACAAAGGAAATGCACAATTTCACCATCCAGTCCCCAGAATGAGGCCTGGGCACTTTGTTGGCTTGTGCATTAGGTTAAGCATAGACAAAGTATTTGGCTTTTACCAAGAAACAGGACAAGTTTCCAGGGCTGTTATCCCAAATATCTCTACCTGTTCCCGGCTGTGCTTATACAAAACAAACTCCTCTTCAGAGATCATTAATAAAAAAGGTAATGTATCAATCACCAGACACAATGCAAAGCTTGTAAGGTGAACAACTTTAAGGTTTCCCTAGCTTTAATTACAAAATTAATACATAGGCGTAATGAAAATTAATAATAAACTGCCACTAATTATCAGCAATCTTACGTGACTCTCTGTGTAAAAAAAATCTTGAAAGAGAAAGATTAAGAAAAATTATTTGTAAACCAGAGGAAAAACTACAGGAGCAAAAGCATACATGCAAAACAGTTTGAAACTTTACAGAATTAGCAAAATTATAACAAATAAAAAATCTGCAGTCCACAAGGAAGAAAGGATATAATAGTCTTTCTAAGGAACAGATAAAAAATGCAAGCTATACAAAATGAAGAGAAAACCATGCAAAGTGGCTGCAGAAAGAAGGGGAGACGTTTATTGGGAAAATTCACAACATTGACTAAAAGACATCCTAAGCCTCTTAAAAGATGAAAAGAAAATCCTCCCATCCTGAACCAATACAGATGGAGAGAAAAAGGAGCAGATGTGCCTATTTTGTCTTTAGTACAAAGTTAAATTGTGCAAGATACTGATGAGCATTTTACTTTGCTGTTTCTGCTTTATGTAGTTTTACATGCTGAGCTTTTGAAACTGGACAGCAATTATTTTCTTCTTCCATTTTATATGAAAAACATGTTTACTGCAAAAATGATTAAAACTTTTCTCAAGCTGCTGTCTCACAAACTGCAGTGCAGACTAAGAAAAAACACCCTACTCCTTCTGTGGCACCAGTGCTGCAGATATCTGAAGAACCTGGTTTTGCCAAAACTTGTTATTCTGCCTGAAGTTATACAGCAGTGTCAGGAGTGTGTATACATTAATGACCAGTAATGAGCTTTGCGGCCCCTTTCTTATAGGCAAGTAAGAAAACAGAAGAGTTTGTATTGGTTCATGTGTATGCCTGGTTTTGTGAAAGGCCAGTGCTGGTTCCAGCTACAGAACAGATTATTCTGCTGTTTTCACTGGACACAGAGAGCAGCATGTTCCATAAAGGGACTATTTGTAAATTAAAATATAATTTACACAGGGCTCAATATTTGTAGTACATATGTAGAAATGTGCTGCATTGCATAATCCCTTAATATAACTAACATTCCTTGATACTAAAATGCTCTTAAGATAAACCAATTGCCATATTAAATATCTGGGTTTCTTGAATAGACTGTGGTATTAGCTGTTTGCTTGTATTAACCCAAACCCAAAACTTAGAAACACCCCTTAAAATTAAAAATTCCATTCCCTATATTTCATTGGAAGGACTCCTCAGACATCAAACAAATTTCCTACACCAACCCTTAGGCACTATGATCTGTGTTGTTTGACCTGTGACAGTGGCTTGCATCCTAATTTATTTTATTTTCTTATATCAAGCTGAAGTTTGGCCCATTCATTGTGTCTGTGCCACCTGGCATATATTCTCCTCTTCTGCAGTCAGCCTCAGGGCAAGTGAATCACAGCAATCTCTTCTGAGACCTTTTGTCCTTTTGAGAGAAAGGAAGACAAGATTTTAGCAAGCTGCAGGCCAGATGTGACGTTTCTAGAAACTGCATGCTTGCCTCAAATTGTGCAAATGTGGCAAATGGGTTTGTGTATCTTCTAAAGAGGCTTTTGACCATGCCCAGGCTGCCCTGACCCTCATTTTTAGCCCTTCTGGTACAGGTCACCAACAATTCTGATTACCCCTAGGATATACACTAATGAGAGGTGAAGCACAGTAAGACACTGAGGAATCAGGTCATGAGGAGCACATTTCAAAGAATGCATGCATTTCCACAGTGCATGCTAACCTCAAAGCTACAGTCATGTATGAGAGCTAAGTACTTATGATTTATGCAGCAGATTTAAGGCATTTTACAACTGAAGTCTTTTTTAAACTTTATCCTTCCTTCATTAAAGGGATTTAAAATCTAAAATACAAAATGTAAAGGTTCAATATAGAAAGGATTCTGAAAGTTTTTGTGCAGCTTTAGCTAAACAATGTTGTATTCCCTCACGTCAGAAGAGGCCTAAAGCAGCCCACAGCAACCAATCCCTCAATTACAAAGAGCTTTGTCAAAGCTGTGCATGCCACAAGGTACCCGAGTACTCAGAGATTATGGGGTAATAGCATCTCAGTCCCACGGTAATGAGAAAACATGCCTGTTCAGAGGAGGAGGGTGTGCTCAGGCATTGTGCTCTCTAGCAGCAGCAGCTGAGCCATTCAGTTCAAGACAAAGAAAAGGCAGGCCTGATCTTTCTCATCTCATTCCTGTACACTCAGCTCACAGCTCAGCTCCCTGCACGCACCTGCTTTGGCAGCCCATTGTAAGCATCCACCCAACCTCCCTCCATGCTCAATGCAGTGCTTCTCCCAGAGATTAAAAACCTGTCCAAAAGTTCAGTTTTACATTTTTGAAAGCTCTCCTGGAGATGAGCAGCAAGCCTGATCATTTTGAAGCTATGGGGAATGAGCAAAACTACGGAGGACATCAGGAAGTGAGAATGAAACAGCCTGGAGACACACTGGATATGTACAAAGGTGCCAAGATGTGCCAGAGGGACACAAATTATTAACCCCTGCATTAAGAGTAAGTCAAAGCTAGCAAATGTCATGTGGGACCAATAAAGAACCGACAGAAAAGTTGATCCACCCTTCAGCCGAGCTCTGGCACTATGTGTATTTGTCAGGTACTTTTCCAGAGAAAGCTGCTATGACAAAGCATCATCCACAGTGTTATCTACAGCAGTCTCCTCCTCATGTCTGCTGAACCCTTACTCTGTATAATGCAAGGAAGAGAAACAGCCCAAATTAAACAGGCAGGCAGTTCTCCCTTACCAGTTTGAATAAATGACAGCACTGCCTAGCAATATCAGAACCTAAATCTATATTAAATTTTTACCAATATCTTTTTGAGCAGCAGTTTCATTTACTGAAAAAGAGGGAGGAAATAAAATAAGAAAATTAATTATAAGGCTGTAAGGTTTGTGTTCACACTGCAAGGAGCAAAGTACCCTGGCCAAACAGCTGTCAGGCAATGCAGAAGAAACATGGGATGTGGCAAGATAGTTTGCAGATGAAGAATTTGGCAGAGCAGCTCAGAATACAGCAACAACCCAAACCCTGCATAAGAAGAGAGCAGTGCAAGCTGGACAGTATAAGCAATCTGAGGTCAAATGGAAAACTTCATCACTTTTTTTTTCAGTGCTACCTATTTGCTCAGAGACAAAGCCAGTATTCCATGAGGAAGCAGGACTTGTTTGGGGCATGTGGAGGCCAAAAAATGAAAATTCTAAGATAACCTAAAAAGTGTGTTCTTATTTTGCTCCTAGTACTGAAGGACAAGGCTCGCAATTTGAAAAATTGTCATACTAGATGCAAAACCATGATCCCTGGTATTTCACATGCTTCACCTCAAGCAGATCTCCTAGAGCAGAACAGCCAGGCATCCCAGGGTAGGTTTCTACAAATCTTGCAAAATTAAGTTTTAGGAAAGTGAAGCCCTTTCAACTGTTCCTATATCAGTTTTTCACTGACAGTGTTAGCAATTTAAATGTAAAACAATGAAATGCAAAACAAATGTTCAATATCTCTGATGAAATAAAATTGTCTTTATTCATTTGAAAAATATTTGTTTGAAAGTTTTGAAATATTTCTTGAAATTATAGATCTATAAAACCCAGTTTGAAATTAAAATTAATCTAAATTATAATTAAATTAAAAATTTAAAGAATTGCCATTTTTATCAGCTTTCATAATTTTTTTTGCCTACCTTATTATGATATAATGGTTAGAAACGGTTTTTTGTGAATGCATGCTATCTATTTTTAATTTTAAGGTTAATTTCTATAAAATTTTGAGACACTACAGCAAACAAAAGAGTAATGAAGATCCAAATTTAAAAAGTATCTAATTAACAGATAGGAACAGCTCTAGGTAACTTTTACAAGACTGAAATAAGAGCACGTGATGACTGCATGTCAGCACAGTAATAGCATGAAAAAAGGCTTTTATAGGCTTAAGATCCTTACAATAATAAAAATTAACACTTTACACAAAAGAGAAAATGGAGAAAACTTTGGAATTTCTACTTATACTTCAAAATATTTTTTACTTGGAAGTTCTTGTGAATTTCCCAGAAATTCACAGAGCACTATAGTTCAAGTGGTGGAGTTTAAACAAAATAACATATTTGCCCAAAATCAACCGCCCTGTTACCACCTTTACAATTAACCTAAGATCATCAAAGAATATCCATATTTCTTCAGTTTTTTACTCTCTATTTGTAAAGCATGTAAAGGAAAGACGTTAGAGAAAAAAGCTCACATTACCTCTTTCCATAAAATATTAATCCTGAGATGTTCAGGAGAAGGGAGAAGAGCAAAAGTTTGATTCATTGTAAAACTACCTATCAGAAGTATTTCTAGCTTAGAAAATGCATCTACAGTTTTAAACATCAGTCCACCTGGCAAGAAAGGAAGCAGGTACGTATTCAAGCAGTTCTAACCTTTAATGAGATGGAATAGACAACATTGAAAGAGGTCCAGATATATATTCCAGATACACTGGCTTATCTGTATCACTTAAAAGTATTACTTCATTCTACTTGAATCTATTTCTCTGACTTAAAAAGCTGAAAATAGGGCTTATATTTTCAACCCAATTCCAGCAGGGCTTAAGAGAGTGGAAATTATAGCTATGATCTGTATTAGTAACAGTAGGACTTGTCTGCAAGTGATGGGATGTTCCAGAATGATTTATGAGAGGTCACAAGACCGCCGGACTCTGCTTCCTCTGCCACGGTTCCTTCTACTCAGCCTGATACCACAAATCTACTTTCCCCCTTACTATTCTTATTGTAAGGAAAAATCATGCTTAATTAGCTATATCACTTTTATATTAAGACTAAAATTCTGCTTTTGTTAGTACATGTTGCAACCTCATTGGTGACAAGACTGGATTCTTGTATGTATTTTTTGCCAGATCGCTGTACTGATGACAGATCATCTAATATTCTCTGTATATTTGTATTTTAATAGGATTACTATGGTAAGTGGACAATTTTTTTTAGTTGGCGTGAGAGAAGACACGACCTTCTGAGAAAATCCCTCAGACAAACGATTTTTTCCCTAGTTTTTGTCTTTCTACATTAAGATTTAGGTAATAGTAAGATAGTTTTTTTAGACTGACAGTTCAGCTACACTTACCTATAAACTTCTATTTCAATTTTACATGTGAAAATTTATGCTTTTCCTTATATCAGAAAAATTTTGCTTAAAATAAATGGTTAAACACCTGCCCAGTTCCAGCTTCTCACTCGTGTCTCTAATGACACCTTGACACTACATTTATCCAGTAAATGGATGTATTTTATATGCAAAGCTGTAAAATAATCCTACCCATTCCAAATGAGTGATAAAAATAGATTTCCCAAAATATTCTTTTCATAAATCAAATGGAGAAGTTTCCTGTTGATGATTTCATTCTGTTATTTTCATCCTCTAGCAGAAGAAAAAAGTCTGAAAAGACTTTCAAATTTTAAAAAAATTGTACTGGAATTAAATTGAAATATATCACACTGCATAAAACCATGATAAGGGAAGGATCCTATTAAAAAAGAAGCAATTCACTTGTCTGGAGTTTGGTCCTATCTTTCACAGAGATTCAGGTGGGCCTTCACATTAGCAGCAAGAGAGGACTGCTAGTTGAAGGGAACCACTTCATCAAGCAGAGGTGCAGGGAGGAGAAATGCCCTACCTCAGGACCCATGGGCACAGCACACCCTGCTGCCTTGCAGCACTGGCATTGCTGACTCACACTGCCAGCCCGCTGTGAGTCTGAATCTGCCCTTCCCCAAATCCTCCCATGCATGGGCCTGCTGCCTTATATTCTTCTTCCCTCTACATATTTCAAAAGTCTTGTCACAGAATCTGTGAGTGTAAGTTTTTGAGAAACACTGTTATCTTGGACTCAGATCATTTGGGGGAAGAAATTAAATGTTTATCCTATTTTCTGACAGAAAAGCCATCTAAGCAGGACCTCAGAGGGGCGGCAGCTGAGCTCCCAGGAGCAGGTCCCTGATGAGGCTGGTCTTGCCTGTCACTTGAGAATTCAGACCCCAGGGCTGAAGGAAGGCTCTCTTCCTTCTCCCTGAAAGTTGTAGCTACTTCCCAGCAGCAACCTGATGCATCATGGATCCTTGGATCCACATCCTGCAGAATTCCTTTGAAGAAACAAGGGTTTTGCAAAACGGGCCTCTCACCTACAGAGCTCATCCCTCCTAGGCAGCCTTGCTGCAGTGCATGTGGATGGGTAGCTGAAAGAAGAATTGGATTGCTCTCAAGGCTGTATGCCCTAAACTTCAGATATGTTTCCTTGGTTACAACCGAAGGGTTCTTCTGCATTTCATTGAAATGGCCTAACAGTCACCAACACAGACATTCAGAATGCATATTAATAAATGGCAAGAGAATATTTTTGCCATTATTCTCTCCAAGTTGCTTGCCTGTTTTTCCCCTACTGCAGAAGCACACCATATAGATCTCTCCAGAGTGGGAGTTATCAGGCAGCCTTATCAACCACCTCCAAAGTCTTGCCATTTCAATTTCCTCTCCTGTTTCTTGATATACCCTGGCACAGCCGCTCAGAGCTACTCTGTGTCTGCACCTATGTCAGCAGCTGCTCTGTGCAATGGAGCTCATAAATCTCAGAGCCAGTACATCAGATTAAAAAGGAACGCATGCATCCAGGGAAATTGTTAATTGTGGAGCTGAAGCATTTTCCCTGTTCCTCTTAATATCAGAGAGGTGGGTGTTACAGCTTTCTTTAGCAGCTGTCAGTCCACCTTGCTATTTGAGACATCACTGGACAGTGACCATAAATGTCCGATGGCAGCTGGCTAGTCAGACACATCACAGCACCAGCAACATCCACACATCTGGAAAAAAAGTTATTCTACACAAACTCCTACTTGGTACATCCTTGGTACATTCAGAAATGTTACCTGAAGAGCAGCATCAGACTTGATGGGAGATAGGAATTGCATTAAAACCTTCAGTGTTGAATTTACTTTGGGGAAATAAAATTACATGCTTCCCATGCACATCACCTTTTTGTAGTGGCAATTTACTATAATAAAGTTGGGATTTTTTTCCAAAGATTCACTTGTATTTAAGTTGGCTTGTAAGAATAAGTTTGTAATTTATCATTCCTTCATCAGATCATTCTGTCAGTTTTCCCTTGCAAATTAATACTGGGCAATGGGTGTTTACATTCTTATTAATGTGTACAAGGATGCAGCCTATAGTTACCATTTTTAAGTAGTCACAGAATAAATAAAGACAACAATGCTTCATTTCAACATAATTTCTTTTCCTTGTTTATGATTTCAATTTTTTTTCTTCTCTGCTGGCCCTTTTGCTTTTCATTAAAAAATTAAACTATGTTGTTCTTCCAGTTAAGGTGTCCTATCTTTTTTACTTTAGGAACTGCAGTAATTAACTATGAAAACAATTCTGTCTAGAATTACACCCTGTGACCATGAAAGATATTTGCCATAATCTTATTTGTTCACGTTCTCAGTGATTTTCTTGAGAGCTATCCCACAGCCCCAGAGATTAAGTTGTCTCTGAAAACAAAGAGAAATACACTGTAACTCAAGCATAATACCTGAATGATATTGTGTTGGTTATAGATTTTTCAGAGTTTCTGAAACTGAAATTTTACCGAAACTAAATGTACAAAATGGTGTTGCCTTGTAGGCAGCTATTTGCTTTTATTGAGTTTGACAACTGTTTCCTATCAGCATAAGCTATATGTTAATTCCAGTAAGCACACAGTGCTCATGAACAAGCCAAAGCAATTAAATATCTTGACATTATGTATAGTGCAAAATCCTAGAAAGCAAAAACACTTATTTTCCTTACTTCTGGGAATCAGGTCTAGCAGGCAGATGGCTACGTTCCATGCAAACTCTGTTTTTCTTGTGGAGTACAAAGCACCTACAGGTCTCTAAATTACCTGCCACACACCTCTGCCGCAGGACAGCTCAGTGGGGACAGTGCTACATCTGCGCTGGAGCAAGGAGCAGCAAGTGTCTGTGAAACTGCACAAATAAACCTGCTTATTTTCCTTGAAGAGATTTTATTGTCCTTGCTGAATTAATTTTTTTTGGTTTGGGTTGGGTTTTTTGGTATTTTTGGGTGGTTTTTTTTTTGTTCATTTGTTTTGTTGTTTTTGTTGTTGTCCTCATTTTTGGGGGGTTTTTTGTTTGCTTTTCTTTGTTTTGTTTTGGGTTGGTTGGTAGGCTGGTTTTGGGTTTTTTTTAAAATTTTGTTTGTCTTGTTTTTGGTTAAATAACATCAGCAACAGAATGTTGTCTGTTAAAATATCAGAACATCCTCACTGATCAAGCCTGCTTGTGTTATGAACCTCAGAGGCTGTGACATCTGCCAACCAAAGCATTAAATCCTGCCTAGCTGGCACAGGATTTTTGTTGCTATGTTTTTCATCCTGATTACACAGCTATTACCTGCTGTACCCATATTCTGTACCCCACATAAATCCATGGCAAATTTAAACCATAACTTTTGGCCTAAACACAGGAACTCTGCCGGGACCATTTTTCTAAGATCACTTCAGGCTGAATTTAAATTAGAATTTAGAATTTCAGCTGAATTTAATGTAGAAAAAAGCTGCAGTTTACCAATAATCAACAGGGAATACATCACAAAAATCAAAAATACCTCTAAAGGGTTTTTGAAAAAGAATAGTCTATTTATATGTTTTCTGCAAAGCTGATCCCATTATTGAGAACAACAGATATTGTCTGGCCCTGTTTTTTATACACAAGTGCAAATTAGCTCTAGTTTAACTGCACTAAATGTAACTGCACATGGAAAACTGAAGCACAGTTTCCTTTATCAGTAAAAATGTGAGCATGAAGTATATTAGTAATAGAGTTATAAAAAGTTTAATTTAATTTTCAGCAGATTAATCTGATGAAAACCACAGGAGCCTGACTTTTTTCCTAAACCTCTTTACTGATATGCCTAAATATTAAAAATTTAACATTTATTGAATTGAGAATCTCAACAAGAACATCTTCCCCAGTCAAAAAAAGTGATGAGGGAAATAACATAAAAGTAATAGAAGGATAAAAGCTAATTTTGGGAAGATAAACCTGTTCAAAGATATGGGACCTAAAATTTAAGTGAGGCTTAAATTTTTCTGGAGCTCTAGGCATTAAAAACTTCCACACCCAGCTTATACTAAAACAACTTAGATCTTCCTGGGAATTCAGGCAGATTTGGACAAAGTTCAGGCAATATCTGTTTCTTACAGAGTTAATTTTAAGTCTTTATTAATATCCTAATTATTTCTGATATTGTAACTATTAAACTCTGGAAAACAGAAATTCTATTTTAAAGCTGAATCTCTTAAAATGTTATGCATTAATACTGTAAGATGTAACAATTACCAAGCATTAACTTCAATATAACAAGAATATAATTTCCTACAATAAAATTTACTGCAATTTGATCAAGTCAATACCTGCCTTATTTCAAGAACGTTTCTGTGAAGTTAATGGTAAGATCTTTTACTTTAAATCATTATCAGTCTTCTTTCAAGGCTGATAAAACCCATCAGATTACATATTATCATACTATGTTATCATACTATGAGGAAACCACAGGTGGTTTCAATTACCACTAAACTCCATCTCACTTTTCAGAATTGTACTCTCTCTCCTCCTGTGGACTTTTGCTAAAATCAGCTTCTATTAAATACCCTGTTTCCCATCTCATATCTTGCTCATGTGTATCATCTCAGAGCTAATGGGTACATTGTGAGTCAATACAATAACTGGCTTTGTGAACTAAGTGCAGAGAAAACTGAAGGCAAATATTTAGCTGCACATCTCAAGTTTTATCACACAAGGTGCCCTTGAATTCAAGCACACTTTGCAGTGACAGAATATTGAGGTCTGTCTGAGCTGGACTGAGAACAGTGTAAAAGTACTCCTTTGCACTCGAGACTGCAGCACCTCTATTAATCTATCTTTCTGGAAAGGTTTGCTAAAGCTAACCTTCTGTTAAATTCCATATTGTGCAACATCTTACTTTATTTCCATCCTTTTTCCTTGGCAATAATTAGTGCACACCTGCTGTTGATCACAAGTTTCTACCCAGGTACTTTGGCTCAGGCTGGGTAAGGAACAACAGGGGTGACCTGACAAGCTGGAACTTTCATTCCCCTGGGCCATGTGCAGGGGAATGAAAGTGTCCTGCAACACATTTTGAAAGGTGGTTTTGAAATCCAAAAGGGCAAGATAACCAAAGTGCAGAACAAAATACCAGAGCTAACTTGAGAACAACTGTCTTGTCTCAACTCTGGGCCCAGTTTGAGCTCTCCCTGAGTTGCAGCTGGACTGCACATCAGGCGACTCATCCTTTGAGCAAGGACATCTCTCAAGGATAAGATTCCTTACCTGAGACTAAAATACCTTCACTCAAGGTGGAGAGATCTCAGTAAGTGACTGATGTCATGCTGAATTAATACTAAAATATTACTTATTCAACAAACCATTCTAACTTGATTCTAACTCAGTTTTTTATGTTTTTTCCATTCAGTAACTAAGAAGATGAGCCTTCCCATCAAGCTTATTAAATCTTTTCAAACCACTGTTAAAATTTCATAAATTCTATTAAATTTATTGAATTCTACCAAATTATTGTTTTACCTTTATAAAACACATTTTTTCTCTCTCTTTTGAGTGAGGTGATTCCACTCATTTGCAAAACCAGGAAATATGATGTGCCCGGCTTTGAACAAATCATAATTGAGGCAAAAAATCAGTAATGTTTTAAATGTTTGCCCAGCTGAAGTAATCTTGAATTTTGCTCTGTTTTTCACATTACTGAAAATTTTAGTGGCTGCACTGATTTTGGAACTCAATGAATTGCAGAATTACTCACAATTTTTTCTCCAGAGACATGTACCTGCACTGTCTTCAATTGTGCTGCTCCTCAGACTCAAGATAATATGCAGATTTCCTTCCCTTGGCTACATCTTTATGACATGCATCCTTCAGCATCACATCCTAGAAAGCAAAAACACCAAGTGCAACCAATGTATCTGACAAACATGTGCACTCTTTTTACAGAATCATACATTAAGCTGAAGGAGGACATTTCCCAAGCTGCTTTTGAAGACAGATGCCATAAGGACTTACCTTCTTTTTTTGGAAATGTATGAAAGATGGAAATAGTTATCAGCAAACTTATATTTTTTTAAATAATGACATATTTTTATATCATAGGGTCATGATTATGTCATGTGATCTATATATTCTACCAATATCATATGATATAAAGGTCATGAGACAATCACTTCATAAATTAAATTGGCTGATTGTGCATGCTTAAAGTAATTTCCACTGTCTGCAGTAAAATTTATTCTGATCTTTTCTATCTATAAGTATTCTTGGTACACAAAAAAAGCTCAAAAATACTACAAGGACTATAAGGACAGTGAAAAACTCTAGAATTAATTATGCAAATATGAAAAAAATACTTATTCTAGCTACAATTTGACTCAGCGTACATTTCTAAAACCCTAAAACCTCAAGAGATCATATCAAGTACAAAGAGAGAATTGTGATTCCATTTCAACTCCACCTTTCCCATTGCAGTGTTGATTTTCTGGTTTGAAATTTCAAATCCTAATTTTCAAAAATGCTGTTCCCAAGTACTAATGACATATTTCACCTGAGTAGTGAACTGCAAAATCCTTCCAAACACGCACATAAATAAAACAAAATAAAACTACAACAGAATCCCAGAAGAGAGGATTTAACTCTTTTTCTAAATCACTAATTAAATTTTGATAGCTATCATATTTTCTTGAGTTCTGTTCATTTTAAGATCCAGGGGTTTTTTAACACATTACTTCATGTGCATTACCATGCATGTGTCATACAACTGAACTGCCATGGGAAGATGCCATCTTATAAATTTTCTCAGGTTTTAGAAGCCTTACTTAAGGTACTTACAAAAAGAGTGCAAGACAATATTAATTCCATTGTCACACATGCCACTGTAACCCCTAGTCTGAGATTCAGCTACTCTGACCACTATGGCACATCTGTTCATCCTTGGCTTAACTTTATCTCAAAAACAATTATTGAGCTGTGACAGAATATAATAAAACTAATGCCAGCAATACATAAAGCATTAAAAAACCCCCAAAAAAGATAGAACTTAAGGCAGTCTCTCATGGAATAAATAGCAAAATGCAGCATAAACAGTATAAAAGAAATAATATGAAAGAAAAAAACAAAGCTAATGTGGCAATTAGGCATGGCTGAGGATCACCATGTTTCAGGGTCAATGAAGACTGGCACATCCTCACCTGCCTGGCAATTGTCCAGAACAGCAAAGACCACTGGCTGGCTGTGGGTAGAAGCATTTGCTGTCTTGGGTCCCAGCTGGAACCAGTGATATCCACTTATTATTTTAAATACTGGCATAATGTCTCTGTGGCAACGGTGATTGTAGTTGTTTTTTCTTCCCAGATGATGATTCTCATATCCCTTTCTTTTGTTCAGCTATAACTATAATCCCCTGGGAAAGATCAGGCTTGGTGAGCAGCTGCTGAAGCTGCTGGTTGTGGAAGACCTGATCAATGTATTGTCCCCGCATTTGCTGATGGCAGGTACCCTACACATCAGCATAGTGGAAAACCCTGAAAACCTGCTGGATTTCTCCAGACATTGGGAGCAGCAGTATCAGTGTCCAAATATTTGGGGCTTACTTTGTTTTCATGATTTCTGTGGTTTTGTTCTCCCCATCTTAGATGGAGTCTGTGCATTTCCATCTCCACCATGGGATGCTTTGACCCTCCACACACCTGAGGCTAAACATGAGGATGATGAAGTCGTAACATCTGGAACAGGAGGCAGCTGCCTGACTTCAAACCTCCTGCAGGTCCAGCATGCTTGAGGTCTTGCTGCTCCCCAGGGACATTTTGATGACATTACAAGCTTTTAACCCTCATTTCCACTGATAGTAATTTATGAAATCCAAGCAACATCAAAAAGTCCATTTTTACTCTGTGAAACACTGCAGCATCTGCACTCTGACAGGCAATAATGATAAAGCCATGGATAAATGTCATTACATTTGAAATAAGCAAAAGTACCTTCATTTCAGCTGATGGAGATTACAAAGAACCTACCAAAGGTTGCAGTGAAATCTGTCGACAAAATCTTTCATTACCAGTTTTCTGAATATATCATTCCAGATTAAATAGGAACTTTTGCAAAGATCTATATACTGTCAGTATGGAAAATCAAACCACACACACATAAGTACAATCTTTTCTAGATTTCTATTTTATGACAAATGAGCAAGAAAATATTTTCACTGAGGAGAGAATATGATATGGATTAAGCAATGGATTATCATTATCATAATTTAAAACTCCATGCATCTTCAGATAATATTGCAAGGAAAGTTTTCCACCAGTCATAACATTCTAGCTCCTGTATTCACCCCCTCAGTCAAATAGCATGCTAAGTTCTCTAATGCAAGGAAAAGGGCAAGTGCAATCCAAATCTATTTGAGATTTCTTCACCCCTGTTAATTTTAAACAGAAGATACTCTATAGTTACCTACCTTCTGTAAGATAAAGCCCACTTTAAAATATTTAACAGAAGCATGTTCCACAAAACTGTAGTCTACCTAGTCCCATTTTGAGGTCAGAAGATGTGCCTGCATTTCTGTTCACCACAGAGTAGAGCATGGTCCCAGGATCCACACAACACAGACAATACATAATCCCCAAAATGCCATTTCCCAGTATTTCCCTCCTTGCTGTGCACTGCCGCACCCACTGAGATGGGAGTCCCGCAGCATTATGCTGTCTCTGCAGAGGGAGATATTGGCTGCTTTGTCCACCTGTTCTGCCGCTGCTGCTGGGCTGGACAGCAGTGATTCTCTCCTGAAAGACTCATGTGTATACTGTGATTCACATAAGAAATTTGTGTATAATCATGAACGGCAGAAGTTCAGGATATTTCAATTTTAAGGTTTTTCAACTGGGGAAAAATATATATATATATAATGTACAGAATTTAAAGAAATTTCCAGAAGAGATGACACACTGTAGCACTAGTATTCCTAGAATTGTGCTAAAACATGACATGAAAGGATGAACTAACATATCTGAGGGCTCAGCTTTTTCATCATGACCCCTTCTGAAGCACTCTAGTACAACCTTTGGATGGGGATGATGAGACCAGATGGTCTTGGCATTTGTTTCTTCTATCTTATTTGTGGGAAGCCAGGTCCAATCTGGTTCTCTGTTGTTGAATTTCCTTTTGTCTGTATTTCAGTATTTTCTTCATTTTCTTGAACTAAAGCCTAAAATGTTAAGCTAGGCAAAACTCTCACAGGTGTCAGTAGGAGCTTTGTCACTTTGTGTAAATACTTCAGCAGAGATTTGATAATTCTTTGCACACACTTTCATCAAAACAAAGTTCTAAGGACAGTTTAAGTCTTGAAAGCCATCCTACAGTAATAAACAAGAGAAAGTCCACAGTGCAGGAAAACAATTGTGGAGAATGGTATGGTATTCTACAAAACACTTCACCTAAAGTTTTATTATAATATTGATGGCATTCATTTTCTTTTTTCCCTTTAACTGCATACTGATCTGGAAAATCCTCACTAAATCCAGTAGTATCTTCAGCAGACCGTTAAAATATCTGCATCTGAACTATGAAACTCCTACAGTGATGAACAAGGCTCTATGTAGGCATTGTCACAAATGAAGAAATTCAAGAGGCAGCTTTCCACCCAGACACAACTGCATGTGCCTATGGTCTCATTTGAAAAACCTGCACATTTTATTTTCTACCTTTCCCTCCTCCATTACATCTGTGATTACACCACATCATTACTACAAAATTATGTATCTATTTCATTCTGTGGTTCAACAAATATTCAAAATAAACTTTCTGTTAGTTTGGGTCTTTTTTAAAAAATATACATCACTATTTCATAGCAAGTGGTTCCCATATTATTTGAATAACATCAGTCCTGGAAAGATTGTGTGCCACTCACATGAGGTCACTTTCAACAGTGGGTTAATCAGCTTTCAATTTGCCACTCCTCCTCTTTTAGCTCCTGTATTTGTTTAATTGTGAAAAGTTTCATATATGTAGATATTAAAAATCTATTTGTAATATTTTCCTTCGCCATTTTTCCCCCAATAGAAGGACAAAATCCAAGGCTTATAAAACAAGAACAAAAGCCTTTAGTAAAACATTCAGAAATATTTATAAAATTATTGTTACTCAATTCAGGAATCATTTATGGCTACTTCTTGCCTTGGTAATCAAGGATTCTAATTACAAATTTAATATCAAAAGAACAACTGAAAGAGATGTTTGGGTGGTTGTAGTGCATTTTTACCATCAGCAAGGCTGTCATTGTGTTTTGGGCTTCAGGTTTTATTGGCAAAATGAGTCTCTGGTGCTCTGATTTCACTGATTAGACTTTTTTACAAGATAATATTTTTATTTGAAAATGATTGATCACTTCATTATCTGACTTTCACTGGTGTTTATAAATGAAACACAAAAGTTCACTTAAATTAATGACTGTTGCTTTCATTAGGACTCCTATTTTAACTCATTTCCTGATGATCAGCACAAAGCAAATACTGGCCATGTTTTGGAGTGAAACAAAATTAATGAGATATTAGGATCTGATCAAGAAAGATTCCATACATACATCACTTTTCCTAATCTGGAAAGCCAAGCATGTAAAATGTTTTCTATTAATAGAATTGCCCCTTTCCCAGGAGATCACAGCTGTCATCTTGGGAAGGCAAAGAGCACCAGAGTGCCCAGGGATCACAGAGAGAGAGAGATTGGATTTCAGCTGAAGGCACTACAAAGAGGAGGAGCAGGAAGAGTCCAGGACTCCTGGCCATCAGAACACTGTCCTTCAGGCTCTCTCCATCACTTTCCATTGCCCTGGGATCTCTACTAAGAAGTAAAGACACAGCAGCAATGATATTCGAGTGTGCCCAGAGCCTTCCCTTCACTGTGATTACATTTTCCCAACCACCTCATTTTACCTGCCTCATGTCTGCACAGAGGGATACAGCACAAGCATCAAAGCTTTTTTCCCAGCTGGAAACTTTTCTGGCAACAGTACAAAGAAGCCCAAACACTTCAAATCAATATATATATATATATATATATATATATATATACAGGAAGAGATTTGAGAAGAAAACAAGACAATAAATTGAGATGTGCTGTAAGGTGGCACCATTTCATTCATCTACTGTTAACTGATTTTTTAAAAATATCTTATAATTTCCCCCATTGAAAGGAGAACACAGATGAAATAGTGATACTAATTCACAGCAGCTCCCTAAAGCTTGCTCTCAAATCTTTATTCTCATTTTAAAATCCTAAACCATATTTATGCTGAACACAGAAACATATAAGTTGCTTTCTCTGGCATACATCAGCTGAGCACTAGCTGGATCAAGTCTAGATATCTCAATTTAGCAGGAATTTATGTCATAGAATAGCTTAGAATACATGATGATTAATTATAACATTCTTTTTTAATTCCACTGGGAAGGCAGGCAGACCAGAATAGTGATGACCTACAGTGTTCTGATAGCTTTTACTCTTCTTTCCATCTTAAAAAACAGAGGTAGAACAGACATCACAAGATAGTTTGACTATCAAATAAACCCTTGAAAACCCCTGAAAAACTACCAGTCCACAACAATCCACAACTTCAGCTATCCCTTATCCCCAGCTTTTTTGCAAAAAAACAGGCTTTGTGATGTACCCTTAAGAGTTACTATTTAATGCCCTGAAAATAAATGAGCCATAGGACTGGATGGTGAAGTAGAGATTGCACCTCCTTCTTCTGTGCTGTATTTACAAATATATACCATATACTCATTGCTCATGTTGTACTAGATAAAATTAATAATGGTCATGTACCAAGATAACAGTTTAGAGGACATCAGAACCTCCAGCATGACTTGTCACAAGATCAGGAGTGTTTTTTTAAAGTGGATTTGTTACTATTCACACACTCTGCCCTTTCAAGGTATTAGCCATCATTCCAGGTGCTCTTTTTGGTTAGCCAGGACTGTTGCTGACAATTGAGAGATTTAGCATCAACTATTTCCAGGATTTTAAGGCCTGACCATGGGGGATTTAATGCAATCTTGGCATCAATATAAGTACGGCAACACCCACACTAATAACTAATGCTCCTAATAACTCTCCATTAGCATTTCTATGAATTTAAAGGTCAGCTGTGAGAACTTTAAATGAAATTTGACACAAAATTTAGAAGAAACACTTTGCACAAACTGTAACCCTGAGAAATTGATCTTACCTAATTTCAGAAGTTACAGTTTATAGGCATGTATTCCTTTAGTACCTATGGACAACTACCTGCCCTTATAAGCTGTTTCTGATGCATCAGAACAGAAACCATAGTGCAAATGGAAACTAGTGTGGTGTACATGAAACATTTGCACATGTTGATGCACAGTGATTCCTAATTCTTGAAAGCATAGCCAAGTTTATTGCATATTTGTACTGCTGAAATCATGTGAAAAATGTTCAGCTCTCCATGAAGGTATGTGGGCTTAACTCCTAGTGTGTTAAACACCATGCACATGTACAGTGGCACATGCTCTCCAAAACAAAGTTCATAATCTAGCAGTCTGGTCCACGGTGAGCTGTAATGAAGTCCTAGAGGAATGAAGAAAAGATAAAAAGTTAGAAAAATAAGAGAATAGCTAAGCACCTAAGCACTTTGGAATAGACAGTGCAGTGTCTGTACTAAGCGATGGCATCATTGTGAGGTGTCATTTGATTGCACCCAAACAGAGATTTTCCTGGTCATTAAATGCAGCTTTTTTTCTGTACACTCACTTTTTGACCATGTTCTTTTGGGGAAAACTCGCATTCAGAGCTTTCTGCATATTTCTCCACCAAAGACATGTTTTCTATTCCTTGAAGAATTCATTGAGTATCATGATGGTAGGAGCAAATTTATACATGAACTTTGACAAAAATTTTAGAATGTAATTGCTTTTCTCCTGAAGATGTTCACTGAAAGGTACAGTAGTAATTTATTTTAATAGCAAAAACATAGAGATCCATGGAAAAATAGAGGGTTTTTTTTACAATTCTATGTATTTTCATCACTTAAGATATTGTAATAAGGCTCCTTAGCTTCTTCAGAAAACTAAGAAAGCCCAATTATTTTCTGTAGTGCAAATCATCTTCTGGAGTGCTGACCACTTCAGCTCTCTACTGATCTCAGCATCCTTTTAGCCAGCAGCGCCTGGTCTTCACCATGGAAACAACTCCCTTGTTTGCTCAGCACAGTGTTCATCCCCTCTCCTTATCCAGATTTCTCAGGTATCTAAGTGCAAAATGGAGTTGAAGAAATTCTTTCCCTGAGAAATGGACTTAGAAAATCTCCTTTAGAAGATAAATACTTTTAGATGAATAATAAAGTTTTTTAAAATCCCCAAAAATCAATGACTGAGTTACGCACACCCCAAGCTAGAGGCCCAGAGGTGAACTCCACAGAGCAGCATCTCATCCTGGCACACTGCTCAGTGTCTCAGGTTTAATATTACAAACTGTGTGTGCAGCTACTGCATGAAATGAAACATGTGCCCTCTCCGTTTACCTTTCACAAAGGCTGGACAGACCAGTGACTGCGCTGCTGCATCCACTCTACAAAACAGACATGATATTTTGGTTTGTTACCATATTATGGTCTGCAGAAAGTGTCTGATTTAGTAATCAATTTCAAATTAAAATGAGATGATTAAAACAAGTATAAATAAAATTGCAAAACTGGAAAGAAAATTACAAAGCCATTTCTTAAAATTTTCTCGCTTATCTCAGCCTGGCTGTACCTGTTGCTGGCCCAACTGTCAGGTAAGGTTTAATCTTCTCTACAAGTGAGCCCAGGAGGGATACAATCACACCTAATTTGTAGTAAATTACAGAAAACACAACATTCATTTAATCCTGTGTCATGATTTTTATTCTTTAATAACTACTTTCCAGGTTAATGGTTTTACAGACCTTGGAAAGCAAAGCTGCTCATTTAGCAACCACAAAACTAGATTTTAAAAACTTTTCTTGCAGGATGAAAACAGCTGGGGGAAGGAAGCTTAAACCTCTTCCTCCAAGCATGGCTCCATCAGAGTCCTGGCAATCCATCAATTGCACAGCACTGCTGGGCTGCAAGTGCAGCCAGAAAGCAAGAAAAGTATTAATTTATCCTACAAGCTGATGAAAAAGAGTCATTGACAAGTTGATGAACATAAAAAACTAGCTGTAAGAATATTTCCACTTGTAAACAGGAAATATTTCCTTTCCCCTCAAATACAATGGAGATTTGACAAAAAGTAATTCTTCCTCTATAAATCTGGTCACATGTCAGTCATGGTATTCAGAAATGTGGAGAACTAAACTCTGCATCCCTCTGAGCCAATACAAAGCCCTGGAAAAGTACCCAGCTCGGATGTTATTATACCAGGATGCGGAGATTTTTGTTTGGCTATTTTGGGTTCTTTTGTTTATGTGTTTTGGTCTTTTTGGGGTTGGGGTTTTTTTTGTTTGTTTTGTTTTTTGTTGTTGTTGTTTTTGGCGGGGGGGGGGGGGGGTTGTGGGCTTTTTTGTTTGTGTTGGATTTTGAAGGTTTTTTGTTTGGGGGTTGTTGTTTGTCTGTTGGGTTCTTTTAAGTGGGGATAATACTACTCCAGTAGCTGATCTCTTTAGAAAACAGTAAACCTCTATGCTCCTGGCCCTACCAGACCACTACCAAGACAAATTAGGGTTTTAAATACCCCCGGGCTTCAATTTTTTGACTTTACCCAGTGCAGAGGAACTCTCTTAAGGAAAAGAGAACTGACTAAATTTTCACTAAAAAAAGTGAAGTTGCAGAGGATCAGGTCTTTGAGGACTTAATCACAGATTTCCAGGATGAAGAAATACTGAAGCTTTACTCCTTTTATTTTCCTTTAGTATATTGCAGTGGTGGCAGATCACTAACCTAACAGTGCTTTTTCCACCAAGAGGCCATGTTCCAATTCAGGTTTTAAAAAGTACTTGTTCCTTTTTCATGCCCCATTATTACGCTAATCTTCTTTAATGTATTCAGCTACCATATATTTAGGACCTTCATTAAGAGTACTAGTCCATGAAGAGATTTCTATTCAGTGCATAGATCATAAGAAAATGAAACATCAGAGGTAATTTTTCAAGCAAGCCAAGGTCTTTAATAATACAGCCAAACAATGCTCTATATACACTAGAATAATCTTTTCATTATCTTTGTATGAAGGACACTGACATCTTCTCATTTTTCTCAATGACATGAATACTGACACCAAAAAATTCTGAGAACTTTCCTTCATAATATTCTTACTTTGATGAAGCATGTCCTTTGAAGTTCTGCTCTGTGAGTGCTTTTGGCTTGTGCTCAATTTGGCATAATTTAACAACGTATTATATTTATGTATGCAAACAATCCCACTCAAAGTCAATGAGCCAACTGAAATGTCCTCTGCACCTGGGATCAAACCCCTGATTTGGAAGAATGGAGGTCATTTTCCCTTTCTTGAGAGGTGCATTTGCAAATGTGAAGCAACCCCCAAAGCATTTAAATTATTTAAAATTATTAAAATTATTACACATCATTTTCTGAAAGATTATTACACATAATTTTCTGAAGATTCTGTACCACAAATAAAAACTGTATATTGTTGTCACCTTATCACAGGGGTTCCATACAGTTTTCTCCTTATCGCAGAAGTTTCATACCTCCTTGGTGTTTTCTCATGGGCTGCTCCTCAGAGCACTGACTCTTCTTCACAAAGCAGCCAGCTGACACCAGTTCCCCACTTAATGATCCACCCCACTCTTTTATAGCACTCTTCTTCTCATTGCTTAGAGCTGTGGCCTGTTAAAGTCAGGCCTATTCCTAATCTTTGATGATTGGCTCAGCTGCCACTCCTTAGGGGTAAGATTACTTCCTACACTATCTTTATTTTCTTATATTCTATGCCCCTACAGTACATTAATAAATTAATTAATTTGATTTTCTTGGTTTTACTTCTAGAAAGAACTTGTTATGTATCTCTTTTTTTCACAACTAAACATTTAGATGTTCAGGTGATCTGAAAGGAATTTTTCATTTGTGCCCACATCTCCTGTCTTGCACTTGCATCTGGCCCAACTGATTTCAAAAAACCTCTCTAAATCTTAGAAGTCTTCCCAGAATGCAATTTCCATTAGCATTTGAGGAAGGTTTTATAAAATAATGAAATGTCTCTTTTTATTTTCTTTTAATTGAATCTTTCTTACATCCTGACATTTTTAGCAGGGAGAGCAGAATAGTTTAATTTGGCCTTTACCCTAGAAACTGTTCAAGTTTTGTTTCATTGTTGTCGTAATTTCAAGCCTTCCTCAATATGTGCATCTTCCAGCCAAGGAGAATCTGAATATCAGCCCAAACAGGTAATAGTCCAAAAGCTGTACTTTTAAGAATACATGTTTTTCCTATAAAAAATTAAAAAGCAGCTGAAAATTATGTCACATCAATTACCTTTTTCCTTGCAGGTTGTCGTTGAAATAAAGAAGAATAGAGCATGATTCAAGTAAAGCAAGCAAATAAATGGAACTATAAATAAATTAATTTCACTGTATAAGTTGTACATATTGCCTTTAAAAGCGGTAAGAATTCTTCTCAGCTGATCCATTTCCTCCTAACAGCTTTTGTAGCAGTGTGACAGTAATGAAGCAAAAACATTGAAGCTCATAGATGAATTGGATATTGAGGATTCTTTTTATGCAAGAAGGTATTCAATAACAAAGAAATACACTCAATGTTAGACAGTTTGGGGATTTACTGCATCTATTATCTATATTGCATACACATGTCAATATGTATTAATTGCAATTTTCAGAGACTCTGCATCTTTCAGATTTATTTTTAATATGCAGTGTTGTGTACTTTTTTTGGTACAGTATTGTATATTCTGTACAGTTATTTATCAGTCTTACTGCAAAGGTTCATCTTGATTATTAATTACCATAGGATCAATTTGGCAATAACTGAACTATTTGGGATTTGACCACAGGTCCCAAGGGGCATCTTAGTTCCTTAGGATCCAAACTTGCTCCCTAGCTTAGAGATGCTCAGTTTGCAAAAAGAGATACACAACATTAAGTAGTCATTCCCAACTGAAAATCACTTGAGGTTTCCTAACCTCTGGTATACTATTACATTGCCAATTTTGAACTAATTAGCCACAAAAGTTGAGATTTGTGCACTGATGAGAATACAATTTAAAATCTTCTTCTATAGCGTGATACACAGATTAAGAGCAAGCTGTATCAAGATGCTGTACACAATAAAGAAGGAAAACATTTTTCCAGGAACATGAAAAAAGCACCAGACACAGAAGATCTATTTTTTCATAAGAGTTGGATGATAACAGTTCATTTCTTGTTTGTGTGATCAAAGACAGAAATCCAGAGAGACCAGTGCAGAGCTTTTACCTTCTCATGGAAACTGAAGGAATGACTCAACCATAATGCTTTCTGGGAAAGAAGCCTCTCTGGCCTCAATTTATGTGGATTCTACTGGGGAGTAGATTGCATCTTGTAGGAGTTTCTTCTAAAAATCCCTGGAGGGGGGATTAAAGTTAACCACTCCATTCTCTTTCTTTAAGATAGGGTAGCAAGTTTCTTGGGAACTAATATTTTAAATCTCCTATACAAATAAAAGCCAAAGTATATAATTTTATGGGTTTTAAAAAATATTACTGGGCACATCTACAGAGTAGACACAACTTGGTTTCTTTACATCTCCATCAAAAATACTCGCATGAAAGACATTTTGAATTCCATACCTGCTGTACAAAAGCAAATGTTTTAAAACAGTTTGAAGGGGATTATTTGCTGTATGTGTTTTTGTCATTCTTCAAAGCATGATAGAGCCCAGAACTGTGGTCATGATGCATTTAATAGGAAATCTATTGATAATAAGTATGGACAGATTATTGAGTCGGTCATGGCATAATTCATAGTTAGCTTTTTAAACAAGCCCTTCACGCAAGTTAATTATTTTCATACACATTAAGCAATAACATAAATATTTTTGTATCCCAGCATATGAACAAAAAAAAAAAAGTGTTCCACTGAATGTACGTTGCCTACATCAATTTAGACCAGGCACATGTTGGGGATTGTGGCTGCAATATTTCACATTTTATTCAAAAGGAAGTCAGAGGATCATGCAACTAAAAAGCTGCTGAAGAGGAGCTATGGAGAAGAAAATTATTTCAAACTTCTGATATGTTTCTTAGTGGTATTTTTTTTTTCAGTAGCCATTTCTTATACATAAAAGAAAAATCAGAAAGCTGTGAGCACTGCCTTGCACAGTACGTGTCAGCATGGCAGTACTGCTTGCTATAAAATATTTCAAAGCTTGATGTAGACCTTTGTCTAAGTCCCTAAAGTACACTTTATGGACAAAATACTATGATCTACATTGTAAGGTTTGGTGCTCAAACTAAATATTAATATTTTCTTTGTTTCCCTTTGGGATAAATAGCTTTCATCTCTTAAACACACCAACTCTTTACACAATTTCCATAAATGGGAGAAGAGCAGTCTGGATTATAGCCTCTGCAGTGGTTTTGCCACCTGGCTCAGTCCCAGGCAGGCTTAGATATCACTATTCAATGTAATTATGCACTCAGATAAAGTCAATTATTTTTAGCCTGATGCAAAGTCTGGCAGCAAGGAAATTAAGAGTATCATTCCACATAACATTGCTACTAATACATCCATTCTGCAAGACTGAAATGGGATTTAGACAACATGCAGGCACTGGCTTGTTCCTCTGGACATGGGTAAATTTCTTATGTGCTGCTGGAAGAAAGAACCTCACTTACGACAAACAGCCTCAGTGATGTTTTCAGGGACGAAGAACTGCAGACAGATGCTGTGGCAAGCTGCAGTGTTAGAAGATCCCTCTCAACAACTCGAGCAACGATACAAACCCCAGTCTTCTGCTAACATTTTAATAAGGAACTGCCAAGGTACACAGATACTTGAGAATATAGCATGAGTTTGTGCTTATATTGACAGACCTACTTACTCAAGGAAGGCATCTTGCAGTGTTCCTCTGAAAGCCTGTATACAGCTGGTATTTGCCAAATGCTCCAGTCACAGGACACCACAATAAGCTTTGTTACCCATTATCAATCACTGATTCCTTATTAAACCATGCTGTTTGGTAATTTAAGTAAGACACATTCATTGTCAGAGCAGTCAGTGGCCATTATCGGAGAGCCAAAAATCTCAGAAATTTCATCATTTTCTTAATGATAATCCATTGGTTTAGCCATCCAGCTAAACATCAGCAGCCTGTTTCTACAAATGAGATTACTTAACTGAAATAGAAATGCAAGTTTCTGAGCAAAACAACATTCCCAGACCAAAAAACCCTGAAAAACACTTATTTATTTTTCACCCACAATTTTTTTCTTTCAAGTAACTAACGATTTGTTAAACTTGTTGTTGTTGTTGTTGTTGTTGTTGTTGTTGTTGTTGTTGTTATAAAGAAATTAATTCAAAAGTGGAATAGAACAGCTATTCTAAATTACTAAAAAGTCTTTGAAAATGGCGTGGCATCACAAACAAGTATTGTACATTTCATAATCTGATGCAGTTGAAGTGAATATGATGGCACAAAACCTTTTATTTTTTTCAATAAAAAAGGCCAGAGCGGGAATCAAAATGATGACCTGATTGACCAGAACGAATTGGAAGAACAAGAATCAAGATGGGGCCTACTTTGATGTGAACTTCCATTTGCTAATTTAGAGCATTTACAACTTGGTATTTAAGCAATGATGAAAGCAGTTCAGCTTTAACTGAGTACCATAAAATTAGCATAATTTACTAATCCTGATATCTGACATTACTTAATGTTCTTTTCTAACTTCAAGTGTTTATCTCAGTTCTTCGGGGCTGTAAGATTTCTTACTTTCTCTATTTTTTTCCTTTCAATTCAAAGAGGTCAAGTATCTAGAGAAATATCTCTGTGAAAAGGCATCTCTATTTCTGGCAAAACACAAAACCAGAAGCAATAGATTTTTCTTTGTTCACAATCTCAACAGCCATCAATCTCTGATTACTATTTAAACATCTCTGTAGGTCTATACTTCTTCTGAACAGCCTCTGCTGAGACCAAACTTTTAGGAGCCTTTATAAATAGTGTAGCTGTGTAATTTTATTTCATTTCCAATAAAAATCCAACCACCTTCAGCTGACTCCCTGGACATATGGTATAGACATCAGTTATAAAAATAATATGCCCCACTACAATGTCTGGAATGGATTGTATGATGCTGGAATGAATGGCTAAGTGTGAATAAATTATTTAGTAGCCAGTATAAAAAAGTCAAATGGCTGTGATTCATTCCTGTCATGGGAACGTGAAGAATATTTTTGAACAAAGAGCTCATTGGGGCAACAGCAAATGGAAATTACATGTCACATCTGCATGCTTCCTTCTGATGGTAGCCTTTGAGCCCAGGGACTTTGTCTTTGCATTAGCATTACAGAAAAAAAATATATATTTAGCCTTAAGAATAAGCAACCATAATCCCTCTGTATTATCCAATGTTGTAGACTAAAGTACTGCATCAAACACCCAGTTAACAGCTTTTTTTCCCCTCTAACTTTCCAGGTTCCAACAAGACTATAAATACCATATAATCCCTTGCTTTCCATACATAAGTTTTACATAAGGAAAATATAATGGTCTATAATACATGAGTCTTTAGGACTGAGGAAACTGGGAAGAAGAAAGTAAAATTTCATAACATAGAAACCAAAACAGAATTGGAGCGAACAGCAGGTTTGATCATCCAGGGTGCCAGTAATGCTAAAGCAAAGGGCAGCCAGGAAAGGATCCTTGGAAAGTAATGCTCTTGTATTTAAAATTATACATGTAGGATTTTTTCTAATTAAATTACATGTGGGATTTTTTTTCTAATTAAAGCAACTTTCCCACTGAAAACGGAACTCCTTTGTGCTGTTCAGTTTTTAATAGCTGCACATTTAAAATCTTCAAAGTCAAAAATATCTCTGTTTAAATTAAGAAAGTAACCCATTGGTGTTAGATGATTTATCCTAGGTCATGGCTCTTCCTCTTGTTTTGCTTTGTTTGTTTATTTTTTGTAGTTTTGGGGGATTTTTTTATTGTTGTTTTTGGTTTGGGTTGTGGTTTTTATTTGTTTTGGGGTGGTTGGATTGGGTTGGTTGGTTGGTTGGTTGAGCTTTGTTATGTGATGGAGATTCTTTTGGTATTATTAGTGGTTGTTGGGATTTCCCAACAACCATTAATATGCTTTTCTTTTGTTTTGGATTTTTAAAATAACCTTACTCTGTGAAATTTGTAGCAACAATTTGAATAAGAATTCTCTACTTGTCAGTTTTCCCTTGAATCTTTCCCTTTGTAAAACACTTCATCTCAGTATTTCAGTGAGGCAGGTCAAATTTGGGGCTCCTTCTGCTGAAAGCTGCCTTTGTTGTGCCTCAGCAAGCTACCTCTGCAGCTGTCCTTCCAGCTGCCTGACACTCACTCATGGGGTGCTGGAATAACAAGGTGTAAATTGAGCCCAGAGCACTCACCTCCAGAAACAACTTTTCACTAGAATCTAGGAGAAATTGCGAAGCTGTTAGGTGTACAAAAAGAAAATTTGAAAATGTTTCTTAAAAGGAATGGTCAGAGGATTTCTGAAAAACCATTAATAACTTCTGACATCTCAAATGCAAACTTTCTTTCAAAAGACAGCATATTCTGAAAATACAGGCCTCTGGGGATTACTCCTGTTTATACCACTGCTGTGCAGCAACTAGAGGGTTGTAAGGTCTAAAACATTACTGAATACAGTAACACATGAAGAAGAATTATTTTATATAAATTTATTATCATAACAACTTCCAGGAAGAAAGGTCTTAAACATGGAACAAAACACCAAGACGGAGCTTTCCTTACACAAATATATTTTTCAAAACTAAAAAGTGAGTCTCTTGAATATTGTAGAAGAGGGCCAGCTCTTAAATACAAACAAAATACCAAGCTGGAACAGTTTAAAATTACAAACAGTTAATCCACAAGTAGCCAAGCTAAAAAAGACTTGCAAACATTTGCTCTTCTTCAGGAAAGATTGAGGAATAAGTACAGCAATACATACCTGTAAGCAGAGGTAGCTTGCTGAGGCTACAGGAAAAGTTCCCATTTTAAAGATGACTTATGATGTACTAATCCCTTAAAACACCTGACTTTAAAACAGCATGGGAATCCTTTCAGAGAAGCTGATGTTCCCTAAGACGGTCCCCTCCTATATAGGTCTAGAAATTTCACTTTTTGAGAATTTTATAGCATCTGTAGTTTCTAATTCTTAAGGGTTAATTAGAAAAAACTAGCACTTTGGTAGCAGTTTCCATTCTGATTTTTAATCTTCAACTGGTGCACATAAACACAAGAAAAATGAACTGCTGAACTTTGAACTGCTTTGAGGCATGTTAAGAGAAAATTCTTCACCCAGAGATTGGTTGAGCACTGGAACAGGCTCCCTTGAGCAGTGGTGACAGCACCAGCCTGGCAGAGCTTAAGAAGCATTTGGACAACACTCCTGGGCACATGGTGTGATTTTTATGGCATTCTGAGCAGATCTAGGAGTTGGACTCAATGAGTCAGGTGGGTCCCTTCCAACTCAGAATATTCTGTGAAGTGATCAAGACGATCAAAGTTGCTGCTTCCTGAATTACTTGTAGCACTAATTCTTCTTCAAAGTAGGTGTTCTACTTGTAATTACTACACTGAACTTTTCAAAAATGGTTCTACAACACTTTGTTGATACATTCAGTCAACTTAGGTCTGTAACTGGGATTTGTTATGTCATAAATCTACATGTAAGTGCATGCTCTTTAAAACCTACTTTTAAAAGAAAAAATGGCAATAGTTGAAGATACACCCAAAATGAAACCAAATGAGTTAGAAAAATCCCTTTTCTTTCTAACTCTTTAGAGCTTCAGCCTTTGAGCCACTATTCAGAAAGGCCAAGCTGGCCAACAAGTAGACAAAGCAAGCACGCAGCCAGTGAATTATTTCTAAGGACAGGTTAAACATCGCCCCTTCTTCTCAACTAATCATTGCCTAACTGTAGGTGAACATCACCTCTATCCACAACTGACACCCTATTCAGCATCAAACAAAATTTATAGTACATATTGGCAAAGCTGGATCGGTTCACCAAGCCTGATTTCATAGCATGGAAAAGCATTTAGCTGAAGATATTCACAAATAGACAGATGGTCTTGCAAACTCTGCCAAGCCAATGGGTCTTACTATTAATAAATCGAGTACAGAAGTGATGAAAATTAATTTACCTACTGATAATTTTATCTCTTTTAAAGGTGAAGTCTCAGCCAGTGCTAATAAACCTACGTAAGCCAGAGATTGTGTGTTTGATGGGAGGTTCCAAAAAGTGAAGAGAAATGCTGCTTTTCAAAAACTCCCTGTATAATGAAGGCCCAGTGTGATTCAAAAGAATATCAAATTAAATACATGAAGCAGTGGCATTTTTAACCAGTGTCCATATACCACAGTTTTGAAGTGTGGTATTAGAAGAACTTACAAAGAAGATACCTGTGCAGAGTAGATCATGAAAAACGGATCTAGAAATCTCTCCAGTGTTTATCCTAAGCACAGTCACTACAAGCACAATCCCTCTGACCACCCCAGGCAGGTTACCCACGGCAAGGACAGACTTCAGCTGCTGTGCCTCACAAAATCTGCCTTGCAGATGGCCACTCATGGCTCTGGCAGATGCTGGACAGAGCAGAGGAAGACCTGTGCTGGCTGTACCTAGGGAGATGTCAAGCTCAGTCTTGACCAGCCTTTCTCAGCACCACCTTTATGATCTACAATTGGCAAGGGGTCAATAACAGAGGAACATAATATGTAGGTGTTGCACAACCAAAAGGTGTATGAGCAAGTAGGTTTATAGGAGCAACAGTAGATCTGCAGTTCCCTCAATGGCTGGAGAAGAATACTGGAAGATGAAATCTGGCAGTTTGAAAATCAGAAGCCTGCTTGGCCAAATTTCCTTTGGGTACTTCAGTATTTTACCACCAGAATCCCTGTCAAACTACCAGGGCAGCATGTGATACCGTGGTGATAGTATTGTTTTTACTTCTCTTTTCTGCAGAAATAATTTTGTCCTGTTCTGAATTTCATTTTTTTTAAATAAATTTTAAAGGCCAGAGAAATGGTTATGCACCATAGTATTGACTGAGGAGTTGAAAAATTTATGATCTTCCCATCTATTTTAAGAGAGATAATTTTCTGCTCTAGATGTTGAAACACCAACATTTCCAAGCACTACTTCTACACCTTTAAGTTTAAAAAGGTTATAAATAGGAAGAAAGGCTTTGGCAGGTTTGGTATCAGCTGAAGAAGTAAAGATGCCTGACTTTCTTTAATAATAGTCACAGCAAATGAAAAAATATTTGCAAAAGATGAAAAAATAAGGGTTTCAAAATCTAAAAAGCTAATACTATTTTCCAGTTTATGTTCCCCCAGAGTTTGTTCTATGTATGTCCAAAGAATGGTGTCAAAAATGGGATTAAGGTTTTGCAGCCAAATAACTCCCGATTGTATCATATTAGATATTTGATTTTTTTTCTCTTCCTCATATAAGCTTGTTCAATTCATAGACATCATAGATAGGTATTCTTTGGATAGAAAATCTCAAAGAAAAATATTTATATTTTGGTAATACCAAGGATATAAGTGTACAGTGTAGAATTTGCTACTATTCATTTGAGATACATTTTAGGGGAAGGTCTAAAAAGTTGACTTTCCCTGGGGGTTTTTAAAAGATGTGTAGCTGTGTCACTTAGGGCATATGGTTTAGAGGGCAATATGGTGATGCTGTGTTAGTGATTGGACTTGTTGATCTCAGAAACCTTTTTCAAATTATTCTATTCTAGGATTCAATAATAGCAGCAGCCAGAGTGGAGGTAACACCATCCTCTCTGGCTACAGGCTCTTCTTCCTTCCATCTCTCCACACGTTCTCTGTCAAGACAGTGACTTAGTTCCCAATGCCACCTTTGCCTGACCAACATATCCTCCCTTTTTTCATTCCTCTTTCCCAACAGAGAAAAGTCTAAGCTGGGTCCTGCCTTAAAGGAGGAATCCAACAGTGTTGGATCTTTCTTGGACAAAACTCTCCAAGTAAAACTGGATCATACTGAAGTTTGCCACTAAAATCCCTGAATTAGGGCAGTAATATCAGAAACAGTTTTAGTAAATGGGGAGAGAACTTTTAAGCAACTTTTTCTTCACCATAGCTGAAGAACTGCTGATGGTTGTGAAGACAGGTTTATTTCCTTATATATACAATATGAACTACCTCTCAGGTACCTTTTTTTTTCCTTAGGTTACACGCTTTTCCCATCTGAGCAAAATTGACTGTATAGTTACAAATGAAAAAAACCTACCAAAAAAAGGACAAAATTCCTTAAACAGACAAACAACAAAAACAAAATTTAAAAAAAAAACAAAAAAAACAACAAAAAAAGAACAAAAACAAAACCAAAAAACTAACCAACCAACCAACCAAAAAAAAAAACCCAAACAAAAAATCTCTAAACTATGTTTACCTAATATTCTACCATAACATCCACTCAGCCTAATTAATTACTTTAGTTCATTTGCATCAAGTCTTATTTGTATTTGTGTTTTGCAGTGTTAAACATTCAGTTAATCCTGCTAATGCAAATGAAATTATGCCAGTAAGGACTGCCTAGTGACACATATCTCAGTATTTATGCCCACAACACACAGAAGAATGGCCTGGGAAAATGTGTTCCTTATCATAAGGCGAGGTCCCCAGTACAGCTGCTCAGCGAACTCCAAATTTAAGAACCCTATTAAAAGCACAGACTAAGAAGTCAGCCTTTTACACTTCAAGTTCATTAATGGAGAGAAAGGCGTCATGTCAAGGAAGTAGACTTGTGACACTTTTATAGAGAGTAATATGAAACAAAACCTCATCACAAACTTGTGAACAATTCTTTCTCTCCAAGCCAAGCCTAAGTCACCCTTTGAAAACCATGCAGTCATTTCCTTCAGCCATGATGAATCACAGAGTCACAGAATATTTGGGGTTGAAAGGGATCTCTGGAGATCATCTCTTCCAAACCACTGCCAAGGCAGGGTCACCTACAGCGGGTGACACAGGAACATGTCCTGCTGGGTTTTGAATGTCTCAAGAGAGGGAGACTCCATGACCTCCCCGGGCAGCCTGCCCCAGCGCTCTGCCACTCTCAATGTAGCGAGGTTCTTCCCTGTGCTGAGGTGGAACTTCTTGCGGTTTTGTTTATGACCATTTCTCCTTGTCCAGTATCTGAGCACCACTGAGAAGTCTGGCACCATGCTCTTGGTACTCACCTTTCAGATATTTATATGCCTTGACGAGATCCCCGCTCAGTCTTCTCTTCTCTAGACTAAACAGGCCCAGCTCTCTCAGTCTCTCCTGGTTGAGAGAGATGCTCCAGACCCCTCATCATCTTTGTGCCCCTTTGCTGGACCCTCTCCAGGAGCTCCTTGTCTCTCTGGTACTGAGGAGCCCAGAGCTGGACACAGCACTCCAGACGTGGCCTCACCAGGGCCCAGTAGAGGGGGAGGATCAGCTCCCTTGACCTGCTGGCCACGCTCTTCCCAGTGCAGCCCAGGATCCCACTGGGCCTCCTGGCCACAGGGGCACACTGCTGCCTCATTGTCACCTTGTGACCCACCAAGACTGCCAGGTCCTTCCCTGCAGAGCTGCTCTTCAGAGGGGCAGCCCCAGCCTGTGCTGGTCCTTGGGGTTATTCCTCCCCAGCTGCAGGACCCTGCACTTGCCCTTGTTGAGCCCATCAGGGTTCTCTCTGTCCAACTCTCCACCACCAAGGCCCAGCCCAAAGGCAGCAGAGCCTTCAGGTGTATCAGCCACTCCCAGTTTGGATCATCAGTATGAAATCAACCTTGGCTAAAAGTGAAAAAATTCAGAGAAATCTGAGAAACCTGTATGTCTATATATTTACAATGTATGAGAAACCAAACATTGTAAATATATAGATCTTGCCAGTAAAAGATGGTCAAGTGATACATTGTGTCCAGTCAGCACTTGCAAGAAGTTAGATATTGATGTGATTAAATCATGTTTAACTAAATATAGAATTCATTTAATCTAGTTCTCACAACTGAAAACTGATCATCACAAAGCAAAATACACACTCATGAGCATAACTGAAAAACGGGTATCCAAATTTAAGATCTGATGCTCATAGCTGATAAAAACAAATATTACTGCAGACATACCTTTCAATCATACTGGTTTTTCAAGCACAGCCCAGAGTTACCACAATGGGTAATCTAACAACAGTGCTTGTAGCTGGCAATTTAATACACACTTACTCATCCTGCTGAGACAGATGAGTGAAGAGAAGGCTCAAGAAATGCCAGACCTCTGAACCAAATATCTCATTCAGAGTCTGGTATCAAAGCAAAAGTCCACAATCACAGAGATTAGAGCTATAATGCCTTATTCACTTATTCCAGCTAATTCCCCTGAAAACTCAATATCCTTGCTAGCACTTTGCACCATTACCTCTCACTACTTTTATTGTTCAGGTTTTCTCTTCACCTTTGAGGTCAGAAGCACACTGAGGAGAAATTACTTGGAACAGTGGAAACTATTTGTACTTTATCTGTAAAAAGCTATCCACTTTCCCTTATAATCATAATCTCAGTTTATCAGAAAAATGGTAAGGAAAGCACAGATGATTGACTCAGAATATTTTCATTTTTTAAAATTATTGCTATTGTTTACTTTTTGAGCTGACCAAAAAAAAGTTAAAGTTTGAGTGAACCCGACTTGTTCCATGCTGATGCTTTCTGACCTTTAAACTAGTAATTAGAAAAAAAAGATAAGGTGTATCTCCAGACACTCCTTTCTGTAAGTTGTTCAGATCTGTGGTTAATCTATTTAATTTTATTTTCATTTATAAATAACTTACCCTGCATATAAATGATAGGAAAAGAAGATGGTCAGTTACATCAGCCAAAATGTACCTTCAAAATTAAGGAGCCTAGCAACCTGAAATACCTAACAAATCTGTTATTCAGACAATGCAGATACATTAAAATTATAAAAAACTAAACTGAATGTACAGGCTGTTATGACAGGTATCACAATATTAATAATTCCATGGTGGGAAATTTCTAGCTTTGATCTGAGCCAATCCTCATGGGAACAAAATTCAATTCTCAGACAAAACAGAAGACTAAATTCTAAGCCTAATTTTGTTTTTCAAAGAGTCTTCTGTAAAGTCAACATAATTCTTGAAATGCTTTAAGAATGCAGATGCTTCACTTCTGAGAGAGAGTTAGAACTGGTACCTGCGTGTACAATGAAGAAACACCACTCCGTGAGCTGAAATAGAGCTCAATGAGCTCACAAACAAACAGCTAAATTCGTGTTACTCATTGCATCTGAAACAGATTAAATTTTCACATTAACAACCACAAGTATTTGTCTCTAACAAGAGTTCCTTGTTACCTCTCTCCAAAAGCAATGATTTGAAGGAATAAAAGCTGGTATTCTCTAGGGGCCTCTTCTGTGGAACAGAAGTCAAGCTTTGTTGCACCTAAATTCTTCAAGCACAACACGAATTTCAGATGTGTCAATAGTCAGATGTGTGGAAGATAAACCAATCTTTGCAACAGACAACTTTTCTGACTGTATTTGGAAGAAAAAGCAGGGACAGGCAAACAATTACTCCTGGATATAGGAACAGAGACAATTTCAGCCCTAAAAGAGGAATAGTCTTTTAGAAGTGAACAGGAATACTACCTAAAAGCAGCATTTTTTTCTCTCTATGTATCCAGCATAGTGGCCTCCCTACTAACTTGCGGTGATAGCAAAATTGTGCATGCTAATAGTAAGGCAGGAAAAGTCCTGTTCAGTCTATTTTTGGACAAGTACTGCCTCACAGATATGGTTTCAGTGCCAGAGGAAGCTCCTGTGCTGATCCCAGCTGCTGGGGAAGATGAAACAGGAAAGCCTTATAAATATGATTGTCTGGCAAAAGATTTTGAGAACATAGAAATTATAAACAAGATTGAAATGAAAGCAAACTTTGGGATACCTTGGTTACTGAACAACTGGAAAACAATGGTGTGGCCAGACTGAAGGTAATCCCCTTTTGATGAAACAATACCCTCTGCTTGCGGACAGGTCCAAGGGTCCAGCAGACCCTACTAGCTTGGCAGAAGGGGCTCAAAGAGGAGATTTTAGGGTTTAAAATACAACACAGTGTGCTAATGTAATGATTCTTATAGGCTGTATGTAAATGCTATAGGATTTGTATATCCCTAACTAGATTGGTTAGTGAGAATTAGAATACTCAGCACAGAAGAAGATTTATTGTACTGTAACAGGAGCTTTGCTCTCTTACTCTCTTACCCTCTCATCCTCTCTACCCCTCTCTTCTCTCGGGCCTGCTCCAAGCTCTGGCTGGCAGCTCCCAGCAGGGCCCTGCAACCAGGCCCTCTGCAATAAACCACAAGTTCCACGACCTGGCTTCACAGATCTCTCGTCTCCATCCATCCCGACTGTCCTACCACCCCCCCGACACTCCTACACCCAGCCACCCATCCAAAAGCCAAAGTTGCCCTCACTCACTTCTGAGCCAGCTGCTCTGGGAGCTCCCCCTGGCACCAAAGCCATCAGTCTTCACTGCAACACAGCACCTGGGAGAAGGGAAGTCAAGTCTGGGATATCAGCTACCTCAGCAGGAGCAGGAAACCCTCCACATCTTGGGAGTGTTTCTTAAGCCATGCTAAAGGACAGAGGAAAATTTAGAAGGGATATTAAAAGCACAGGGACAACAAACCCAGAGATGAGTTCTGTCCTACCCCAGCCCCTCCTGCTCCCTCCCTTGTACCCCCAGCACTGTAGGAGCAAAGTTGCTTGCAAAAAAAAAAAAAAAAAAAAAAAAAAAAAAAAAAAAAAAAAAAAAAAAAAAAAGAGCAAAACACGGACCAATTAAATGAGCTTTCAGCTGAACCAGGGTGGCAGTATGGAGGCTCAGATAGTATGACAGGACCAGCCTGACACTTTTTCCCTGCTTTCCAGCTTTACAATCTGTTTCCTAGACAACTGCATTGTGGCCTTCACACTTTCTACCTCTGTGTACAACCCCCTTTTCAACGTAAAGAAGCCAAAGTGTTCATAAGGAGGTGTACCATCTGCAGGGCTGGTTTCTGCAACATCTACATTTAGTTTGGCAGTCTCACACCTACCCATTCCTTGCCAGCTGCAAACGAAGTGGATCTCAGCAGCACAAGTGAATACAGCAGAAAAGAGGACTCACTACTGGCTTGTACAATTCTTATTACTAACATTCCCCCCATATTATGTTGTGTCTTCAAATAAACTAGATAGTAGAAAAGTATTCAATATCTGTAATTACTTTTTTATATACCTGTGACTCATAGAACATTGTTCTTAAAATCAAGACAATTTGAGAGAGAGAGAAACGTCTATATGTTTCTCTATGTATAACTCAACCAGCTAAAATGCTTCTTGCACTTGCTCTAGGGGCATGAAAGCAATTTCTTCAGCTTTAACCTTCAAGGCATAGTATGGTTTGTGAAGGCATTTTAAGAAAATAAAATTTTATCCAGACAAAAGCATTACAGAGTGAAGTAACCATGAATGAAAGTTACTCCACATCATAAGAGGTTGTGAGAATAATTTTTTATTTTAGAAAAAATGAGGAGAAACCACACTTGTGCATACTTTGTGGCTTCCTTGGAAAGTTTTGGTGCTAAATCCTGAGTCCTGCTGACCAAAACTGCTCTGTCACAGAGATATATGTTCATGACTCAGCTTCCATATTTCAAAAAAGCACAAGGTTTTACTCAGTGACTTTTAAGTAGTTTAGGAAATGAACCCAGACCCAGAACAAAAAGTTTGGGTGATTACTTAAAATTTGACACAATCATACTGTCTGGAAAAACAGGACCCAAATCCCAGTGCAGATTGCTATAACAAAAATTCCTTTTTTTCTCTGTCTTTACTCAGATGCAACTTAAAAATTTCTACTTTCTCCTATTCCACATTACCTAGACCATTAGGATTTATATAATTTTTATCTCCATTTTAATATCCTCTTCCTCCCTTCAGAAACCCTGCCCTCCAGATAGAATACAGAACTGTACCATAACTTCTTTACATGTATTTATCTTTTACTGCTTTATCAGCCCAGCTCAATTTTTGCTCAATGTGAACATAAAGTTCAGCAACAACAAATAAAATTCTGGTTTCTTCAGACCTTGTATTACCTTGTATTACCTTTTGAAATTTAGTGATCCCTGAAATCCTTTAGTCAAAAGGAGGCTATTTTAAAACAGCACCATCAGCAGTAACTAAATTAATCTCAGAACATGATTTAAACTGTGCAGTCATTAATGCCATTTCCTAGACACTGCAAATGATGAATAGGACTTTCCTGAGGTTTGATGACCAAAACAGGACCAAGACCCAATTTATTAAGGCTCTATGCCTTCTGTTCTTACCTGCATAACATAAAAACATTCAGAACAAAGCAAAGGCACAGAAAATGGTCTAGAAACTTTCAGAACTACCTTCAGTAAATAAATGTAATACTATAAAAATAGGAGTATTCATGATAGGTAATTGAGGAACAGCTATGAACCTCCCACTCAACATATGCACAAGCAGACACTGTAATTATTATAGAAAAGCTGCAAGTGGTAAGAAGACCAAAGTGTTTACAATTTTTTAAAGGACTGACCCTTGCAAAGAATCATCCTATGAATAGGTACTACAGCACCACAAGAGCTGATCTTCCAAGTCACAAAAAAACAGTCTTTTTCATCATTTTTTAAGATTTATATTAGTATACTGGCCCAAATAAATAACTGCTGGCAAATTCTACCATCTCAAGTGCAATTTTCCATTGATACCTAATTATTTTGCTTTTAAGAAGCACATTTTATTTCTGTCTTGTCTTTGTTCATAAGCATATTTAAACTCCAGCCTTCCCAACAAAACACTGCATCATCTTTGTATCTTCATGAATCCTTTGTATTCAGCTTTGTCATCATTACAGTCTTCTGTAACACTTCTGTAACACTCATATTTTAACCAAAAGCCTACAAAAAAAACCTCTCAGTTACTACACATGAAGATCAGCTTTTGTTCACTGAGGAAGATTAAAACCCTTTTTGAAACCCCTGAAACCCTTCATGCCATTAGATCTGCCATCAGCATACAGATTACTTTTCTCATTTTTACAGTACAATGCCTTGCAAAGAGCATTCAAGGCAAGGGAAAGAGAAGAGAAAAAAAATAATGTGAAGCAGCCAAAGTATAGTAAAGTTGCACCAGAAATCTCTCTATGCTAACAGGTACTGGGGACAGGGGGGGCAGGATTTGAACCTCATGTTTGGCTCAGTAATCAAATATATTTCATCAGTGTGAGATGAATGCCTTAAGGTTTTCACAGGTTTCAGGGATGCTGGCCCCAGGAAATTTCAGTTTCTGCATGAAAGAACCTTAGGTCACCTCAAAACACATTTGTGCTAATGAAGAGAAACTATCACCTTTGCATCAGATTTATCTGAATTATTTCAAACTGTCCCTTTCTAGGGACCTAAAATGATCCATTCTGATGTATGCTCATCTACTCTACAGGCTCACAAGGCTCACCTCACTCTTCGTGCCTCTAATAAGAATTTTGTGACTTCACAGGTAATTGCATACATGGAAAGAATTCACACATTTGAAAGTGCTGCCCAGTTAAGTCATAGCCAAAAATCAAGCAAACTAAGACGATTCTTGTTTTAATAATGTTAAACTTATGATGGAAAAAATACTATGCAAAGTATAACTCTTTTCTGACATGCCATGTTTTGGCACTAAAGCTGTAGAAATACACACATGCAGTCCCAGGATTCTGAGTCATGAGTCTCTAAAAATGAAAGTCAACTCACTGTCCTTTGCAACAACCTTTTCTTCTCCCCAGTTTTCATGAACTCCTGAGTGCATCGAGTGACAGGGGAATAAAACACCTGACATCTTGGTCAAAAGTGCTTTGCCTAATAAACACCATCTATTTGATCTGTGACAGCTGTAGACTTAAAAGGTATCCAGCCTTCATCCAGGGTTTATCAACAAGGCTGCACAAAATAGATTCCTCCTAGGTAGTGCAGAGACTCCTGAATACCCCCTGTATTCTGTGGGATGCTACCTTCTACTTACAGGTTATTGTTTTTAAGCACATTTTTCAAAAGCACATGCAGGTGGTAAAAAGCTTAGTTCACATTGCCTAATGTTTTCTCTGACACAAATATTTTCCACAGAGAAACATATCTTCTACTTCCACCCAAGACAGCCCCTTATATTTACCTCAAATATATCATCAGAATTACCAGAAGCTTTGTTCTCAACATAGTTATTGCCTCATTAATGCTCAGATCACTGACATTTGCAAGCAGCCTGAGCAAAGTGCTGAAATTTTCTTTTGAAAAACTGAGAGATGCATTCTCATTGTGTGTAGAAACATCTTCTACCATTACAGAAAACAGCTCAGTCTCTTTAACACAGTTTTCCTGGTTTGTTTTTACATACTGTGTGCAAATATGCTGTGCAACTCAGTGAGATGGGAAATCCTTTATGACAGGAATTAAAGATTGAAAATGAGATTTGTAAATATACCAAGGATTTTAAAAGTTACTATCAAGAATAACTGTATGTTCTTGGTATATTCTGTCCAAAATTCTGGAATAAACAATGACCCTGTAGTAACTCAGACTCTGGAGGACACCTGGAGCAAGGGCAATGTTAAACTTAGAAATTTAAGTTTCATTTCATAGAATCATAGAATGTTTTGGGTAGGAATAGGCTTTAAAGATAATCTATTTCCAACCCCTTTTCATGGGCAGGGAGATATCCCTCTAGACCAGGTAGCTCAGAGCCCCATCCAGCCTGGCCTTGAACACTGCCAGAGATGGGGCATCCATAGGTTCTCTGGGCAACCTGTGAGAGAGAATTGGGCCTCACGACCCTCACAGTAAAGAATTTCTTCCTAATATCTAATATAGGCCTACCCTTTTTTAGCTGAAAGCCACTGTGCCTAGACCTGTCACTGCCTGCCCGTATTAAAAGCCTCTTTCCACCTTTTTTTATAGGCCACCTTAGGTACAGAAAGACTGCTAGCAGTTTCCCCAGAGCCTTTGTTTTTTTCTCTGATTACATGACTCAGCCTTTCTCAGGTAATACAATGGTGTTGCAAACATATATATGCGACAGCATGTATGCATATCTAAATCTCTGCAATCCTTCTCGCATTGCTCACAGCAGATATTTGTAATACATGTAACTCCAGTCCAAGAATATATGTGGAACTCACACAATTCAGTCTTGGAAGAGAAACAAATTTAAAATTGAGTGTCGTGCTATTTGTTAGAAATTAAAAACTCAAATTATGATACTTCATGTGAAACACAGAAGCAAAAATTGCTTTTTGTCCCAAAATATCAATTCCTAAGGTCATCACATCACTACAGAAAGAAAAGGAACAACAAAAAACCCAGCTGAAACACTTGAACAGTTGAAGTTATATCAGCTAATATATCTGACCTTCTTAAAAACCCTAAACCAAGTACAAATATTATGCAACATAATTTGCATTATACTTGTCTTTTTCAGACAGTCATTCCAGAAAAAGCAGTTGTTTTGATACTTACAGAGCCAAACCAAACTGTGAAATCTTCATGAGACAATTTTTCATCATGTACTTTTCCCATTTATGAAAAATTACTAATTTATGACACAAAATATTAGATAGAAGAAAGTAAGTATAGGTATCTGATATTGATTACTTTCAGGGGCAGGTGGTGTTTTTGTTTAATTAGGAGAACTTCAGCTCTGCCAACAGCTTCTATATTACTGCAGAAGCACCACAGCAGTAGTGCAGTGGAACACATGATATGATGGATTAGTGATACTTGAGGTTAATGCAATTGACCATGTTCAGCTGCAGAGTTGAGTAACAAGGCCTGGTAAAGCCTGCTAAGGTAAGCAAATCCATAAGATTTATCCCCTTTCCTCCTTCCTGACCACCAAAGCAATAAGTTCTCAGATAAAAGTGTTATTTTGTATTTGGAAAGAGTCCACCCAAAAAAAGAGCATTTATCAGTTACATAGACAGAAAACCATATTGCACTGTTGGGGTGTGCATTCATCTGCTATGATACTTATATTTAATACAGGATTACACCTTCTCCTCCTGTGTACTACCATTAAAAACCAATATAATGCCATTTGTACTGCTTTTTTTCTTTTCTTCTTCAGGCCCCTTAGTGGAAAGCTTTGCTCAGGTGAGGCTTTCCTGACAAAAGAGAGGTTGTTCTCTGCTTATGCACAGCGTCAGTAGGCAAACACATGCTTTCAGCAAATTGTACAACATCTAGATAAATCCAGGACAAATGCATTTGTCACCCCCTAAATCAAACATTCTCTCTATAATTTACAGTTTACTCCAAATTACAGCAATTCAACCAAAAGAGGAATTTGCGTTAATACTTCTGAGTTTTTTGGTAGACATAATTAGTACCACATCATTTCATAGCTCGAGTCAACACACTCCAGTTCATTTTTGCTTGTCAGTTTAATGTGATAACAAGCAAATATCTGATAAGAAGCAACTGAATAATCTAGTGTTGCTTACCCTGTAGAAGAGAAGGCTCAGGAAGGACCTTATTGCCCTCTACAACTGCCTGAAAGGAGGGTGTAACCAGGTGGGACTCTTCTCCCAGGTAACAAGAGGCAAGACAAAAGGAGATAATCTCAAGTTGCACCAGGGGAAGTTTAGATTAGATATTTGGAAAAATATCTTCACAGAAAGGGTTGTCAAGCATTGCCCAGGGAAGTGGTGCTGTCATTGTCTCTGGAAGTGTTCAAAAAACATGTGGATGTGGCACATGGGGACAGGGTTTGGTGGTGACACAAAGGCGATATGGTTGGACTTGATGATCTTAGAGGCATTTTCCAACCTTAAGGATTGTATGATTCTATGAAAACAAGAAGCATCATCAAATAAGAGTCGAATAGTTTTAGCTAGACTATTTTTCTTGAGCAGTAATGACTCTTACTATGAAGTATGACACAAAGAAGAACACAGCATACTATTCCCAGGAATAGTTATGAGGTCCAAGAAAAATCTGAAGCCAAATTTAAAGATGAGGAAAGCAGCATTTCTGTCTGCTGTGCCTTAACCACCACCACAATGAGGATGAACCACATGGTGCATAATATCAGGGCCCTGCAGCTGCCTAGCCTCAGTCAGCAGAGGCACATGCCTCTCCTGAGAGTAGCAGCAATTACTCAGAAAAAAAAAATCTCCACACAGCACCAGAATGAGTCAGCATGAAGCAGTGTTCTAATTCTCTGCCCTGTCCATTCAATCCATACTGCTGGTGTTTCTCTGGGAAGGGTGTCCCACCCTAGGAGCTGAGTCATGGATGCTCTTCACAAACCCCCCACTCAGCTCAGTATCTTCAAGCAGCCATAGTACAGAACTGGTCTTCTAAATTTTAGTGTGCTTTCTGGGGAAAAAAAATTAAGTCATAAAGAGAATTGGGCAGACTACAGATGAAAGGACTACACTACATACATCTGGACCCCTGTGCAGGTCAATTGTGGAGAAATTAGACCCCTTGAAGTGCTTTTAACTGGGCTTTAGTTTTGTTGAGACACCACTGAGACATTCAGGCTGCAGGTTAAGAAGGCAACAGGTATAGAAACCCCTAATTGCCATGCTGTTGACTGAACTTGTCTTGACAAAGGTTTATTAGCTCCAATGTAGACTAATTTGAGAATAATTTATAAATTACAGGCCAATTTAGACCAGTAAGTGTGGCTGCTGCATCAGTGTTATGAGGAGCCAGAACTCACCTGCCTCAGTCTGTGCAAGCAGATCCAAACATGGTGTTTCTGGTCACCTTTCTTCACTTGAGAACGCTGCATGCAACAGCACAAGGGTATTTGTGGCAAAGCCAGCTCTGGTTCAACAAATGAGTTTTGGTTCCGCTAAAGCTAATTCTTGCAGAGCCTCTTCATATGAGCCAGGTTGTGGGAAAGCAGGAAGCAGCAGAGACTGTATCCAACATGGACACGGAGATAGCAGAACTCCAGAAATCCAGCCCTAGAAGGACAGCACAGTAAGCAGTTCCACAGGAGAAAGAGCAGCCAGCTTTGACTTAGAGCCTTAACACCCCGCTAAAGCTCCACTTGGTATAAACAACATCTCTGCACTGTTTCTCACTATCTTCTCTAATAGTGACATTATCCAAGCAGTAAACTACAATTATTCTGCTGTATGGGGCCCTAAACAACTCAATGGGGAAAAAACCAAAATCCTCCCATCTCTTACACAAAACCACACAATTTTTTGTATTCCTCTGCTTTGTAGTTTCACCTCATGAAAGACTGGAGACGAATGGATGCCCTGGGTTAGGTATAATTTGCCTCTAATACAGCACTTGAAAATCTCTTATAGTAAGAGTGTATGTTAGCTTGTTAATATCACAGCCTTTTCACTTTAAATTGTGTCTCACCCTCTGCTGAAATGTATTGTATTTATGGGCACTAAAGCTTCTATTAGTTACTTTATCCAAATTTACTGCAAAATGAAGCTGAGTTAGAACTTCAATTTAACCTGAAGTTGCACACAAAGTCCCTTGTACTTGCCTGAACATAAGATTGCTTAGAATTTTATTGCTGTGAGATTTTATTGACTTTGAAGTGCAAACATAACTGTGGGCAAAGGGAAATAATCAAACATAACTGTGGGCAAAGGGAAATAATATATATTTTAATATAATTTCTACTGAAAGAAGTGTTAAAGTAATAACTCTGAGCAAATTTAGTATTTGGTAGACTGACAACTCCAGAGATAAGATACACAAAAAACTCCACTCTCTGTAGGGGGGGGCAAATGTACTTCTGGGGTTTGTTTGTTTGTCTTCTTTTAATCATAACGTCAAAGTCACATTTTTCATTGGTGATGCCTACAGTAAGACTTTACATCCATATTTGGGGTGTGCAAAAATGATCAGGAACAAGTGTGTTGTTGCCACTTGGAGACTTATCACTGATCTGCTTCTGTTAAGGTCCAAAGTTTCAGTCCTACACATCTTCAGTAGGAGTTCATGCTGTTTTAAGCAAATGAACAAAACAGGAGGACGTCTTACACCAACAGCATACCAACTCTGCCATGATTTCTATTGCTACTTTAAAATATGGCTGCAAGCAACAAATAGCTTCCTGCTCCAAAACAGGAGAAGTTCTGGTAAACTTGAATGCCCTGGGTGCAAGTTTCAAGGGCCAATTTCACCAGGCAAGCTCTGAGAAATAAAATAATCCTGGTGACAAAAACACAGGTCAGTGCATGCACACTGAATAGAATGTTATTAGCTGGACACTGTTACCTGTGTTTTTCCTGTTTTCCATCCTTTTTTGTTTATCATTTTCATAATTTAGTATTCAGTCTTTTCCCATGTCAATTCTCACCACCTTCCTCTTTCCTTTTCTTTTCCACTACATTTTTTCTCCTAAACACACTTTTTATATCCTCTTCCTCCCTAAGGCAGTCCATTTCTCTTCAGCTCCTTCTGAGGAAATCTGGTACTCACCTGTTTTCTGTAAGAAGGCAGTTATAATTGTCCTACCCCAAAGCTATGAAAAGAAATCCCACAGCAGACAATATAAGCTGGTTGTGGTCAAACTCTGCCGAGTCACTGGCAGGAATGTGCAATTGAGACAAAATTAATCTGCATCTGTGAGGACATGCTATCATCCCAATCTCCAGGCCAGGGAGAATTAGCTTAAAAATTCAGTAAATACAAAGGTACACCTGTAGTCTTAGAACTATAGAATTATAAAATGGCTTGGGTTGCAAGGGAATTAAAAATTACCTAGTTCCAACCCCCTTCCATGGACATAGACACCTTCCACTAGACTTGGTTACTCAAAGCTCCATCCAGACAGGCCTTGAACACTTCCATGGATGGGGTATCCACCACTCCTCTGAACAACCTGTTTCACCACCCTCATAGCAAAGAATTTCTTCCTAATATCTAATCTGAACATACCCTATTTTAGTTTAAACATATTTTCCCTTGTCCTTTGACTACATGCCCATGTCTCTCTTCATCTCTCCTACAGGCTTCCTTTAGGTACTGTAAATCTCTGGTCAGGTCATCCTGAAGACTTCTCTTTTCCTGGCTGAACAAACCCAATCCTTTCTTCATAGAGGAAGTTCTCTATTCCTCTAATCAATTTTGTGGCCTCCTCTGAATGTGTTCCAACAAGTCCATGTGTCCTTCCTGTGCTGGGAGCCCAGAGTGATGCAGCACTGCAGCTGGGGTCTCAGCAGAGCAGAGCAGAGGGGCAGAATCCCCTCCCTCCCCTGCTGCCCACACTGCTCTGGATGCAGCCCAGGACACGTGTGGCTCTCTGGGCTGGCAGTGCCCATGGCTGGCTCATGTGCAGCCTCTCAGCCAGCAGCACCCCCAAGCCCTTCTGGGCAGGGCTGCTGGGATCTGTTCATCCCCCAGCCTGGATTGATACCGGGGTTTGCCCCAACCCAGGTGCAGCACCTGCACTTGGTCTTGAGGTTCTCGTGAGCCGCTTCTCCAGCTTGTCCAGGTCCCCTGGATGACATCCCATTCTTCAGGTGTGTCAACAGCACCACTCGCCTTGGGGTCATCTGCAAATCTGCTGAGGGTGCCCTTGACACCTCTATGCCATTAAAGAAGATATTAAATAACACTTGTCCCAGTACAAACCTCTGATGGTCACCATTTTTCACTGATGTCCATTGGGACTGAGCAGCTGACCACTACCCACTGGATCCAACTAATTCCTTATCCACCAAACACCCCTCCTATTGAATTCTTCTCTCCAGCTTAGAAGGATGTTATGAGGGACTGTGTCAAAAGCTTTACAGAAGTCCAGATAAATTACACCCACAGCCTCCCCTTTTCCACTGATGTGGAAAAGTCACTCCATCACAGAAGGGCATTGGGTTGGTCAGGGAGGACTTGCCCTTGGTGAAGCTAAGCTGGATGTCCTGAATCACCTCTCTGTCCTCCACGTGCCTTAGCACAGCTTCCAGGATAATCTGTTCCATCATCTTCCCAGGGACAGAAGTGAGGCTGACAGGCTGGCAGGTCCCAGAGTCTTCCTTTCTACCCTTTCCTAAGATTGGTACCATTTTTTCCTTTTTCTAGTCACCTGGGACTTTACCTTACTGCCATCACTATCCTCCTCAAGTGCCAGTTGAAGCAAACACAGATTTCTGAAAGCCTGAGAAAACCTTCTGAATTTCTACCTACCAGTTCAGTCTTCCAAGATTTAGTGCCAGCAGAATTCTCTAATGCCGCTGAGTTTTATTTAGTTGCAGCCTGTAGCTAATTTGCATATGCTATACGTCTGTAAAGGTAATGCAGTATATTAACAATGGCCTAAGAAATACACATTGATGATAACTCTGTTTAAGAGGAAAAAAAAGCTTTTGAATCTGGTAAATAGAATTGGAAAATGCCTAACATGGTGGTCAATTAGGAGCAGCATCCCAAAATACTTCACAATAAAAAGAGGTTTAAAATAAAGTATAGAAATAGAACAGCCTCTGATATGGTCTGATAGGTCTAAGTGTTTTGTACTACTCTAATGTTATTTCAAAATAGTGAAGAAGTGACTCATCACGCTAAAACCAATAAGTTTCTAAAGCTGTTTTCTGTCATTATTTTCCTATTTACAAACTGATTTTGCATAAAGTGCAAATAAAAATAATTCCACTCATTGCCTATGGGCAATAAGACATTAAAGACTTCATTATATCTTTGGTGCTTAGCTCCCACTTATATACTCATATATTAAAACAAGAGCCTTGAACTCCAGAGATCATGTTGTCATGAAAAACAGTCAACATCCCCATCTCAAATTAAGGTAAATATATTCCTTGCTGTTTTACAAATGGGCCAAGCCAACATTGCTGGTTTTTGTTGAGATGCAATATGCTCATGGCTGGGCATATGTGCTGTCTCCAAACTAATTCAGGGTTCATCTGTCTCCAGTTGTGCAAGTTCATCTTAAAAAATGGGACAACATGATTCTGTTCTTCATTTTTCAGTCTCAGGGCAGATTTCATGAGCAAATTCAACCTTAGACATTACAAGATTGGATCAGTCCTTCCACAACTAATTTGCCAGCTGTAGGTGTCAAGACAGAAAGTCTTTTCAAATTCTGCCTTTCCCCAAATTAGTCTTCCCCTTACAAGAAATCAAAATAAAACATGACCTCATCTCTCCTGAAGAGGTCCTCACCTCCTTCTGGTTTTGCTCCTGACATATCCTCATTGTGAAGGTTCAGATATTTCTCCTTCCTCATGACAGAGTACCTGTAAGACCCCTTCCAGTCTGTGGAAACTCATATCCTCTTCTTATTATGGATCCATCCAGTCTCCAACCCAAACACTGGCCAGTACTCTGCTCTAGACTATGTACAATCCTGTTTCTTCTCCACACCCAGTAACATTGGGGTCCACTGAGTTTCACCATTTTATCTTCCTTGAGAGAATTTGTTCCTCAAACACACTCCACAGAAAGAGACTGTCAAATTTTTGAGGGATCTTAGCAGTATGTATAGATACCCAACAAGAGAGATGAAGAAAAGGGAGCTGAATTCCTCTCAGGCATGCTCACTCTCAGCACAAGAGGCAGTGGACAAAAACTGAAACATGAAATTTTGCTTGAGCACAAGATGTGAGTGTGGTCAAAGAGGCACCCCAGCAGGCTGTGGAGCCCTCATCTGTGGAGTTACTCAAGAACTAACTGGACATGAGTCTAAGCAATCTGCTGCAGTTGATTGTCTATAGCAGGAGGGTAAACTATGTGACCTCAAGAGAATATTCCAACCTGGGACAATTCTGTGAAATTCTCATTTCCAGCTGTGTGAGCTTGTTCAAATGATCTCCCTCAACAATGGGACCCTCTAGATTTCCATTTCAGTGCCCCAAGCAAAAACATGACACACAAGGGATGACTGAACTATCTGTCACAAGGCAGATCAGCATTTTTCCAGCTCTAGAGCTCCATCCATCTTTGTGTTGCTACTTGTGCTGGTTCTGCACAGCCTGATTTTGGGGCGGAGGGTGGGGTGGGGAGGCAGAGGGGCAACTTCTGTGAGAAACTGCCAGAAGCTTCCACCATGTCCGGCAGACTCAATCCCAGATGGCTCTGAGGATGGACATGCTGCTGGCCAAGGCTGGGCCAGTTAGAGATGATGGCAACGCCTTTATGATAACATATTTAAGAAAACGAAACAAAACAAAAGTAGTGGTGCAGTTTTAATTCTGGTCAGAGAAAGAGGAGGAGGTGAGAACACCTGATGGAAACTTGAAGACACCAAGGTCAGTGGAGAAGGAGGGGCAGGAGGTGCTCCAGGTGCTGGAGCCAAGATTCCCCTGCAGGCTGTGGTGAGACCATGCTGAAGCAGCTGTGCCCCTGCAGCCCATGGGGGATCCACGGGGGATGCAGAGATCCACCTGCAGCCCACGGGGGAGGTGCCCACACCAGAGCAGGTGGATGCCTGGAGGAGTCTGTGGTCTACTGGGAGACTCTATGGAGAGAGGGGGCCCAGCTTCCAGCCTGGAGCAGCCTGTGGCTTGCTTGGAGGACTGCACCCTGTGGAAGAGTGACCCTTGCCACAGCAGTTTTGGGAGGACTGTCCTGCCCATAGGAGGGACTTATGTTGCAGGAGTTTTGACAGGACTGCTGCTCATGAGATTAGAAGGTGCTGCCTGGGAGGCTGGAACTGTGCTGGAGAAATTCCACAGAGAACTGTGTCCTGTGGGAGGGACCCCACGGTGCAGCAGGGAAGGACTCCTCTCCCTGAGCAGTGGAAGAAAACCTCAGGTGAGGAACTGACCAAACTCTCATGTCCTGTCTCTCTGCACTGCTGGTGGGAAGGAGGGAGGGTTTGGGGGAAGAGAAAGTGTTTTTTAAGGGCTTATTGTATTTCTCATTATCCTATGATTTTGTTAGTAATAAATTCACTTTGTACCTCTAAGTTGAGCCTGTTTTGCCCTTGGAGTGTTTTTCTCCAGTCCTTACCTCAACTCATGAAGCCTTTGTTTAAATTTTCCTCTCCCTCTGCTCAGCTGTGGCAGTCTGGCCAGTGACAAACTGCAACATTACTCCACCCTGCTCAGTTTCATTCCTGCCATTTCTATTTCACTGACAGTTTTTTTCATCAGTGCTCCTAAACCATCCATAAAGTTTGATAAAACTCAGTCCTGATTCAGAATCTTTGTGGAATCTCTCTTCAGCCAGGCTGAAAAATGGCTTGTTCACTCTCTTCATTACTGCCTGTTACTTAGATGTTAGCATTTCACGTCTGACTGCACCACCACCCAGCCTCCCCCAGGAGCCTCTGTGCTGCAGCCTTCCAAAAGACCAACTCCTCTCATTCGGCTGTGTGTTTGACACTGCACTTGCAGAATCTCAAGGAAGAGGCTGAGATAAATTTGTTGATTTCTTCAGGAGGTGGAGGATGAAAAGGAACTTCTGTGGAGCAGAACAATTCTGCTTGCAGGGCTCCTGGATCAATTCTCAGGAGAGAGACAATAATGCATCAAAATGCTTCAACAAATTAGTACAGCTAGCAGCAAAAGCCTAGATGAGGACTCTTGGGATCCAGGGTCTACCCATACATGAGGCATTACAGTATCATTAAATAAAATAGCTTAATAGATTAAATAACTTTAAAGCCAGATGGGACAATATGGGACTCACCACCTCCTTCACCCACAGCTGTTGGACTAACCAATATGCATCTTTTACTCCTCACCAGAGTGCTTGATAGCCAGCATACAAGGATTTCAATTATGTATTTAAGAACTGAAAAACACAAGTGCTTGTGAAACAGCAGGCACTTGTTATAAATGTAGTAAACCAAAAAGCTACACCTGGTAAAGTGTGGGAAAATACAGGGCAGAGCATTTTCAACAGCTGAATTAGGTTAAAAGTTGTTTGTGCATGTAGTTTGCCTGTAGCTTCCTTGCATGCCTGCCCAATGTTTAAAGCTGGGTTGGTGAAGCATCAGGATGAAGGTACAGTTTTTAAGTCTCTATTACCTTGAAAAGCTCTTAGTTAGTCAGCAGTCATTCCCGCAATCCAGATGTATGAGAATTACAAGTTTTTCTCAGTATCCTATCAAAAAATCTGTAAGATATCTTTGTCAATTTTAGTTTTAAAAAATCAAATTGTAACAATTAATAAATAGATTATTTGCCATTAAAATAAAGACCTACTTGGTTTAAAATACTTTTGGAAATTACTCATGGTGTATTTTCGAAACACCACCATGCAACAAAATAGGTGTACACCTTCTCTGCTCAGAATTTACCTATCACCAATTTTCCATTTTTTCAAGGCAATAAGTTATTGGGCATTTGTCTATACTGTACGACTGATTCAACTGTTTCCTGAATAACTAAGGAAATATTCTAAGTTTAAACCACAACTACCATCTATTGGACACAATGTTCTGCTTTCCCTGATTAACCCCAAATATTGTGCTGGTGCAAATATTAGAAAAAACAAGGTATCTCCTGGGTCAAATATTCACGTCACCTAAACATTTTCTGTCTGTTTTTTAAATGCTGCTTTAATAATCACTTTTGCTGGTTAAAATTCCAGTGGGAGGGGTTGACAACCTGCACTCACGGTAAAATGTGACTAATTTTTTGTCATCATTTTAAGCAGTATCTCTTTATTAGCACTACCCTCCATTACAGAATTGGATATGTTTTTGAGAGATTAATCTAACAACTGAAAACTTTCATACTACCTGAACGAATATGCACATTCAGCAAATTGTTTTTATCTATGAGTATTTATTGTGAATGTTTTGGGCTTTTCACAGGTTTAGAAGTGACAGCCTGACTTCAAAATTGGCTCGTATTTTACTAAAAGTAGGTTAAGAAGTCTTAAAAAAGAGAGAAATACAGCATTAAACCTTAGGTCAAGTAATACACTTCTTTTTAAGCATTTTCCCTTCTTCAAAAAGGGAATGAAAAGTCAACTGCTTGCACAACTCCAGCCCAGGTAAACTTCTTTGCCACTTGCCAACATCTGCTGCTTACTTCAGAAATGACACACACCTTGATCTGGGTTGTGATTTTATTTCTTATTATCAGCTTCTAGGAGGCATGTTCCTGGTTACATTTATGTTTTGCTGATGGAATTTCCTGCTTTGCAGCAAATCCTTTTAAATCCTTTTCACTTCATTTTAGACCAAAACTGATCACCCATTCTGTGTAAACTTGAAAATTAACTCCTTCATAATCAGTATTTTCAAGCATGCCATATATACCAGTTGATGCAGTAGTACACACAGCCTAACAGCCCAGCCTGGCCACTATGAGGAGCAGAGGATGTAACATTTGTAAGCACTCCTTATGAATATCCAATTATATTTTTAAAGGGGTTGTCTCCACTCAATTCAATTTCATTTCCCCAAGCATCAGCAAAATATGTTATGAACAAGCTATTGAACCGTTTGAAATGTTTTTTACAGAAGTAGTCAAATCTGACTACCTGGTGATTAGTCAGATTATTAATCATAGTTAGCAATAAGATAGAAATTGTGTTAGTAATTATCTATTTTTTGAAGTGGCAGCATTGAAGCGAGACAAGTAAATGAGTCTGAAGAGCCTTCGAAATGTGCATCTTAGGTGCTGCTTCTGCTAAATGAAGATGTGGCATGTTCAGTGTTCTAACACCATGAGCTGCAATTTAGGAGCATTACTAGAGTTTGGAATGGAATAAAAACTAAGGAAAAAAAAGTCAAGCATACTAAACAGTACTGAGTATTAACTCCAAACTGGTATCTGTGTTAATATGATGTAAAGAAGTAATTTTATCATTGCTGAATCATCAGAAAAAAGATCATATCTGTTATAATTTGTAGCTGTGAGCTGTGATTCTACTTAGGACTTCGGCCTTCACTCCAGATTCCCTGGCAGAACATGTCTGAATGCCTGACTTTCCCTCCTCCAAATCCTCTAAGGCTTAGAATCATCAAATCATAGAAGGATTGGAAGGAACCTTAAAACCATCTAGATCCAATCCGTCTGCCATGGGTTGACACCTTCCACTACATCAGGGTGCTGAGAGTCCCATCTGAAATAGTCTCAGTAATTTAGGGAAAACACACTGGAAAAAGCTGAAGTGTTGTTTAAGTATGCAAAGATCCTGAGGAGAAAGTAGACAGGAATGACCTGCTGTGCTAGAGTGACATTATGATGCTTGTATCCCCAGTCATCTGTTCTGTTTATGAGGCAGGAAGAAGAAGGAGCACAGAGTTTTGTTATCAGCTGCACTCTCCCCCCAGTCTGCTGTTGTTGTCTGGGCATGGATAAGGCAGAACACAGCACTGCTTTTGCTTTTTAGTTAGTTAGTTTAGCTAGCTGAGGCAGTCCGAGCTTTCCCTGGACTGCTTTTCTTTCTCTTTTCTTGGAACCATTTGAACCTGCTCTCTCGGGACCTGGGGAGCACCGAGAGCTCGCACTTTGTGGCCTACCGGGCCTACTCTGGGCAGCAGCCTTTCCCAGTGCTGGACGAGAGACTTTCTGAATTTGTCACCTCTTCAGAGCGGCAAATGGGTTTTGTCATCCGGTACTGTTCATTTCGTGTGCTGGGGAATGCCTTTCCTGTTAAATAAACAGGTTCTTTCCACTTCTCTCCGAGGAAATGTTTCCAAACCAGTTGGGGGGGGGGGGGGGGGGGGGGGGGAGGAGCCGTGTGGGTTTGCTTTCTGGGGGGCCCATTTTGGAGGTTTTCTCCCAAATTTGCCCTACACCAGGACAGCTACATGGCATGTACTTCTTTGGAATTGTGGAACCCCTTCTCAGTGAAGGCATAGTGGGCAGAACACCCCTTGCCCATCTGCCAGCTATGCCACAAGCAGTCCCTTCCCTGGCAAGGAGTGGAGCTCTCTCCGGCAGCCCTGCCCATGAGGGGTGCTGGGACAGGCACTCCGCGCTCCCTCTGCACCTCCTGGGACACAACCATGGCTGAGGTCTCAAGCACACAGCCTGATCCCAGCACTTGCTCACAAATGAGGCAAAATCCTCCACCACTCCACTGCAGGGAGGGTGGGAGGCCACGGCCTCACTGCTGGCAAGGGCAAGAGCACTGCGAGAACACAAGACCATGCCCACAGGTTATCCAACCTGAAAACATCCTTGGAAGTTATTTCAATTGGATTTCTCATGTGACAAACACCTCTAGTATTAAATAGAACTAAGTTACAGCTTGGATAAATTTAGTTCCTAGAGCTGAAAAAGATTTAACAGATTGCAAAGACAGCATATGAGTTATTAACACTTCAGTTAGGCCAGGGGCCTAAAAATGGTCATCACTGATACACCAAAGCTAATGTTTTGAAGATGGAAGCAGCAGAATTAGTCCTCTCATTTAACTCTGATAAGAAACAGAAAGTTTTTCTTCATCTTAATCATTGCCTTTTCTGAAAAGTAAACTGATAGCATTTTTAAGTATTCAGTAGGCCATAGGAAAAAAAAAATACCCCAATTGAAATTACTTTTGTCTTGAAAATCAAAGAATACAAGAGAATCCAAGATCCTTCCTCAGAATTTCAGGAACTGTATTTTACTGCTTTGGTGTCAGGCTAATTGCTATATTTGGTTTCCATTCTTTCCCTAGAGACTAAAGTTTAAAATTTCATCATCAAATTGAAAAAGGTAATTATATAGCTTGCTGCAGTCCTAATCCATATTCTTCCAGTGAAAATTTAATCCTATGTGTTTAATATATAATGATCGTATGTAAGTTTTTCTGCTGTTTCAAGCTGAAATTTCTCCACTTTGAGTACTAGATTGTTGCTGGCTGCAGATGGGCACTTGTTTGGCATTGTGCTCACTACAATGGTTGTCATATAAACAGTTATGATAATGACGATTGTTTTCAATTATAGTCCAAGCCTCAGAGAAATATCTTCCAAGATCACAAGCTAAACACCTAGTAACAAATTTAACTTGTTCCCTAATGCATATGAGAATGAAGACATGCACTATACAGAGACATTACTCAGAAAGTTAATAACAACTTCTTGTGCTGTTATTAGCTGAAAGCACGTCCATCATCCTTGACAGGGTCTCAGCCACCATCATGCATTAACATAAACTGCAGTTGGCACTCCACCACATGAGATAACGGGGCTGGAGATGCTCTGAGAATGATGCAGGCAGGCCTGCCTCAGCCAGGATGACAGACCTGACCTGTGAGACGCTTACAGGGAGCAGGGTGGCTTGGCCACAGAGCAGAGCAATCTTTAGGCCAGGGCTGGACTACAGCAGTAGGACCTGCCTCCCTCTGAAACTCCAGGGAGCGCCATTTGGCACAAGAGATTCTGCAGAACGGTGGAAAGGCAGTACTGCTTGCTGCAGGATGTGTTTCTGTACACCAGACCATCATGGCAGGTGGGGTCAAAGCTAGCAAAGGTGACCAGATCTGCACAGATTTTAAACTGAGCTAAAAGCTTGGGGTGTCTGGAGGTTAACTGGGCAACAAATCCAAACTTAGTCAAAAGCTGCCAGGTTCTGGCAATTGTGGCTCGCAACTGAATGGGACAATCAGCACATTGAGTCTCCTCCCTTGGAAGTGCTAAATGTAACCAGATAAACCTCCTAATTATGAGATGATGATGGTGGATGATTGAGGAAATGACATACACATAATATACAAACAAAGAGTAGCAATTCTTCTGGTAAACCTCCCTATGACAAGGTAAAATGCAGGAAACAATGAAATGAGTTCTCACATAACTTCTCCTGACAGATGCTGGCAGCAGGGGACAGGGGAGGTTTTGCATTTAGAACTGTAAGAGCCAAAAAGAGTCTCTGATACTAATGCCAAAGGAGGAGAGAAAGATGAGCCTTCCTCTACAAACAGAGAGAAGGTTTCAAGATAGATTACTCCAAAAAGATCAGTAAAAAAGGCTCATATTTTTTAAAGCATCTGGTAATCTAATCTGTCAAAAGCTTGTAGGTGTCTTTAAACAGCTAATCCCCTCTGAAAAAAAATCTGATTTAATAGCTGAATCATCCCTTAGTGAGGGAAAGTTAATTTCAAGTTTAAAGGTGGAAGATCAGTACTTAAAAGAAAAAATCTGAAAATGGAAATCAGCATTTTCCTCCCACTTCCACCTGCAAGGTACAAAAGACAAAGGGACATAGAAAGGAGGAGCTTTACCCTGCAGGTAACTAACAAATAATTGAAAGTGAGCCTCTTGTTTCTAAATAGTTGTTATAACTGTGACCATTTTGGCTTAAACATTTTCGCAACAATTCTGAAGTTTCCTCATGACATGTCTTTGATGAAAAAACAGAAAGAATTGAGATACTGTGCATGGTAATCTTAAGTAGTCCAGGTAAGGCCACAAATTAACGAGAATTAATTGCTCATCTACCTCTGGTGAGTTTCTTTGTGTTATGACAGCTAAAAGTGAAATAGAAGGAACTCAAGAAATTAATTTCTTGGTAACAGAAATAAAGAAAACTTGGTGATAAAAATGAAAACTCACATCTTCAGACAGAAATAAACACTGATTTCTCTAACAATTCAAATACGATTTAAGTGTAATAATCAAAGTTTTAAAGTTTTTTTTCTCTGAGACAATCAATTCAAATGGGAATTATTTTTCTCTCATGAAGGAACATTTCTGTTTACAGTCTTACAGCTTTCTAAATCCTTCTGTTTGTAAGGCTGAACATACAGTCTAAAAAGAGCAATAGAATGGGATAAAGTTACAGCTCTACGGTATTAAAGGAAGCAGCTCCTGATACTCAATTATAGTGCTGAATTAACAGATGCTTCCCTTTAATATACATTAGTAAGTTCCTTCAGACTGCTGACTTTATGACATACCTTTGTGAACCAACAGCACGGTAAAGGGTACCAAAAAATGGCCCTACCTAGGGCAGCATTTACCATGTTAGGAATCACAGAAATGTTAGCTTAATGATAGAAACCTTAATTAACCTTTTATTATTAATAAAAAAATCAAAAGAGCATAGTTTAGGAGCAACAGCAGAAACTTTTTTTATTATTTTGTCTCAAGTTATTTTCAAGTTATTCACCTTTCATTAGACTCATCCATACAAGACCAAAGGCTAGAGTTCTTTCATATTTTTGAAATATAAATTTGACATACAAAATCTTTTTTCTGCTTATTTAGAAGCCTTGTAAAAATTCTTGTAGCTGGGCAACTATTTCTGTATCCACGGTTTCCATAAGGGCGTGAAAACCTTGTTCTCCCAGTAACTCCTGCTGTGCCTTTAACTTCTCATAGATGAACTGCTGCAGTGACACAGTGTGTACTGGGTCCTTCAGTGCAAGCTATGGAAAACATGTAAAAGAAAAATATATAACAATGCAAAAAAAATACAATATTACTTACACATTTTGATTATAACCTCAGCTCAAGAAAGATATCTACTTTTATTTTCTTCGTACTTACCTGAGAAACAAGAGGAAACACTTGCGCAAAACAAAGATCAAATTAATTATTATCAAGGTAGATATCAGTTTTAAACTATTTGAAACTGTCAAATCATGAGTCTTACACTCTACTCTAAGGTTTAATGCTTTTACAAGATAAAATAATTTCAAAGCTACTTTATTAGTTACTGCTGAACAAGGTTCCTGTAACTCCTAAAAATCAGATCAGATTTTACTAAGGACTTCATAGCGATGGCATGCGCTATGGTCAGTTTTATTTTATTAGTAAGAAAACAAAACACCGAAAAAGTAAAACTTGTTTAGATAATATAACAAACAAAATAAACTGTCCATATGTATAAAGAACAGCCACACTTCAGTACTGATACCTGTAGACCTCAAAAATCTAGCTGGATTATACAATTTTCTTTTGGGCAGGGAAAGACAGGACGTTTGTTAATATTTTTGCATATTAGCTGCCTTTTAATAGCAAAAATAGGTAAAAGAAGAAGCTACATTGACAGAGGATGTATTGCTAATTTTAGTGTCAGCAGATACATGGGCAGGCTCAGGGCATTGACAGTTATGCCACATTTGTTCCTCAGTCCATCAGGCTGGACAGAAAGGGATGGGACATGGGGACACCTGGTGCTTGCTGTATCATACAGAAGTAGGATGTTGAAATCAATGGCAATGCAGACCTGTGATCTGTTCATCTTAGTGTCAAACTCAAAGAACACTACTGTTTATGCTGCTGTTTCAAGGTAAGACTTGATCATTTTATTACCTATAATTACCATAACACTCTTTAGAAAGGGGAAGTAAGTGCAGTAACACTTTGTTACTCTGTAGGAGGATTTTTTTTTCAGTAAATGTAATTTGAATCTGTAGAATATAATAGACTTTTCTAACAAAATTTCTAAATCACAACTAATCTAATCAATATTTGCTGAAGTTAGTAGCATTTTTTCCTGCCTTGCCAGGCAAAGAATCTACCAGTTTCTGAATGATGATTTGCATTTGTTCACCAAAAACTGTAATTTGGGACACATAATGCATTTATAGTTAGTTTCTCTAAGTTCATAGCTCCGAACAGTCATGTATCAAATATTCTAGGACAGTTTGCACAGAAAAACAGGTATTTAAATACAAGTGTTCTCATCCTTGTGACCCTGACCAAAAGCACTCAATCATATTCTCCACAACTGGGACAGGAGAGAAAATATAATGAAAGGCTTATGGGCTGAGGTAAGAGCAGGTAAGATCACTCAGCAGTTTCTCACATGAGCAAAACAGATTTTGACTCGCAGAAGTCATTTTACCGCCAACCAGATCAGGATAGGGTAATGAGAAAGGAAACTATCTTAAAACACCCTCCTTCTACCTGGGCTGAACTTTAACCCTAAATCCTCTACATCCTCTGGAGGAGCTTGAGGGACAAGGGAATGGGAATTTCAGTCATTTTATCACATGTTTTCTGTGGTGCTCCTTCCTCCTCATACTCTCACGCTGCTCCATCATGGGGTCCTACCCACAGGAGAAAGTACTCCAAGAACTTCTCCCACAAGTGCATCCATGGGCTGCAGTCCTTCACTAACTCTTCCAGTGCAGATCCTTCTTTTTCCATATGGCACAGTCTTTCAGGAACAGGTGGTTCCAGTGTGGGCTCCTCTCTCCATATGGCCACACTCCAGTGTGGGCTTCCCATAGGATCAGACTCCTTCGAGCTGCAGATGGATCTCTGCATCCCCAGGGACCTCCATGGGCTGCAGGGGCACAACTGCCTCACTGTGTCTGCACCAGGAGCTGCAGGGGAACCTCAGCTCTGGCATCTGAAGCACCTTCTCCCCTTCCTTTCTCACTGACCTCGGTGTCTGCAGATTTGTTGCTCTCACATATCTCACTGTGCCCTGGCTGCCTCACCACTCAAAGCAGTAGCACTTGAAGCCAGTAGAGATTTCTGTAGTATGAGTAATACTTGCTGCTACCATCTGTAAGTCAAATGTGACTTAAGAGTCTTCAGACTTAATTAAGGAGTTAATACACTAACTTGTTTCCATTCAGATAGTCACATCAAAAGTATTTCAAGTAAATAAAAGAGTTTCCTGCAACAAGAAGTTGATTTTCTTCTGCTCTACTTTTTTGTAACTGATATTCAAAACTAGCAAAACAAATGAAATAGTTTGATATAATGAGTTTGTCAACAATATTCGACAGACAGCTGCAGTCTTCACTGACTAAGCAAACAAAATAGTAAGTCTGGAAGAACAGTAAGCATAGTTGGCGAAGGACTAGATACTAAATATGTATGCTGAGTTCCTAGGTGTGTGGCCATAGCTGTTTTATTGAAATGTGACTGATTCTGATAAGACAAAACATATCTATTTTCCAGTTAAAAAAAACACTAGTAAATTCCAACAGTTTAGTCAAAACAGCTACAGACAAGAAACAAAAATTTGGCAAGTAATTGATTATTGAAATGTGCTTTATGATGCTAGATGAAAACATGGATTTGATTACTTTTTTAATCTTGTTACTTTACAAATTGATCTTGACACTGGCTGGACTGAAGAAACCAATCTTCCACCTCACTGGCTATAAATATGGGCTTGAAGCAGACAAACAGTTCAGAGGTTTTGCTGGTTCCCTTTAGGTTGCTCTTGATTTTCTTATCACATTATATATTTATTCCCTCTTTTACTTTACCAGTGGTACCAGCTACTATAGTTTTCTAAGTTTCATGTGAATGTGTACACTGGTGCTCCTACAGAGAGCAAGAAACTTCCATCACACAGAGGTACGAATGGGCCCAGGTAATGTTTTGTTTTTAATCCAGTTTCTAAAATCAAATGCTAGCTGTGCTTTTGGAGCCATGATTAACAATTCTGATTATTATCTGACACTTCTGCTACTAGTGACCTGCCCAAAGGACCTGTACAATTTTGAAGTAAATAGCCAAGTGTTGTGTCTCAATTTCTGCACCATCTGCAATGCTATATATTCACACTATTTCAGTTGAGATTCAGAATGAATTTATAGCAAACATTCATAACAAGTGCAGTTCACTTGCTTTCACAGCTGCAAGAAATTACATGAAAAAGAGTAAGAATACAGTGTATACTAAAGTTAGCTGAAAAAAATGACAGTGTAGAAGGCTTAAATCAGAAATATATCAGGAAAAATTAACTAAATATAAGAATGAGAAGACTAAAATAGGCGGCTATTCTTACAAAGGCGGCTTGAAAGGAGAAACACAAAGAATAATGCTTAGGAATTTAGAAAACAGCAACCATGGAAATAGTTAAATTTAGACCATGAGATTCAAAACGAAAATGAAGCTTTGACGTTCATGTATGATAATTTATTCTCTGTAAACTTTACAGGAAAACAATGGCTAAAAATGTGTTTAAGCTTAACATTAAAGAGAAGACGAGGAACAAAGCTGAAGCAATTCCTTAGGGAAAAAAGGAAAGTGATATGCAAAGGAAGATATATGTAAGGGAAGATAGATCCAAGGGAAGTAAATCAAGACCTTTGATGTGGTGCTTTTAGTTTGGTGAAGTTCCTCCTTATCCAAGCACATTTGTCATTATTCAAATGACCACTGACATTGTATTGCATGTGACCCCAGAACAGTTCCCTCACTGTAACTGTGTACTTCGGCAGCATATTGGTATGTTCTGTAATTTAATGATACAGCATAATTCAATGTGCCCTGCTTTTCATTTTGCCTGACATATCCACACTGAAGGCAGTCCTTCACAAATCTAACAAGTCTAAATTCCTCAACACATATCCAAACTATTGAAGTTAAGCTACAACAGAAAATTTGAGGTCTGACACAATGTTATTAAAACTTTAGCCAAACAGCAATGTAGTCTAAGTATACTCAAAATTAAGAACATAAAAGCATTGTAGATGAAAATTAACTTTTGCTTTTTAAATCTGATTAACAAACAAAACATGTCTCTCTCTCCTCCCTATTGATCTATAGATATATTGATCCCTATTCATAACAATAACAATATACACATATATATCTATATTGAGAGATTATACAAAACCACAAAGAGTATCACTGTGCAACAAACAGCTAGAATTTAAGCTCACAAGCAAGAAGGAAATTTAACAGAGTCTAGAGATGCTTTTAAGAGTAACAATTATAGAACTGTGTAGTGCATTTTTAAGGACCACCGAAAATGATATTTCTGCATTTTGTTTAGATCTGAAATTGCAAGACACTAGGAATTTCTCTTAAGGCATTTCTAATAACAGAAGAATATGGCAAGGTTTACATTTTTTTAAAAAACACATATATTGTATTGCTTTTATACATAAAAGAAAAGTTACAGAAGGATACACTGGCTTCTTGTTAGAGTTCTTCACACTAGAAAAAATTCTATGCAGGCACATTGATTCTTTTCAATATGAGAGATTTGGCCTGACATGACATTTCAATAAAGTTTAGGTCTCTTCTTTTTTCAGTAAATTCCTTCTATATTGTGTTAGCATTGTAATACCAGGATTTTGTGGACAGATGATGTTTATTTGGATAACAGTTATGAAGATGCAAAAGGCAAGCAGAAGCCGAAGTGTTGTTGTGGTTGCAAGGTTTGGCAGTAAATTTCCTTTTTTTGATACAAAACATGAATTTTCCAAGAACAACAGATCAACCTAACAAGAATTTAGTGTGACAGAAGTGAAGCACATAATCAGGTCTATGACTGAATAACAGAACTAAAACTTACAATTTTTTTCCTTTTGTCTTGTTCTGTGGGAGGTTCCTCATCTTCTGTAGCTTTGGGCTCTTCAAAATGAGACATTAACATGCAGCTAAAAATGGGAACCAGAAGAGTTTTAACATATATTATCGTTAAAAATTATTTTAAAGCACTTTTGAAAACACAGAACAGATAGAGGAGTTTGCTGAAAGTCAGGCAATCTAATCACAAGTAATTTTTTCCTGAGAACAGTAATCTAATGAAGCCTGGAATGCATGTTGTCTGTCACCTCCACCCATGTAACAATCTCAGCTATCCTTCATGGTTTTGCTTAATTTGTGGGTTAAAATGCATTTGTGCACAAAGAAAACAGACTACATGGCTTTAAAATATACAGAAAACCTACTGTTCCTTACAAAAAAATTCCACTCCTTTTCAAGAAAATGCCATACAACCACTCTATACAAAGTCAAAGCGGCTAAACATATACAAAGATTGCAAAGATGTCTCATGGCATTCATGTTTTTCTGTGAGATCTTTGACAAAAGGACCTGAAAACTAGTAAGGACAGTGCTATTCTACAATAAAATCTGCAAGACACTGAAAAAAAGGTTTTAAACTCATTTTTTACCTGCCTCAACTGGCAGGTACCCATATGTAAAAATAACAGCCATATTTTAACTTTTATTTTTGAAATAGGTATAAAACCAGAAATTATGAAAAAAATCCAGTTTAAAAGTCAGAGATTTTCCTGCCTGCTAAAATGATCTGAATGGACTTTATAAAGACATTGATGAAAGCTATCCTTTAGAAAGCATGCCTTTCATTATCTTTACATGCACTATGCTGAAACAATAGACAAATATTCCACCACTTTATCAAACATTTTCCTGGAATTTCTGCCTTAAAAACCAAAACTATTTAAAAAACACTCAGGTGATGACAACTTGTCACCATGTATCAGGTATGATTTAAGACACGAAGGAACATAATTCACATATTATAAAGCACCAAGACAGACGCAGATTATTGTTCATTCTCAGTCCTGCATTACTGTGCATTTTTAATAGGTGCATTCCACTAGCATGTGAAATACTCCATCAACTAAGATGAAGAACCCATTTTAATGTTACTAACTTGAAAAAAAGGTTGTGCTTTTATGTGTTTTTATATGACTTTTTATGAAAATGTTCAGACTTATTCTGTTTACATATTTAGTTCTAGTAACCTGTGTTTAGAGCTGTATGAAACACTTGCTAAACAGCATGGCAAGCAGGGTCAAATACTAACACAGAAGCCATTTTTAATAAAGGGATTAGTTATTTCAAAATAATACATCAAATTGCATATCTCCTCTGCTCACAAATGGCTGCTTGCATCTCAGTTTATTAAAGGAAAAGGAGACAAAACTGTCAATGTCAACATACAAGACAGAAATAACTTTTTCAGACCATCATAAATTTTAGGTACCACAGAATTCCAAACACAAGGACAGGAGAGAATAAAAGAAGAGATGGTAAAATTGGGAAAAATATGAGTATTGGAGAAACAAGTCTTGAGCAAGGGAATGCTCCCCTTTCAGAAAATCTGAGGTTTATAAAGTTCTCTCATAATTATCCCTACAATGTGAAATATGAACACTAGGAAACTGAGCTAAGTGCAATCCCTTTGCAGTGTAAACATTTCCATAACCTGATTAAAATCCAATATAAATCTAAAAAATGACAAGGCTTTTACCACTTCCAAAATCTCACTGCTCTAACTACAACAGTTTCTTTAAATTAATACATTTAAACTGGAATTTTAAAGTGGTTAAGTCACTTAAGCCATTGCCATTGTTTAGCCTTTACAATCTTCCCTGTACATGTTTACCCCACTCTTCATCCTTCAGTGGTCAAGTTCTATAACCTTTCAGCTTTGATCTTTCCATGTTAAACATGCACATAATTTTATTTCCTGCACTACAATAATTAGCTAATATGATAATCAGTGGACATCACATTATCTTTTTTCTGAACCAGTTCAGGCTTAAGCCATTCTTCTTTAGTCTGGAGAGCCACAACAGAGCACATGATTTCAGATGACTGCTCTCACTTTACTTCCAAATGATGTCAAAATATATTATGCAAAAGTCAAAATCTTTCAAACAGCTCTATCAGAACCTGCCAACATAAATATGTCCTTGGTTCAGTGTGACTATATTTTATGAAGTAAAAACAATGCCCAGACTTCAGAAAAGTAGTGACAAGCTCTACAAGCCTTCAGGCTTAAAACATGAAATGAACTAGGATAAAGTTGAGAACTATTTTCAACAAGTACCAGCAAAGCAACATGTTTAGAAATAGAAGGGCTCTGCAATGTTTTCTCTAACAGTAAACAAAACACAGTGCCAGACATTGTGCATATTCCCAGACTTTGGACTTACATCTTCTTTACTAAGAGTTTGGTGATACTACTTTGGCAAGAAATTCTTAGGCATAGTTCAGGCTCAGTGTGAGTGTGGACTGCTCTGAACACATAGTTGTGTGCATACCACCTGTTTTAAGTGGAGAAGAACTTAATAGATTGCATTCTGGCTGTTCTGTGCCACCTAGTTTCAGTGGCAGTAAACATCCCCTTAAGCAGTAAATTAATTAGTTCAGACAGAGTCTGTTCAATCACCACGTAACGATCTGAAAGAAAATGCTTGATTCTTAGCATCAGAGCATCAGTAAATTCTGTTCTTACAACTCTCCATTCTAAAAGTAAGTAATCATTACAGAGATAAAAATGACATTAGGATGTCTGCCCAAAAAATATCTTACTATTCATTAGGTTGGCTTTATTCTCCCCCAGCTTTGATAGGCTACAACCAGTAACCAGGGAACCATCAGAAGATGAATGAGTGTGGTGCTGGGTGGCAGAAGACTCTGGACACCTCCAACATCCACCTTCCTGCCACAGGCAAGCTCCAACTCCTAGCTCGGGAAACTTTTGAGATATATTCTGTAGCAGTATATGTGTTACATGGAACAACTGAAGAACTCTTCTTGTGGGATATGCTGTTAAGTTCTTCAAGCTGTGAAATATTGTACACTAGGTAAACTCACATGAGGTTCATGTCACATTCAAAGAAACTCTGAACTACCCCGAGCAAGGGTGGTCCTTAATAATAGACATGATTGTTGTATTGAAATTTTAGATGTAACATTCAAGTAAGCAAAAAGCAAATCTAAGCATATGAATGTTTTAAGACATCATTAAGTAGATAACTTAATGAACAATATAAATTTATACTGTCATTTTAAGACCTCTTTCTCCATTGCAAATATTTTCTTTTAAGACCAAAAGCTGTGTCTTCCTAAAACACTCACTCTTGAGGAAAATAGATCTCTTAACAAGCATGTCTTAACTGCCTAAAGATTTTTCAAATTAAAATACTTCATATAAAACAATACTACTACTGTTAAACCCTGTTTAAATTAGATTTTCCGCTTACTCTTTGTATGTTCCTGTTTCAGAATCTTCAGTCATAACATCATTCAGTCCTTCCACTGAAATGTTGATGATACCACAAAATTTATCTTGGATAACACTGTAAAAGAACAAAATTTATTTTGGATAACATTGGAAAAGAACAGGAAAGTGACTTAGCTAAAGGAACTGCACAGGAAATTTGCTCAATTGTAGAGTACATTTATTGAGAGGCATTTTCCTTGCTTACTGCTCAGCTGAGCATGTTATCAAGCAGCTAATTCAATATATTTTTTATTACAAAAAGGCTTCAAAATATACAAGAAACATTATTTTAAATATAACAGAACTTAGTATGTCACTGAAAACCTAGAAGTAATTGCAAATGAACAGAAGAAAATACACATTAGCAATGTCCTTGACATTAGGAGTCAAGAACTGAGTGGGAAGAGCATGCTCCTGCCAGCAATGAAGAGAGTAGTGGCTTCTATTCCCAACACATTTACAACTTTTCTACCATCACTATTCAATGCATAAACCTACACAACCCCCTGAGCAATGGCTGCTTGTAAAGAAGGTACACTCCCCTACCTACTTACCTGAATTTCTTCACCCTCCTAGGTAGCCGGCTCCCCAGAGTGGGTGGAAAAAACCTGCAACCAGTTCTGCAAGAATGTGACTTTCCTGACTGTGCAGAGAAAGGGCAACAGGATTTATCTGTTTAAACACAGACACCTTCTGCCATTTGACACATAAAGCTATTTAAGACTAATGCAAAGGGCTGGTAGATATCACTTGGGAGTTAAAAGGCACGAGTAGCTTTACTCAGCATGACCTGAGGGCCTGACTAGATAGGCCCACAATGCCCAAAATGACACTGAACACATTTACACTGGCCCCTGCCTTGACAAAGGACTTGCTGGTAGGATAAGGGCGTTAAGAACATGATCTCCCCTTGACAGACATAGTAGCAGACACCTGCTCCTAGTTAACAGAGAGCAGCCAGTTGCTGCTTCTGCTCCATTTCCTGCTGCTGTGGATCTAATGCCAAAGACATGCTATTGTGGAACACGGGTTCTCAGACTCCTACTCCATGAACCGCGACAGTGTGACGACAAACTGCAAGTGAAAAGATGTTCATCTCAGGAATACCCCTAGCTACATGCAGCAAAGAAAGAGAAAGGACCTAACTGGCGATCATAAACTACAACACTTTTCCTAGGACTGCCACTGACTGAAGTACTTTATTGCTCCCTGTTCGGAATGTCAGGCTTAACTCTTCCAAAAAGATGCTGCTGATGCTGCTCCCTAAGAGGCAGAGGCAGAAGCAGACACATTCCATTTATTTACAGGCACTGAGCATGAGCATATACTGTACTTTGATTATAGTTGATCATTGTTTTAACACAGACAAATCTGTTTCCTAATATTCTATCATTTGCTTTCCTTATTTGGGGTGAAAACTGAAGACATGGACGAACTATAGTCCCTTACACAATAGGAACTGCTTTTGAAAAGTTTCTTATCAGATACACAACAAAATTTTACACATATGACAAATAGTTAAATAGCAATAGATACTTTGGAAAAAATGGTTATCAAGTTAGAATACTAAGCATAGAAAGTATTTCTTTTATGTTTGTTTTGATAAAACTGTAATCTCATTCATGATCCTCTCTTTCAAAGGGATTAGTTTTTGTTCCCTTTTTAAAATCCAGCTACTGTTGTATGCCAGAATCTGCAGTGTATTTTGTATCATCAGTCTTGAAACTCTTGAATTCCACAAAATTAGAACTGACATGATTTCTACTGCCTGATTGCCAGCTATGCATTTTAAAAGACATTTATTCCTTTGCCAAAAGGCTTCCCCATCACATTCAGAACAGCAAAACATTACATGTTGTGAGACTGAATCTCTGTTAGGTTCTGCAGACAGCAAGCAAACAACCTACTGACCTCTCAGCACAGCCCAGAAAGTCAACAGTGTCTCAGTCACTTTCACAATGAGCCCTCTGAGACAGAGCAGGTTTCTTCACCAAGTCAAAGGTCCTGCCTAGCACACCATTAAGACTCTTCAGCCTCATCCTTGTTTTTGAAACACATCTCTAAGAAAATGCCTAAAACAGTTAATATTTTCCAACATGAGTAAGGTTAGTATTTCCCAACAAGCTGCCCTCAGATTCATGTCAATAGTAGATAGGGAGCATTCAATGGAGAAAAATGTGAGCCCTGGAGAAGTAAACTATGCCCTGTTCATACACACTATTTAATTAATAATACAGGATGCTGTCCAACACCTGTATTATTTCTTCTTTCCAAGTTGCATGAATCCCAGAATGGATTGGGTTGAAAGCGAGGTCACCTAGTTCTGACTCTGCTGCCATAGGCAGGTCACCTTCAATGGACCAGGCTGCTCAAAGCCGCAGCCAACCTAGTCCTAAACACTTTCAGGGATGGAGCATCCACAGCTTCTCTGGGCAACCCAGTGCCTTATCACCGTCACAGTAAAGAATTTCTTCCTAAAATCTAATCAAAGCCTACTCTCGCCTTTAAGCCATTCCCCCTTGTCCTGTCACTACACTTTCTGATGAACAGTCCCTCTCTGGCTTCCCTGCAGGCCCTTTCAGAGACTGGAAGGTTGAAGTCAGGTCTCCACACAACATTCTCTTCTCCAGGCTGAACTGTCACAACTTTCTCAGCCTGTCTTCATAGGGGAAGTGCTCCACTCCTCTCATCAACTTTGCGGTCCCTGGACTTGCTCCTGGAGTATCAGGTCCTTCTTGCATTAAGGGCCCCAGAGCAGGATGCAGCACTCCAGCTGGGGTCTCATCAGCACAGAGCAGCAAAAATATTGCTCTTGATAATTAACACAAAAGGTCATAAGGAAATCACTAGTTTCTTTGAAAGAATATTCCTATTTTATGACATAAATGAGAAATAGTATTTCACTTCTTTAGTGGAAGATTCATGAGAAGTTTTGGGTTTTTTAAGGAAAAAAAAGAACATACAGCACCTTTCAAAATGTAATTTGCTTGAAGCTTTCAGTAAATATAATACCTTTTCTTTTCTCTGCTTTTTCTCCCCTTTAAATGGGACATACAGTTTCTTTCTACCAAAGACCCACTGAAATATTTACCAAGTATGGAACCATTGAACAGTGTGACTATTTCTAGAAACACAAGACACATGCTGGTGAAAAATAAAGATACCGAAGACTCACGCTTTTAAAAAAGAAACCACAAAGCTCAGTGGCAATATAAAATCCATCAGGCCTTATTTTCATAGATAAGAAAGCATGCCATGCCACTCAAAGTAATACCTTTTTCAAAGAGACTAAAATTAGCCTGCTTATTTAAAGAAATAATTAGAAAATTCATGAGTGGATTTAAAGAAGACAAATGCTGCATTCAGATGAATTTTCAGAACAGGACAGTTAGTATGTTTCATACTAAAATCTTAAACCTGGAGGAAGGCACCATTTAAGCAGCTCCCCCATTGAATTGCATAGAATCCAGATTAGCAATGAAACAAACACAACCATCAGGCTATAACTGGTTTTATATCTACCCAATCTTCCTAAATTATTGGCACAAAAAGTGTTTTGGTATGCAGCAAAAGTAAAAGGCCCACAATTAGTACCTAAAACACTTCATAATCCAGTTTCAAAGATATAAGCACTACTTGTTGGGTTTTTTAAGACAGAGCAGGTATTTTATGCTACCTGTTAATAAAATTCACCTTACCAGTAGTAAACAAAATTTAGAATTCAGGGCAGCTTCCATAAAAATAATCTCAAAACTTCTATTTCGAAGTTTGCCTAAGTTTTTAAATAAAAGAATAAAAGCTTTGCAAAGGACAGAACAGACCCCATCTGTTCTGAAAATAAAAGACATACTTTGGTTTTTTTCATTCTGTTTATAATTTCTAATGCACACAGCTATCTATACAACTTATTATCCTGAGGTTTTACGTGAAAATTTCTAATTTTTACTTCACTTACATAGCCAACTACTGGAGACAAAACTCTGTCATCATGTTAGAAACATGTCCTTACATATTTTTAGTGGTGCTTAAATAAAATGGACCCCATATCTACTTTGCATATCCCTCAGAGAATGAGAAAAAAATCTATGAGAAAAAATACTTTTTCAGAGATAAAAGAAGATAAACATTTCTGCTCTTCTACATTCACCAGGATGATGCAAACACCAGGAAGAGTTTGATTTCATATCTTTACTAGTTTACATATTGAGCAAGCTAAATTAATTCTTTTTTCTTATCTCATTAGCCAAGGAAAGAGGTGGAGTGGGACAAGCAGAGATTACTCTGCACATACTGTGAGTGACGTAAATGATTGTTACACACATACAGACGCACCCCCTTAGGAGCTGCACAGTTCTAGGGAGGTCCTAAAGTAGTGAAGTAGCAGCTACGACAGTATTTCCAGTCAGTCCTATGACTGACCATAAACCTGATCTTCATGAAGCACCACTTTGCTTCATGAGGGCAGATTTCACTAAGGCTTCTAATTATTCCCTAGTGATTTTAATTGACATATGAACCACATGTGTACATTAAAAGGGTGGCTTCCTCAAGTGAACATTTAAATACAGAAGATACTGGCTGCTAAAGAAAGGCATTTCCCTCACAACTGCATAATAAATCTCTCAGTGCCTGTTAGTCTAATCCCTGTGTTGGCAAACTGGTAATTCGAGGATGTCTCCACTCCAAAGGATGGCTTTTCAATGGCTCTAACACTCTGCTGCACAAACAGCTGTGACACAACACTGCAGTCCAACAACTATAATGGAAGGAGAACAGCAATATTGAAAATTGAGAGTTAAACTTCGAAGAGAATGCTATATAGATGGATCTATTTTACTCTCTCTGTTGGGGTTGAGGCTGACTAGAGATAAAATATGTATATTTTACTAATATGAAATCTTTTCCTTACATGAAAGTTTCCTTTCATGTTCCCCCACTACAGATGGTGAGAGGCATACCTGGTAAACAACTCCCACAGTAGCTTGTCACTGAAAAAGATGCACCTATAGAGAGAACCTTCTCATGCCTTTCTGTAAAGAGCAGCTGTGGAAATCAGAACCTAAAAATAACAGAGCTGCTCCCTGCCAGAATTGAGGAATTAGGGTTATTCAGTTTTTAACCTTTGTGCACTACCAAAACTCCTCTGTAAAAAAGGCATAGCAGCATTTCTAGCAGGAGAAACTTAACTAGTTTCTACTGCATTTGAAGGTCCACTATTTCTGAAGGTGTTCACATAAAATTAAAAATTAAAAAATATAGCACATAAAATTGCGGAACCTACTATGTGCAATCATTGTGCAGTTGTTACTAAGTGAAAACAAAATTAATATTTATCAGAACGAATTATGTAGGAGAGACAGAAGGTAACAAAAATGAGTTGAAGAGAAAGAGGCTCTGGAGAGAAAGTGGATTAGCCCTCTGGAGAAAGGTGCATAAATTACAGCCAGTGTTTTCCCTTCTTAAAAGCATTTGCCCATTATATTTAACACCTGATCTTAAGTTAGAAAATTATTTTAAAAAATAGTTTCTACTCAAGCAATACTAACAGTTTAAGCTTTTGTCCAAGAAGCTGAATTGTGTGTTCCCTAGAAGTATTTGATCTATGATACAATAATTACAGACAAATACAGTATTATTTCATTACACTAATAACAAACAATAATGAGTCATACTGCACTTTCACACCACTTAGTGCAGTCAAAATTTATATGTGTCCTGGTAGCAGAAAATAGATTTTTTTTTTCCCCTGCTGGAAAAGAACTGCAGATGGACAAACAGGATGACCGGGACCCACACAGCCAGAGTTACACCAGCAGAAAGAGAGAGGGGAGAGAACAAGAATGCTGAGGGCAGCTCTTGCTTGGCTGGAGAATGCAACAGGCTCCGGGCTAGAGCCTGCAACAGCAATATGCTTCTACACAATTTAAATCAACACCATGGAGGAAAGTCCATCAAAGCATTGTTCCCCACTTTTTCCTTAAGGAAAATGGTCTAGCTGTAAACTGTGTAACTTAAAAACATGGCTGAAATCTCTAGGGCACATGCCTGTACAAGAAAAACAGCATCTACAAAACTAAGTAGATTTTACAACATTGGACTATTCGGCATATAGTTTTATGAGATTTAATTCCAGAATAAAGTTTGAATTATTGAAGTAACAGAAAAACAAAAATCACAGAAATTCAGGTTGAAAATAAAGCTACAGCATACTAGACATAACCTGACAACAACAGAACACCAACATTTGAACTAGAAATAAAAAGATTTATGCAAACTATAAAGGAAACTATCCCTATTTTGAAGATGAAGCTTTAACTAAGAAACACATATCTTGACCTGACACCTCCAATATAAACCAAACATGTAATGTGTTCAGCTATTAATTTAGCATTATGTACTTACAATGTAGTGTATTTCTTCAATTTGTACCTCTTATCTAGCTAAAAAGTCCCTAAAAATATTACCACATAGATGACATAGATGATCTTTTATTGAGGATAATTAACCAGCTCTATTACTTTAGACATAATAAATTGATCATTACACTTTAGCAAATTTCAAGAGCATTTTGTTATTCTTAATTCCAATTTGGGGTACTTCATAAAGCGATACAGATACATGCTAATAAAAAAATCACTTTAATATATACATTATACAGACAGAACACACAACTTTGTATATACAATATGCTATAGGTATAAATAGAATTTGAAATTTTTCTCTTACTCAAGAGTTTGAACATACTAACTGTAAATGTGCTCTTCCCCCCCTGTGCTTATTTAATAGAGGAAGAGTAGAAACTCTATTACAATAAACACATAAAACACCCTTTTCTGATTCCCCAAGATTTCTTGGCTTCGTGATCCTACTAAGAACTGATGTTTGCTTGCTGCACAATAGCTATGGAATTTCTATAGGAACTTACATCATTAAGTATGGCAAAATAAATTAAAGTGTACTTTATACTACATGTGACCTTGAGCATAGGTGAACAATTACTACAAACAGGGACTGAGGCTAATTAACTTATCCATGTTAGATTGAAATGACATGTAATGAAATAATCAAGAAATTTCAAAACATTCAATAAGCAATTGTTAATGCAGAACCCAAATTGCCATTTTCCACAGTTCTATTAAGCAGTTGATTTTAATTGGTAGAGGTATTTTTACATAATCAAGTCTTGATTTCTTGACCTTTCATATCACAGCTAACACCAAATCAAATGAGATAAATTACAATGATGAATGTTCAAACAAGATGACCTGTGCCTGACTTTCGGATACTGTTCGCTTGAGCAGCCTTATTTGGTCCAGTTCTGAATGTTCCACTGATTTCCGAGTTAGAGACTGCACTGAGTCAGTTATGTTGTATCTGCCAGGCTGATAAAAGCCATAATATTCTATACTCTTTTCCCCTGAGTTTTCCAGCACCTTTAGTTTTTGCCTAAACTGAATAATTTTACAGGTTAAGAACAGGATAACAGCACAAGCTAGAATGAAAAAGGCTAGTAAAATATCAAAAGCTTGATTCAGCTTTTCAACCTGTTGTGTACAAATCAGGGTTGTTTTTAATGATACAGGAGCAGGATCTGTTGTAAACAACCATTCTTCTTCTACATTTGCATTAGTAGGCATAATTTTTGCTGGAATTTGCACTGGTAATGTTGATAACACTGTAGCTGCCTGTGATGGCACTTCAACAGCATATTCCTGATAAGGCAATGGGGTAGAAGATGTAGCTGCAGTTCCCTCCCAGAAACCAATATACTTAGTTTCTGCAGTGACAAACTGCTCCAATGTGTTGTGCCTGTTCCCTTTATGCCAGGCCATCAGCAGAGTGGTAGCGCTGTGATGCACCCCAACAGATCCCAGACCTGGGGCAGAGCCCGGGCTGGCAGTGGGGCCAATGCAGTTTGAAAACCAAGCCCATTTCATATAATGCAAAGGTCTACCACGCATACTCGGAGGATGCTGGCAATGGATTTTTGCAGAAACAGAAGATGATGCTAGCCATTTAAGTAATGTAAGCATTTTGCAGCTGCAGTTCCAAGGATTAGAATGTACCTGCAGATGAGTTAAAGACACTAAGGGCTTGAGCACTTCAGGTTCTAACTCTGTGATATTGTTAAATGCTAAATTGAGTACTTTAAGTGACCGCCCCATTTCTTCAAAGGTACCATTGCCAATACTGGCTATTTTATTTCTGTCTAGCTGTAAATACATTAAATTGGTCAATAAGGTAAAAGTGCTGGAATTTATAGTTTCTAAATCATTATAACTTAAGATTAGCTGGCTAAGGTTGTTTAATCCAAAAAATCCATTTAGAGCAACACATTTTAGCTTGACATTTTTCAAAGACAGATATTTAAGCTTATTAAGTCCCTTAAATGCAAAAGGCTGAATTGATCCAATGGGATTGTGAGACAAAGAAAGTCTTTCAAGATTTTTGAGCCTTCCAATGGCCTTTGATGGCACAAGTGGTAAGTTGTTACCTTCAAGAAACAAATATGTAAGATTTTCAAGATGATGAAATGCTGCATCTGATATCCGTGAAATCTTATTATTTGCTAGGTTTAGTGTTTGGAGACTTATCATTCCCCAGAAAGTCCCACTTCCAAGGACACTGAGACGATTTCTTTGAAGTGTTAAATATCTAACAGAAAGAAGATCACTAAATAATCCTCTGGGAAGAAAAGCTATTTGATTATTCTGAAGGTATAAACAATGAAGATTGGAAAGGCCTTCAAAGATTCCTGGATCCAGGCGTTTAATATGATTGCTATTTAGATGCAAGTAGCACAGTTTGGGGAGTTCCACAAAAGCTTTTGGGTGCACATACAAAATACTGGAATTATCCATGTAGAGTGCAGCAAGCTTCAGAAAGCCTCTTAGATCATTTGGAGTGACATGTGATATATTATTCCCACTGAGGTAAACAAGAATTGTTGTTTTAGGAAGGTTCCAAGGGATGCTCGAAAGCCCTGCATTACGACAGCTAACTTGTCTCCCTGTGCAGAGCTGACAAGCAGATGGACAGCCAAAAGCCTCCTTCTGGAGCAGCAACCAAAGAAAACAATTAAATATATACAGGAATGCTCCTGGGCAGGGTGAAGAACTTTGCAGAACACACATATCCCTGTCTTTGGCCTTCTTAGTCCTCTCTGACTTCACTAGTAGAGATAAAAAAAAGTATATAAATATTATTAATTCAAATATATTTACTATATATATAAATAATTAATACTTATTTGAATCTATGTGTACAGCCTTGAAAATATTAGCATTACTCTCAAAATTGGTACTTTACATATTATTCTTTCATGTCAAAGAAAGAGTTTAGAACTCCAACTTACTAACTGGACTTCATTGCAAAAGATTTTTCAAAGTAAATGCACAGTTACATAAATATACCACTAACGTAGCCAGAAAATATTTAATTGGCTGTAGCATAAAAGTATCTAAGCTGCCAAAATAACAGCTTCTATTAATTTAAGAATACTATATATTCTCTACTTACCATCACTAAGAAATATTTCAAAAGCATTCAAGTAGAAATGCCAACTGCAAACAAGTTTTACTGGCAGATCATTTACAATTTGAATTTTACTTTTATAAAGCTGAGTTACATTTGAAAGAAATAGAAGCACTTCCTTACCCCAAATCTGAAGTTCATTATTTCCGTTATTTTGCTATTTGCAATCCACTAGATTATGTTATAAACTGACCAACCACACTCATCTGGGAAACCTTGGTAAAGGCAGTATTGCTGTGTACTACAGCACTCACATTTTTGCCCCAGGATTTGCAACAGTTTGCTCAGGAAACTAAGAAAGAAGTGCCTGAAGTCAGGTTGCCATGGATACAGGAAACCCTGGGACAGGAAGCCATTTTATCTGTGCTTCAGAAGTATTGTTAGAAAGGAAATCTCAATGATTTGTTTCTAGAAAACCAAGAACTATCTTAGTCTGTAACTGCTGGGTTTTGTTGTTTGGGGATTTTTTGGTTCTTTTTCTGTTTTGCCTTTTTTTTTTTAATCCACTGATTAAACTAGGAGAGCTTAAAAGAGTATTATCTTAGGTCTAACTTTCAGAAAAAAGCACAACTATTTGTAACAGCACTATTGCATTACCTGTAACTCCCTTGTCTTTCAGCCAGAACCTGAAATGCTTTATTAAATTCATAGCAACGCTTACACCGTTCCCTGTCTACAGAGCCAAACTGCTGCCACATGCACACACATTCCAGTGGTCTGGACGAGAGGGAAAAGAAACAATCTGGAGGGAAGAGCCCAGAGTCTCCTGCTCTCTGACAAGGCACAATCTGCCAGCAATCCCAGAGAAACCTATGAAATCCTAGGATATGAGACCCACATGTTGTGGCACTAAGCTGCTATGTACTTGTATTTCCGACCTGACCCAAACACTAAGTCTCACTTTAGGCCACCCTTTGAAAACCAAATTTATCCACAGAGGACTATGAGATGGTTTCTTGTTCTGAGAGCCACACCTTTCATGCACAGCTTTCATTTCCTGCAGTGTCCCCTGTGCACAAAAAGACTACATGGGCTATAAATATCCCTCTGCTTAAGGACCGGAGATTACACCCTCAGTTTATCCACCACAGGCAAGAAATACTTGCAAAGCTCAGTCACATCATCAAAGGGGGAAAGGGGAGATTAAGCCTGCAAATAGCAACATAACTAAAACCCCATGATTTTACTGCAACGAAACCTTCTGCTCAGCAAAAGAAAGATGACAAAGCCCATCAGTAGCCACAGACAAAAAAAGAGGCACAACAGCAGGCGAATCAAGTCCCTCCAGCTACAGTGATCTCACACAGGAAGCGTGAGTTCACGTAAGGAGTGAAATGTAACCCAAATGTCTTTGTCTATATAATCCAATCTGAAATGCAGGACACACATTAGAAAAGGAAGCAGAATAGACAAAGACAGAATAGACGAGAAAGCTTTTGGAGAAGCTTTCTTCCAAATATATAGTTTAAAATAAGAAATAAAATAAGTAAGTAAAATTGGTCCATGGGCCATTTTAGACAAAGCCTGTATCAGTTACAATCCACAATTAGAACTGCATTTGTTTCTTTTTTTCTGAGACCAATAGAGCAATAGGAAAACTAATTTTTCTTTAGATTTGAATATTTATTTTCACATTTATATTTTTTCACAGTGTTTAACATAATTGTTAACATTATGAGAAAAGTAAAATAAAATATCATGTCATTTACTTAAAGGGAAAACACCATATAATCCATAGGAACTATGGTGAAGCATCCTGGATGTGGGGGACAGAACAGTAAAAGTAAAGGATAAAGATTATCAACAGAATCACATGAGGGGAAAATCAGAGACAGGCAAAAAATGGAAAGTGAATTCAAACAGGAAATTATGTTCTACCTAGACTTCACTGCCTATAGTCCCTTTATATTGAAACGTATATGTGTAAAAAAAACCCAAACAAAAAAAAATTATTCTTCCAAGGTGTGCTGTATGAAACAACCCTTTATAGCTACAAAAAGTAAGTAAAATTAAAAAAAAAATTTTAAAAGGCAAATATTCATAGAGCTCTCTTTTTGAAAATGTCAGAAGCAAAACATTTTGAAAAACTAAAGCAATTAATGAAGCTCTATGCTGTATCAGATAGCATGAAAATTTAGAGGAACCAGTAGAGCAGTGACCAGATAAAATAAAAGAAAGTTGATGACCAGTAACTATATTGGCTAAATGTATCTGTGCTGTGGTCTTGCACTGAAAGTACCTTATGAATATTCACAAAATTTTTGCTTGAATCCTAGCTCCACTGCGGTTCTGACCACACTAAGGACTCTTCTGATAGTTGAATCCCATGCCCAAAACGGGAAAAAAATCTTAATCCAGGTCATGGCTCCTTCCATTCTGTACTAGGAAGTCTAGAGAAGTCCTGCTTTACACTTTATCAATACTGCACCCGAAGGCCTGCAGATCTGACTGCAATGTATTTTAGAGTTATTATTTCATTAATACTACATATTGTTTAAGTATATGAAAGCAGCATCTGTTAAGAACAAGATGCAAAATTATGTGCCACATAACTGATACCATTTTGGGGGAAACCATAAAAAAGGCTAGGTGGGATACATGCATAACTTGAATCACCATTTGTCATAGTGGCTCATACTTGGACAATAAAATCTATTACTTTTTGAAAACTACGAAAAAACCCAGGAAACACTAACAAGCTTAGGCTGCTCTCATATTTCATTCACTGCAAATTTTCTTCTGCAGAGAGAGCACTACTAAGTTTGTACCTGGATACAGCATCACATGGTAAGAGAAAGTTATTTTTGAACCCACAAGTGAATTCCTTCTTAATATATTAATTTGATGAAGTTACTAATGCTATTGACTTTTTAACATTAAAATCTAGTTCAGCTAAGACTCCTTGTAAATACAAGCATGAAGCCTGAGTAAAAGCAATTTGTCAAATTGGGCTTAAAATAACAGGTCAAAGTAACTGAAAGAACATACGAGCACTTCACCCATGTTACATTAAAGCCAATATAATGAATATTAGGTGGCACAAACTAGTCATCCAAATCCCACTTACATACAGCTGAAAACATGCAAGAAGTTCAAAAACAGGGTCTAAAGTCAATTTTTGAGAAGGGATTTCATTCTCATAATTACTACAAAATTCTGTTAAAGCCCACAAATGAGGACAAACAATTTTTAGCACTGTAATTATTCATTTAAGCTTATTAGAGTGAAAATATTTATTGCTGTCCCATTATGTATTTAGCAACCATCTGCTCTTGCAGGGCTTCCTTCCTTATATTCTCCACAAGTAGGCTATGGTACAACTTTATTTTTTCAAATCCCTGCTTCCTTCTGCCCACATCATCTCTAGATATGATCCCAAATCAAAGCAATTCAGAAACTAAACTACTGCTTAGGTAGCACAGACATCAACATTTAATTAACATCCAGCAGGCAGGTGAACTGTTGACACCTTATTAACTTATCAGATCCCAAAACACTTTTCTGTTTTTCTCATTATCTAGTTTACAGAAACATTTCTGACTGTTTCAAATATTGCAGATTCCTTCTAGGATTTGATGTTTCTGTTTCAGTAAGAATCCTGACGTGCTACTGCATTTATCAAAAATTTCTCTCTTCCACAGTGTAAAAAAACAAAATTATTTTTCCCATTGAGGATATGAAAATAAGTTTCCATTCCATAAACCTAATCTGACCTTAGACTCCAGTAAAATAATATGACAGAAAGCTCTCATGAAACTAAAAGCTCACTTTGAGAAAATAGTTTATTCTCTTTATTCAGAAATCTAATTCTTCTATGGAGCAACCACTAAGTTTGTGAACAAAACAATAATATAAAACAAGCTGGCCATGAATGTAACATGCAGATGTGATATAGTGATAATAACACTACAGCTTTAGCCTTTCCTTTTCACTGCAATATTTAGCAATTTTGTTCAAACTATAAAAGCATTAATGTACTCAATATGAATGCAATTCAAACCAAAAGGTCCAAAGAACTCAAATTAATTTCCCAAATTTCAACTTCTAGAAATTTAATCAAAACTAAATATAATTCCAAAACCACACTCTGCCTGCTAGTTTAGGAGACAGGATGGGCATACACTTGGCATTAACAACTGATAGCTCCAAATATTCAACAGAGAAAACTTCAACAGTTCCTAACAACTACTACAGAAAATACTCACACACAAAATAAAAAAGCTGTTTCTTAAAAATACAAGTTTCTTGAAATTTGGGCATTTTTTTAATATCAAAACCTGATGTTTTGTTTTAAACATTCACTTTCTCATTAAACTGTTTGAATATGAAACATTATTTTTCAAGACAGTACTTATTTGCAGAAGGTCCTGTAGTGACATGGGTTGTGGTGTTTATCACTTCTGGTATCTTATCATAATAGTCTGGCACTGTTAAAGAAAGTCACTGAAAAATCTCAGCTACTCTCTGGCAGTCTCAAATTTCACAGAGTATAGCACAGAGAGATAAGCAGATATACCAAAATGGCTCAAACACATACAGGCGCAAAACCAGCTGTAAATCTATGTTTTGGGTTTGGGATTTTTTTTTTTTTTTTTACTTTTGTTACAATCTTGTGATATTTACACATTTTTAGTAAAATGCTATACTTCCGTCACTACTTATTCAGTATCTAATTTGCAAACATGTAAACCATACATTGCAAAGAGTTTGAAGGAAGCTAGTTAGTCTGTTATCTTTTGCTTTTATATAATTAAAATCTTAAATCTTAGGGTAAATCATAGTTAGAATAGTTTTAGGAAAGAGTTCTGAAATATTTTATATAGGCCATAAACAAAACCAAGATATCAGCAGCAACCAAACCCTTATGACTGTAGGTTATTTTTTTTTGCAGCAGTTTAGATGCAATTAATGACATAATTTCTTGCTATCCCTTGGTACATTTTTCCTTGAAATTAAGGCTTAAGGGTCTTAGGGGAAAAGATGATATGCTCCTGACCAGTCCACACTAGCTATCAAGTGTAGGAGAAAATTTAATGGAGACCGTGAACAAGGAAAGTTTAATGAGTGCATCCTTTTGCCAATGCCATAATGTGACATGCAATTAAAGAAGTTGGCGGTGCCTTGTGTAACCTTCTGAATTATGCAGACTCTGATAGTCAGACTAAGACCAAAGCCACATTTTTCACTCTTATCATTAAAATTGCACCGTTACCTGTCAGGCAAGCTAAATAAATCCAAGGCCAAACACTGATGACAACTGCAAAATCATATTTTAAAGAGCTCCTTTAAATGCTAATAGACTGTTAGAGGCGTGGGTGAGCATTCCTTTAACTAGAGGGATTAAAAAAATGGAGGGGAAGATAAAATAGCTTCTAAGTATCATCCCTATAAAGAAAGGAGGATGTACAAGTAATTATGTAAGAAATTCTGACTTTATAAATGAGGACATAATGATCATGAGGAGAGCATGACATTTTATTAGGCACTTTCTTGCTATTTAACTAACATTACATATAGACAACTTTTTGAGAAAAAAATTAAAATTTCTAAGTAATTTTAACAAATGACAGAGGCAAAACTCTATAATAATCTAATGAAGATTTATAATTGCATACTGTAAGTGCTTACACTCACAAAATGCCAATTACCTAACTGGCAGAACTCATACTGGCTGACATATCAGACTTGATACACAATGAGAAAAAGCAGACATTTATTTACATAAAGACTAGAAAGCTGGGGAACCTCTTAACTCCTTCCCCACAATACATACACATACTCAACTCAAAGGGGTAAAATGAAAACTACTCATGTACCAGAAATCAAAATGAAGAATGATAAATTAAAATACTTCATATTTTAACCTCAGGAAAGTCTCCTTTACTTCAGAATGGCACCACTCTACACAGGTAGTATGACCAAAAATGAGCCTATCCTCAAGGACCACAATTTGGGGCCTGTTTTGGAAAGCACTGACTGAGTAAAAGTAAACATGGCAAATCTCCCATTCAAGAGTGACAGACATGGAAATAACACTCGCCTGCAGAAGGAGAGAGCTTAGCTTTCAACATGGTGTCAAATGCTACCCATGGGTACAGTCAGGCACCACCCCAAACAAGGCTGATCATTGACACTATAATCCTCCCAAAATATGTTTCTGTTTTCTTATTAGAGAAGAAATGTTCCTATCATTCTTTACCATCTTTCAGTGTTGCGTTCACTAAAATACACACAACTGTAGGAATAAAAAAGATACCTACTTTGCTAAATAAATCATTAAAAGCTTTTAATCGCTCCAAAGAAGGACATTCCAAAACACTGTAATACTGACATTATACTGCAGAAAGCAAGCTAATTATTTCCAGATAGATAGATATGGGTAGAAAAAGGGGCCATAGTACTATTTTAGCCTCTTTGGCATCAGGAACTACAAAGGATGCTGAAGAGCTCAAAATGCAGAACCCTAGATAGTGGTGGAGGCCCAAACATTTTCCACAACAAATAAGAGGTAGAATGCTGCTACTGACCGTATTTACTAGTCACTACTTTAGGGCCTAAGGGCACATTTAATAAAACTCAACTTAGCCTTGAAGAGTACTCTTGCAGCTGTATGTTCATGAAGCAACCATTAAGGTTGTAGACAAGCACAAATGACCGAATACAACAATAGCAAAATCACAACACTTGTGAATTTGCTCATCCAGGTTGCTGGCACACCTCATGTCTCACACTCAAGCTTAAATACAATTTTTCTCCAAAAAACTTCAAGTCCTTGGATGTTTTTCAAAAAGCCATTCCTTTTAGAGCTCCTGTGTGTCTATCCACACTTTCCACATGTACTTAACATGGAGACACTCACTCCTCAAGTGCATCCTTACTGCCTGAATGTTATTGGTCCTCACTGTTATATACAGCAATTTAAACACAGAAGTCTTCAACCTATTTTATGAAATAGTAAGATTTTTTTAATAAATTAATGAGAATGCACATGGATGGATGAGTGATAAACAGGCAGTAAGAATACAAAATACAGAAAATATTGCCAATACACATATCTGTCAAACACCAAAAAACATGCTAACATTAACTGAATAGTAAAAGCAGACAATTATATAGCATTTAATTTGGGCAAACTACTAAGTAATACCAGGAAATTACTGTTCCGTGAAAAGGTGCTGCAACACACTAATCAGGAAAGTAGCAGTTATTGTTCCTTTTTTAATATAAATTTCTAACCACTAACACAATGTGCAGCTGTGGGAAGATAAACAGGATGCTAGATTGAAGGACATGCACACATGATTCAAATGCAGCACTACTGTTGATACCAAAAGCATGCTATTACGTCTGTCTCTGGATGGTACTGCCTAGATGAGAAAATTAGTGTGGCTAACAATTTGTCATTTCATAATCTGCTTAGTCAAACTAGTCAGCCGAAGAGCCACTGTGAACAACTGCTCTGCACTGAATCCTGTCTTATCTGCTCTAAAATCCTTCACTCATGACACTGTCAAAGGTATTGTACTTGAAACAGAAAATTATTTGTGTCAAACTAGTTTTAAATTAATAATGATAGAACCTACCTTTTACTTTTCCCTAAAGCACAGAAAGTCCAGCATTCCACATATTTGTAATGATAAACCTGATCATTAACTAGAGAAACAATTAAAATCCATGAAGTAATACTACAGAGTTTACACGGAGAATAAAAATGGTCACAGTTTAAAACTTTCCCCAACATTTTATCCATAAAACAACTCTTGAGGGAAGAATGAGAACACATGTTATCTTCATTTTCCCCCCACTGTTATTGTCTACTACCTCCCTTCTCCTCTCTAAAATAAACCAGTGCTTCAGCTATAGGCTAGAGAAAACAACTGGCAAAAGGAAAAAAAATTCTCAGAAAGTGTTAGACACAGCACAGATGCCTGCTTTCCTTTTCAGCAAAAAATCTGAGCTTGCTACTGGTACCAATCCTGACCACCACAGAGCAGCAAGCTGAGGGAAGAATCTCACTCTCACCTTGGTCTTCTCAAAACAGCCCATCAGCCATCCACAGAAGACAAAATGCTGTTCTGCCTCTGCAGTTGAGAAATCCTGAACTTACCTTGGATATCCAAAGTAAAATCTAATCAGGAAACTGGCTAGTGAGGCATTCCAACAGGAAAAAATACTATAGCTTTTCTTGAAAACACATTAATCCAAACATTTTGTTTAAATACTGTATTCCACTTAAAACAGGTTTTTTTGTTTCAACTGTGCAAACAGACTTGCACAGGAAGCCTGCAGATACAGGATGCAGTAAGTATCTGTAGTATAATCCCTGAGATATAGCAAAACCAAAGTGACTCACATTGTTCTAGTAAAAGAAATAATCAATTGACAGAATCCATTTCACACACAGTCTGAAGGTAAATTTGGCAGTCTATCAATTGTATAAGTGAAATTTTCATAGCCTTGACATAAATATGTCCACTAAAGAGAGAGTTTTTATTGGAGAAGCAGCTTTCTTAAATGATATGGGTAACTGAAAAATAAAGCTGTCATTTGCAGAAGGTTTTATTAAGTTAAGGACTGCCAGAAATAATTGGCTTTTACACCAGGAAATCTGGAGCAGCTGAACATAGTTCAAAATAACATGGTTATCTAAAGGAATTTATTTTTTTCCTTCCTCTCTTTAACAGAAACTTCACAGGAAGACAGATGTAGTTCAGCACATTAAATTATAGCTAACACCTCCTTAAAAACATTTCAAATATACTTATAAACAACATAATACTGTTACATTTACTGGGGAAAAAAACCTCTCAAAACAGCTGCTTGATTCACCTTTAGCTAGATGGTTATCCTGACTATCCATCTGACAAAAAAAAGGAAAATTCTATGTATATAAAAAGCAATGAAGCCTCTAAATTACACATAAATGTTCCCTGATTTTTTTTTAGATAGTGACTACATAGACTACAGCTTTGACAGATGCTACATATTCTACAGACGCTAATGTAACTTTTAGGATTTGGGAGCAACATCTAAATTCTCAACAGACAATACAAGACTGTTCAGGAAACCCAGCAGACTAAATGTAAACTCATGCAGTCTTGTCTTCCTGAATGTCAAAGAGATAACAATAATCTGAAGGTAACTACTAAATACTATAAGTCATGTATAACATGTTTAGGTGAACTCTCACCTAAATGTGTTATACATGACTTCTAGCATTGACAACTTAGAAGTCAGTGTATTCAGCATTTTCATTTAAAGCTTTCATTTTCTATGTAATCCAGCTTTCCATTTCTGTGTAATGATGATGGCTACTGAAAGGATAACAGTAAAATCTCCTTGCTATAAAACCTATAGTCTTTCACAGAAACAACAGTCTTCCATAGCAACTCTTTCTTACACTTAATGTCATAAAGGAGAGAACCAGAATGAAATTTCAGATCACCTATAACAGGAAAGAAAACTGAACACTGTTCCCTGGAAGGGACACCAAAATAGTAACATGTCAACTAAAGCAACTACTTAATCACAGATGAGAAAAGCAGAATCTGCAGTGCTGGTTCCTCACTTTAACTAAATGACATTTCCTATGAAATGGAAGAAAGGTTACTGTAATGCTTATGAAGCCAAATAAGAAGTTAATAAATTGTAGCATGGAATTTCTATCTTTGTAAAATTTCTCTTGGAGGAGAAAAGCAAGCAAATAACTCTATATGTATTGGAATATTTAGCTGCACAATTGTGAAATACTTTAAAAAAATTCCAAGGGCCTTTGAAGTATTCGTATTTAAAATATTGTATATTTGCTTACCTATTCAGTGATGGCAGAAGAGAAAGCAATGCCAAAGCAGAAAGTTTTCTTCTTTCTGGCTGAGTGATGTTATCCGTCCGATCAACCCACATTTCAATCATGTTACCAAGAATTTGGTCCAACTGCATTGGGAAACAATGTTCTTTTTCAGTTTTACGTAAATCAGTGTGTTTAGAAAACAACTTATTTTAATTTTTCATGCAAATGAATACATTATTTAGACTCGGAAAGACACTACACAGTTGTATACCTGACAGAAGTAACATGCAACATGTACTTTTTTTTTTCCTATGACAATGCTCCTAGGCCCTGAACCCTACATACCATTAGCTGTAACCTAGATGCTTGAAATGTATTTCATTTATTGAGAGGGAACTAATTCAGGACAGCAAATTATTCCGTTTTTCCCTAATAGTCTCATAGAAACAAAGCACATGGACTTACTCTGTTTTACCTACACAGTGACAAATTTAAAAAAAAAGACTTGTCATTATCTGTTTGAAAACTGTATTATACCCCAGAAAAGCAAATTTCACTGAAAGACATAATAGAACACCTGTAGCAAAAGACCCTCAGTAACTTCACCAGTGAAACTGAAGCACACTGAATTTGATACTCTAGAAACGCAGAGGAGAATCATTAGACCATCCTCCAGGCTGCAAGATCCATCAAGATGGCACAGGGAAAGAAATTCTCACCCTACAATTGCAAGTGAACTAAGGGGGTTTACATGACTAATTGTGGGATGCAGCAGGAAGAGAATTTAGGGACTCTATAATGGGATGTTTTAAGTAATTATGGAAAATGTAAAAGTTGTTACATGGTGTTCAGGGAAAGGAGAGAAGGAGGGAGAAGAGCCCCTTTTCAAGATTAACTGGGCAGGAACAAGCATGGATAATAGAGGGAAAAGTTTATTCAGGTCAAAAGAAAGCAAGAATTACCTATGTAATACAGCTGAAATACCAAGACACAAAGAACCCAAAAGGACAAAAAAGGACAATAAACCTTACCTCCTGACCCAATTCACATGCCATCTGGCTCAAAAGTAATGAAAAAAACCTTGCATTTTGTAGTAGAACTCTACCCATGATACCCAGATAAGTAGACATCACCACTGGGTACCTCTGAAATGAAAAGAAACCAAAAGGTGCTTAATCTAAGTAAAAGAAAAATATTTGACACACACAGCAGCAGTACCTGGAAAATACTTGTATGCATCCCTTATGTCTTTCACTAAATTTTAAATTATAAATTGCAATTTAAGAGCCTCTAGGAACAGAAGACTGAGTGAGCAATTACTAGAGTTTTCAGTTCTTACAACATGAAAACTATGGCAATTTCAAAGTCTATTTCACCCAAACAGCCAAGACAACTTGCAAGGTGATTTTATTTTAAATTTTAAAACCTGTATCTTAAGGAACTAACAGTTCATTGTACTGTTAAAATATTACTTTTGAAGTTGATGCTGTTTCCAAGTTACTGCTTAAAATTTCAGTAAAATTAAGAACACTTAGTATCTCTGAAATTTTTACTTTTTTCAGGTAGGAGCTATAATATATTTTATAGCAAAAACTAATCTGCAGGTGTCTCAAAATTAACTGGATAGAGTAATAAGTTCACTAGTTTATTATCTTTGGCTATTTTAAAAAGCCATGGGTTTTTTCATATTAAATTCAGCACATAACAATATAACTGTATTTTGTAAAATAGCCTACTTGAAAAACAAAATGCCAACATTTACCTGAAAATTCTAACCCAGAGTAATACATTCTGAATAGAATAGAATTAATTTATTAGTCATAAATCAGAAGACATTTTAAAAATCCACTCTCTATCTTTGTGCTTTGAACAGCAAAAAGTACTTTGCTACATAGTATTACTTGGCTTAAATTTGGAAATCTTATTCAACTGAGAAACTGGAGCTACTTATTGATATTTGAAGGTCTTCAACTGAGAAAAAAGCAACGATTTTGATCAAAGAAGTCAAAAAGCTTGAAGAATTCCACCCACTGATTCCTGCTAGAAACTGAAAGGTTCAACACAGTTAAAGCACATTTGATTTTACTCCTTTGTTGAATACAAAGAGAGAACATGGAGAAGTTATGACATGTAAGCCAGCAAAATTTTAAAGACTATTTCACACAAATCATTCTCACACCCTTCAGCTCTTCGTATTAGATATGCCAGTAAGGAAAAGAAAGTCAAGTTGATCTTCTCCTGGTTCAGTTTGTTTTTCTCTCATCCAGGTACTATTAAAAAGGAATAGTAAGTGTCTTAAAAAAAACTCCATCACCGACTAAGGGTTACACTAGGCCTAATGTTATAGCTCTTAAAAATGTTAATAGTGAAGGAACAGTGGAACAGCCGAATTAAATTTGTGCTATTTTATTAAAACAAACACTATGTGACAAGTGCTGGACAGGTTGTTTTTTCTTGTGCTACTGTGTTACCTTTAAAGATTTTTAAACTAGATATGAAAAATCTATCAGATGCTCTTAAAACAAGAGAAAATACAATATCAATATGAAAAAACTGGAAACTCTTACCTCCCCTTCTATAATCCCCCTGAATACTGATGGCAGAAGGGGTTGAAACATTTGAGGACCCAACACAGGGTTGACTTTTAGGACATTTTCTACAACCTTAAGGACAAAAGCAAATTAGATCATTAGCAAAGTACATTCATAAATCTTAATCAAAGCTTTAAACCCATGTGAACTGGTGTACACATATAAAGTGCTCAGAGGATGCTGACCATTAAATACCAGCAAATCCCAGACTGTTGAAACTATATTCTAGTAAAATATTCTGCAAATCTGATTTGCATAAATGCACCTGGTTAAAGCTGACAGGCTAATGAAACCCACCTAGCCAAGCACCTCACAAGCCTCCCCATGTCCCAGGCAAAGTTGAGGACATGGTTTGGAAAAAGGGACCTTGTTATGGTTCCAGGAAAAGCAGATTGAAGTGGTTGGTAGGGTGAATTGAAGTACCAGCAGTTCAGGGCATATTTCCATAGCTGTCATGTCATTTTTTGAGAAACTGCTGACTGGGACCTACCAGCTCCTTGCAGGTGAGCTCTCAGCAGTGCTATTCTGGGCACCTTGCTCTGGTTCCCAATGTTTAAACTCTTTACCCTTTGTTTTTCAGCTCCTTTCCCCCCCTCCATACACTGTTCCGTGAAGTAATTTGTTTTCCTGCCTTCTTCCATTTTTCTTTTGCCCAGATGTTTGTGCTTCCACCCTTGTAACCAAGAGAGATGGGATGAGGCTCTGAGAATAATGGGCTGAGGGCTCCTCAAGCCTACTTCCAGGTGTAGAAAGTGATGCCATATGCATGAACACACGGATGTGTTTATAAAGGTATCATAAATGTACCACATCTAAACACTCTTAGTCTCCATTTACTTCCACCTCAGAGAAATTTCAAAAAGACCAACTCTTCTGTGCTCTTGACCAAATCCTCCTAAATATTTTTTCTCTATTTTGAACCTTGTTCCAAATAGCTTCATTTAATACTGTAATTTTTTTGCACTGAGAAAAGTGTTAAGCAGTTGACCTTTCTCAATGCCTCTCAATTTTGTAGACCTTTAATATGCAGAGCTATAAAAGAGGTAAACATAACTTTTCCCCCACTCATCTTTCTGAGTACTGGAAGTTTTGGCCATCTCCTTTGTTCCCTGTACAGTCTTTTTAAACCTTTTATTGTCTGTGTCGAGATAATTAGAAAATCAAGTCACATCAAGCCTCAGCAACTTTGCAACAAATTGTCTAATCAGTCCAAATTAGTATTTTTTAACCATATTAATTTAATTACTGTTCTAATGTCTATTTACAATCCAGCCAAAGCTGTTTGTATGAAACTATTTCAGAGAACACCCCCGGGTGTTTCTTTTCCCAACACTTATCTAGATTTTGGGGTTTTTTGTTTCACAAGTCAGTATAGTGAAGTTTGACAAAACTTTTGCTTTTTCTAAAAATATGTACAAGGATGATAGCTCAGTTATCCCTCTGGAATCAAGAGGGCATTACTAGGAAAGTGTTCCAAGTATACTAGACAAATCTTGCAGCAAGGCCACACTGGGACCCAAGTGAATAAATTATTCTGTACTAGCAGTATAATTCCATTTTAGAAATCTGATTAAAAGCTGCTGCATAAAACATTTCCTCAACTACAGCCTTTAAATAGTATCACTGAATAGACTGGAATTAACATTTTAAATTTCAGACCTAGAGGCCTTAAGCTCTTCACAGAATTAACTACAAACAGGGGAGACTGTGAAATTCACCAGTTGTTTTCTGTCCTGGATTCTGGAACCAGTTGTGCAATCCACCAAAGAAACAGGTGGGATCCAATTTATATCCCCCATCACATTTACAATTAATTTAATATAAGTCCAAGTTTTCATTAACAACACAGAGCCCCCTGTTAGTGCAACCACTAGAAATGTTAGTAGTAGTACACTACAGCTACTACTCAGTTGTCTTTCAATGTATATTCCAACTTTATTTCCTGAAATTCTTCAAAAGACACATTCAAATTATTGTTATTAATATTTCAAAAGCTTATGAGTTCCACAAGACCATTTTAAGGCTGTGTGAAAATATAAATTTCTGGTGCTTTGGAAAACCTTTAGCAACTTTGTTTAAGCAGTTATGGCTATTACAACAGCAACTTATGCCAAAGGCAAACAAAGACTGTCTGAACTTTGTGTCTGGTACAAATGGAAGTATGTTACACAAAGGAATTTCATGGAGACCACATACATACAATATTCAATAAAAACAGGAGAAGTTTGCTCTATACTCACTAGTTTTGCTCTATTCTCACTTCAAGTAAGTAGTTAAACCACCACTGATGCTTTAACTGCAATGTCAAATTCTGCTAAATACATTGGTTTCTTCTACATGTCCTAAATTCCACTTGAAAACATTACATGTACAGAGCTGAGCCTCTGAATATTATTTTCGTTATACTCCACCTTTAAAACTTGAACTTGACCTTCAATAGTTATGTCCTTCAAAAGCTCACAAAATGACCGACATAAGTCAGCAGCATACATCTGAAATAAAATGAAAAAGAAGGTATTATGCAATGCATTTTATATACTGGTATATATTTCAAAACTCAATTCCTTAGGGGTTTACATACGCCTGAAGACCCACTTTCTCTTTAAAGATCATATCTACTAAAATGTTCATCATGCTAAACTAATTAAAATCTAATCTAAGCATTTTGTTGCATTTTTAACATTTCAGGACATTTAAACAATCAATCTCAAAGAATTTCCTATTGAAAAAGGTGTGACAACAAGGCATAATATCTTGTTCAACTCCTGCTAGCATGTATATTCATAATTTCAATCTGGTAGGATAATGACAGTAACTATTATTACCCAACACAGGACCATTCAGATATCAAACTACTAAATCAATCCACAAAGCATTAATTCTAAAAAATAATATTACTCAAATCTGAGTGCCCACTGTGCACCATGAAGAGCTATCATTAAAACAGTATGTTTGTATACACATATATGAATAAGAGTATAAATATTTGTGTGTATGGCATCCTCCAAGATGAGAGAAAAAACAGTTTGTCAGTAAAGAACTGAGGTGGTAATATGGATCTTTTTATAATGGTAACATACCTGCAAAAATTCAGATGAAGATAAGAAAATATAAGCATTGATGATCTTAAAGCAATTTTTGAGATTTTCTGAACTCAGCTCTGAAAAAAACAGAAATCACAATTCAGATCCTGATCACCAAACAGAAGTACAACCAAGATGATTTCCTTCTAGAAGTCTTTTCCTCTTGCAGCTTGTAGTGCCAGATGCCAACAAATGGAAATAAGATCTTAGATCACTGCCAATCAGGCTCGCTCTCTCTGCAAAGACAATTACAGCTGTGGGATGACAGCTCTCAGGCTCAAATGGAAGCACAAGAAATCCTATGACCCCAAAAGCCAATGCTAATTAAAAACGAAAAACAAACAAAAAAAGTCAGGTTTTGGATGCAATACTGGTTTAAGATTAAAGACAGAATAAATGAAACATGTACTTTAGAGACTTGCAATTACAGATAAATGGTCTCTCTCACACTGAGTCAGTAAATGCTGAGCAAAAAGAATGAAAGATTGCAGTTCTGCTCTTCTGACCCAGATGCCATATCAAATGACATTGAGCTGACACACACTGAGCTGTAGGGCATAGCTTGAGTATTTCAGTAAAGAGAGCATACCCGCCTAGGAGATAGATACAGAGGAAGATATACAGCAGCAGCTTGAAGAGAGAAAAAATGATATATTCGCAGGCACTACCTGTAAGACTGTTTAAGGGGAAAAAAAAATCACTCTGGAACACATATAAGCAGAACTCACAGCAAAATGAAAAGTTTCAAAGTTTCACATGGATATTGATACTAGTGCAGAAAGTCCACATTGTGTAAAAACAAGGCAAAAGACCTCAAAGGGATAAATTTCCTTAAAACCAGTTTGGGAGACAAACTATTCTTGGTAAAAGAATTGGACCTCAGTTCCATCATCTTTAAAATGTCTAATAAAACCATCATGGAGAAGCAACAGGAAAATATTTTTACATGAATTTTAAATAAAATTCCATTACCAGATGGAACAGGCATCTGGCTAAGGCTTCATGTGTCTCCCATGGCTTAGATGAAAGCAGTCATATGAAAGTGTGGCTTACACCTAGTGATATTTTTGTATATAAAAACTACTAAAAACAGTTATCACCATGACTATGGCTTCTTTTCCATTATAACATCTGTATAGTTCTGGGGAGGTTCAGCAGATTTTCTTTTTTATCCCACCCATTAGGTAGAACATTAATGTTCTTCCATTTGATATGGCCGTAAGACAGCTTTGAGCTTTGCATTCCTGCGTATGTTCATAAGTCAGTACTCAGACAGGTCATATCTTGTAATAATTTGAGTATTTTTATCTCTTGACTTGAAAAGGGATCACCTATCAATCCAACATGCTCATCAAAAGATTCCAAGATAACTATGCGTTTAGTTTAAGTAGCATATTACTAGAGTTACACATTGAGTTCTCCTTAGACATCTGCATTTGTGTTTTACTCTTTATTGGATAGAATAATATTTAAAGTTTCAGACACTGAAGCAAGTAGATAAATTCTAAATAAATGGTCATATAAACAGGAATTACTACTAAGTTTTCCATAGCTTCCCATTCTGTGATAACCAGTAAAAGGTAATAAAATGTGTGCAGCAAAAATTGTACTTCAGGTCAAAATGAAAACAGGTATGACAGATGGAATGGAAATGACAGAACCTCCATCACTCAAACACAGCTCAATGTTTAGCAAAATTTTCTGGAAAGATCTCTCTCTCTGTAGTTGAACTAACTACATTTAGAAGCTAATTATACATCAATTCTCTTGCCAGGATTTCATTAATCAAACATATTTTTTTGAATTCATTAATGTGCTCCTTTGAGTTTTGTCTGGATCAGAGGAGTTAGACCAGTTCCAGTAACCTGTTTTTTGCCAGTACATCTATAAATACAGCACATGCAAATTAAACCTGATGCTTCTCAGAACGGATATGTCTAGATTGTGACCCTATTCCCAACCTGAAATTTTATCAGATTCAACTGTCATTTTAAGCTGCCTCAATGCAGAAATACTTCCATCCTCAGACAATTAATGCATTTCTCCATTCCACATTATTCAATACATTGCAAGAGATGTATTAAAAAGATTGTGCAATCCCTCTACAGGACAATTACATTTCAACAGAGTTTAAACAGTAGCACCAGTGCTGAACTTAAAACCAAATATGACAATTATGCTGTGAATAATTATTGTACATCAGTGACAGCACCATAATCTTTGAAGGTCGGTCACCTATGCAAGTGAAATCAAGCCTTCATATCAAATGAAACATTCTGCTCCTGAAGGCAAATCCAATTGACTTGTATAACTCTGACATACACTTCCAACAACAGTAGTATCCTGAAATGGGTACAAAAAGATATTTTCATAATGACAATTATATCTGGAAGTGAACAACTACATATTGTTTTCAGATTAGTTAAAAAAGGAAAATCAAAAACATATATATGTCACATATGAATTCTTCTTTCTCTGCCCTCCGCTCTTCTACTTTGTCCATGTTCACCTCTGACATATTTTCTGAATGACTTACACACTTATATAGAAGCTAAACACACCAGCAAAATCGTTATGTTACCTGTATATTACAGTGATTCCATTCAGTAAAAATAAATTCAGAAAACAAAGGCCAGGAGGTTAATATTCCTTACATTGTATTTTCAAGAACTAATTTTCTGGAGCATCTTCTTGCTAGTTCTCCACCCTACCCCACACAACATAAGCATGGTAGTTACCTATTCAGAATTTCCCTTCACCTCATCTGTCCTTTGACTTTTACTTTGATGACTTCAGACTGAATTGAAAACCAGTCTTGGAGAAATTATCCTTTTTTTGCCTTATCTCAGACACTTTAGGCACACAAGACTTCGCAATTTTGACTTCTCACCTTGTTCTGACAGCTACATCACCATGCTAAGAAGGACAGAAAAGTCTGACTTAAAGTGCTGGAAGTTTCAGCTGAATGCTGCTACTGGTGTACTAGAAAAATTCTGCTACAGGTTTAAGACTGAACAGTTATTTAATTAACTAGCACTATTGATCATAAGTGATCTTTTTTTCTTTTGCAAGATGCTGCAGCCTAAACTGTACTGTTGCACTTGATTTAAGTGAAGAATCTCTTTTTAATGTGTCCTGAATGAAGTAGCTCCCTGATGGGTAGCAGATGGCAGTATTGCACTGGTTTTCTAACTACCATGTTTTAAAATAAGGTTAGCACTAATCCAAAATTACAGCTCTATTTAAGCATCACAATACCATGGCTATGTCATGTGGAGGCTGACTAGTCAGATTCTCCTGATATAGACAGAATTTGTAGGCAAAGAGCATATCAGAATGTTTTGCACTATCTGGAAAAATGTGCATCATTTGTAGCAATCAAAATTTTTGACAAACATGACACTCAAAAACAGTTTTTCAGAAAAATGCTCAGGAAGCGAAGTAGTACAGAAGCCTATAGGGCGGTTACACATCAGCTACTGTGTTTCACTCCCAACCCTGATAAAAAAAAAGTTTGACATAAACATGTTTGAAGGCTCCTCCCAAGGAAACCCTATCCAGCTTAACTGTACTACTTACTCTACACCAGCATTATGCAGCTTCCATTTTTCAGAATAAATAATTTCTCATGAGAATGTATTTTTTTTCCAAAGGAGAGCATCACTATTCTCCAGGATCCATTCATAAAACAAGGAAATCATTGTAAGTGTAGAATATTCCAGAGTACCTCTGTCTTTTCTAAGAGTATGCCAGTGTTTCCATTTCTACTCATCTCTACTCTGAAAAGTATCACATGAGGACTGGGGGGAAAATATCAGTACCAAACAAATAAGCCACCAATACTGAGTACTTCTAAATTTAAGTCAAGCGGATTAGCAGTGTGACAAACCATGAAAATCACAGCCATTCATGCAGTGCAGGCTTCCTGCAGCAGACACCACCTCTGAGTGACACAGAACAAGAAGGCAGAAGAGAAGATTCTAGTTATGGATGATCACAACAGTCATCAGGACTCAGCAGCCACTGAATTTCAGCAGTAGCTGTGGAGTACTTAACCATAAAGCCACTACTACTAAACAGAGCATTTTGTCATGAGAGATCATGTATGCAAGGGGAAATAACAGAAGACATCATCATCCACCTACCTGTCATGACATAACTTTCTACTGACCAGGAGAAATAGAATAAAATAATTTATAAGTCCTGAAAACAAGTATCAATTAAAAAGCTAACTTCTGCAATTCTGTGAACACATTGCTCTAAAAAAATGAGCCCATTTTCTGTATTAGTGTTGAAACCTCAAAAGCACAGCTAAAGATCTAAACACAAACATACTAACATAAAATTGATTTTAACATAATTTTTATACTCCCTTTAATTATGAAGCAAAGGTACTTGAAATATCAGTATTTCCTAAGCACTGAATCCTATTTCTCATTACTAAGTTTATATTTTGCCAACAAACGGCTGTTTTTAATTTCAGTGCTTGACCCAAGTGTTTATAGTTTAGGTAGTTTGAAAACATCCTACATTGTTATGATCTGGATAAGGAAAAAGCTAATAACTTTATTCTGGTTGCAAGCAGAACAGGCAAGCATTCCAGACAATCAATATCAATAACACTTGGCACATTTGGTGCTCAATTTCAGAAACTTCTTAAAATAACCTCTGAAATTATAAACTTTCTCTGAAATTTGTCTTATCTCTCATGTACAGCAGCTCCAATTTATTAAAAAAAAAGGGTAAGTAGATCATAAGTATTAAAAAATATGAGATCATAAGTCAGACAATAAAAACCTATTCCTCAATCTTTGTTACAATTCTGCAAGCTCCCTTAGTACTTGCAACAACACAAGCATTGCTTACTGCATGAACAACAAGTAGCAGGGAAAAATCCCTGAAATTTTATTAGCGAAAGACTTACCAAGAAGGGCAGACATATTCTGAAATATTCTCAGGAGTTCTGGTGTAAGACATGGACTATTCTCCAATGTCACTAACCTAAGAACAGATCAAGCAAAATATTTAAGATGATGTATGAGTAACATTAAGCAATCATTTTGACAGATGTAAATATTTTAACTTTGACTATCCATCTCTATTATCAACAATGTGTAACAATTACCCTAGAGCATACTTCAAGCAGAGCCACAGTCCTCACAACACACTCATCAGTACAGGAAACAGGCCTTGCCAAGGTAGGAAAAGAAAGAAAAACATCATACTGTCGTTTTATAAAGACAACATAAGCTCTGAAATGCAACAGTGAGAATGTCTAAGTAGCTAGCCAGGGAACTTGGAGAAGGTGGGTAGAGAGGGATATTTACAGTGCAAGGACAACACATGTTGTGTTCTAAACCTCAAAGGAGAAGCTGTGATGGACAAGCTCACACGTTTACATTTTTTTTAAGTCCAAAATGAGGCATTATTTTACATTGTTTATAACAATTTAAAATTCCTGAGATTTGAAAACAGTAGTTATAAATTAAGCTTGCATTTAAAGCCCGAACAACAAATTCCATTTCCTCCTAGATTTAGGTATGGGTTTACCACATTTAAGTAACATGTCTGGTTATGTGAAATATCTTAGTTGTTTTCCTGCTCTTGGTTCAAGAAGCCCTCAGAGTCCTAACTGTCTCTGCCAGCTCCCCAGATTTCTCTAATGCTCTGAGACATCTTAGAATATCATTCTTCTGCACAGACATCAGAAGAGCAACCTCAAGATCAGTATCATTAAGAAGATATGAAAGTTCTGGTCTGATAGAGGAAAAAGGCCCCAGTTCTATATTTTGAGACACTCTTGCACTTTTACTTGCTGCCACCAGCATTATAAATCTCAGTTTTGCTGCGTATATAGAACAGAGCATTTGTAGGTTAAGTATTTGTAATTGAAATGCTCATTTATAATTTAGATCAAAGGAATTGCTCATAATTTAAAGACAAACCCTATGTATTCCTATTCTTCAGAATTTGGTCCCCTCTTATATTCTCCCCTCTTACAGCATCAGCTGCACCAGAAACAAATAAATCAGGCTCATGGCAAACTGAGCACAGTGTCACTTCAGTCACCAGACAGTCTGAGATACAGAAAGTAACTTCCACATTTTATCCTTGTAATTATGACATCTCTTCCTGCAGCCAGCTCTGATCCACTTGCTTACTGTTCTCCCTAAGTCAAGCACACCAAATTGTTAAATTAGCACACAGTATGTGTCTAGAGTGTGAGTCTCACACATAGTGAGTCTAGCCTTTTTGTCCTGCTACAGAATGGTATCTTAAATATCAACTGCCTGAAAATGAATAATAGTCAAAACACAACTAAATAGTTGAGTATATAAATTTCCTAACCTCCTCTCTTCTGAGAAAAGGTATGATATAGGTGATGTCAAGGTAAGGTAACAAGAACAGATCAAATTTAATATTCAAAGCTTTTGACAACCCTTTTTTCTTCTGGGGATAAAAAAAATAAAGAAAACATTCTTACCACAGCTCTAAACCATCTTCCAGAAGATAGACATGTGGAGGCTGAGAAACATCTGTACTTAGCTGGATAACTGGAAGTAGAAAAGGGTATAGATTTTTGCTGTCTGCTCCCAGTCCCTAAAAAATAAGTAAGAAATGTAAAATATGTCAAAAGCCTTAAATCAAGAAGTTCAAAAATAGCATGGAAAAGATCTACACTGCTGTTACATCCGCATCTAAACATGCATTCAAGAAATCAAAGGTTGAACTTGCTTCCATTTCATACAACAATAAAATAGCCCAATATTCCTAAGCTTTCTCTCAACATGTCTTGAGAACTTTTTTTTTAAACAATCCAGTTACCAGTAGCCTGCAAGAAGAAAATATAAAGAACATACATTCCTAAAAACATTCACTAGTCATTCTCTTTCTTGGAGAGGTCACAAGTTTAACAAATACCAGATGACTAAAAGCTGAATGCTTTACAGGTCAAGAAAAAAATTACTCTTTGGTTCTTATAATTTACAAAATCATTTGACATATTCTAATATTCAGGAGAAGGGTTTATTTTTACAGCTACCCAAAGATTCACAGGCTGATGACAGTGATTCAGTTTTTAAATGATCCATGAGACTTTTGAGCAATAAAGAGTAAACTGGGAACAACTGCCAACTACTGAACAGCATTACAGAGTATTGTAATATTACTACTCAAGAGAGCTGAGGCTAGTGGAATGCTGAGCTTGCATAATTCCTGTATTTTGATAATGGAAAAGTTAAAAATATTTGTTACTTTTAAGTTGCAGCTTCTTTGTGTATTTATCTACTTACTTAAACAAACATGCCTCAAAAGAAAAAGATTTTTCTACAAATCTGTCTCATCTTTTTGTGACTACCTACACCTTGAGATACACCTTTTGTAAAAAAACCCTCATATTTTAGTCTCCACAGGGGACTAAAGAAGTACTTCCACAGTTTGTTTATGGTAAAAATCTATTTCCTCTTCCCTTAAAGTTACACCACTTTGGAAAGAATCTTAATTTCTCCTTTCATAATAATATTTGTTATTTCCCTTTCACTTTCTGTCCACTGTTAACCTCTGCAATACCATCCTTTTAAGTCATTTCCACAAGTTCAAGACTGCATATTAAGTCTGTTCCTGTACAGACACTGTCAGAGGAGCACTTCCCTTGGTTTCTGCTAGTCCTACTACATTTTCTTTGACACACAGCAGGGGTTGAAGAAGGTAGTGTAGCATATAGTCTGTATTAAAGAAATAGCCAATAGCAGAGATTCTACAGGCAATAGAAGCACGTGCTGTTTCACCATCAAGAAAGAACTGTAGGAAGTACTGACAATGTTTATGTGACTCAGATTCCTCACCTGGACGAGATGGATTAGGGTGGTTAGAATGGCACATCGTAGCATATTGTGCTCCTCACTCTGCTTCCACAGCAGTGGTAAATACTGAACCAAACATCCCACATATGGTCGTATCTGAAGTTCAGAACACAAATTGGTTTCTTAATATGTAAAACAAGACTAATAACTTACCCCAAGCATAGCTTCTGAAAAATACAGGAGCTGATTTTGAGAGTTGGCTTAAAGCTTGATACACAGAGGTATTTTCATATTACTATATTCTTAACTTAGACAGGGTTCCTAAACAGCATTCTTTAAAACCAGAAACAGTCCCAGTAAAAAAACCACAACACAAACAAACAACTGAATAACCTCTGGAGTCACTGAGCCTTTGAGCAGGAGTTAGATTGTAACTTTCAGAGATTTGTCCTAGCTTGTATTATTTTCTATTATGGTTTTCAATACTAAAAGGTTAATCTATTTGTCTTTGAAAGTATTTAATTAGGAATTAACCTAAGCATATTCAAGGGTTCTTTCTCAACTTGTTTTTAATGCTGCTTCTCTAAACTGCAGGGAAATCTGCTGTCATGTTGACTTTTTCTTCAAGGGACAATTATGAAAGCTTCATCTTCCATAATTCAGACAGGATTACTTATAGAGAGATGAGATAAACTCAAAGACACACATTATCTCTATCTTTAATACAGTACTACTGAAAAAAAACCCAAACCAAACCCACCACAACAAAACCTGAGACCAAAGGAGACAACTATTCATTGTTTAGTTCTGCAAAACCATCTTCAAATTCTTCATGTAAAATTCTTCATGTGAAGTACATAGTTTAACATTAAAGCACTGAAAATTCATAATGTGAATTTGAAACCTGTCATGCAGTTAAGGAGAGTGCTGTAAAGGCAACTCTGACCCATATCAGTATCAACAAGAAATTACAAATTTAACTGCACACTCCCTATGAGTGCAAAGCATTTTTCCCCAAAAATGCCTTTTTTAATATGTAAGATTAAAATATTTGCTTAGATATGAGACAATTAGAATAAATCAAAAATAAGAATAAAATTGCAAGAAATGCCGCAAGATGTAAAACTCCTTTGATACCCCAAAAGCTGATTCAATACAAAAAATACATTACTTGCATAACTTGAGGAAAGTCAGTTAACATTTTACACAAAAGATAAATTAGAATTGAGAAGAGGACCAAGTAATGCCAACAGTACAGGCATCTCTGACAACAACTGGTCTATTAATTGATGACATTTTCCTTCCACAAGAGGTTCTCCTCCATGTTCTTAGGACAAAGCTAAAACTGAAATATGTATTAAAAAATACCTGCATATTGACTCTTTCAATCACACAGGACAGAACGTGAAGAACATGCATTTTGGTGTCACATTGTGTTACTTCCTGAAGTAGCTGAAAGAGCAGCGTAAACATGGACTCCAGGTACTAAAAGAAAAATACAGAACCACAGATTAGACCATCAAAAATATAACTGGTCACATGAACTGGTAATTTTCCCATATGCTTAAAAATCTAAAACAAACTTTGAAAACACTTACAAAGAGTGCAAAACATTACTTTTTCACTTGCAAAAAAGCACACTACCCAATCACTGACTAAGCAAGGTAAAAAAATTCAGATCTACCTCTACACACCAGCTCAAACATGATCAGTTTGAACATATACCATTTTCAAATTTTGATATGTGTAAATGTGATTTCACAGGTAAAATAGGCTGTCTCTCCAGAAGGAGCACTTTATTAGAGTCAAACCAAAAATACAGTCTTCCAGCTTTTGGGCCAGTAAATAAAAGTTAAATATTGAACCAAAAAAGACATCTTAGAAAATTGCAGTGTTTAGTCTAGAGGCACTCTGCATTTTGGTTTGTTTGTTCTCAAGAGAGTTGAAATTAACATGGAAGTCAAAATGCAGTGAGGAAACACATCTGATAAATTTGAGTGATCAAAATAAAACTTTGGCATACTTATCTCTTTCCACTTTTTACTAACTGACAACAGTAATGACCATGGTAGAGAACACAAACACAGGAGAACTAGAAAGTGGTGCCTTTTAAAGGCACTACTGTAACCACACAGTATTTAATATTTTGTATTTAATATTTTTAAGAAGCAGCAGATTGGAAAGTACTGTGTGAAACAAGCATGTAGAAGAGCCACAGAGTTGTGTAGATGTATTTCTTAGATACAATTTTAATATATTCTTATCATAAAGAAACTTACTATCTGGCAACACTTGGTATATAAAGCACTAAACACACTGCTATAGAGTTGTAATAGCCTAATACAAAAATGTATCTACACATTAGCAACTTTAACAGTAGCAGTATGAGCATATATTTGGGTCTGTGAAGACTGAACATACAATACAAACATGCACACACATCAATTATTAAACAATGCAGTTCAAAATGAAATTGGAAAATGTATTTTCCTGCTTTTCTCTAGGTATTTATCTACTCTTCAGAATATGTAAATGCTCTTACCGGTAAGAACTGGTCAGTTCTGAACTCAAAGTCATCTACAGGTAAACAAACATTAAGGAAAAATAATACAGACTGAAGATAGATACCAAGAGTCAAATGAGCAAATATTTCATGGATACTCAAAAAATATAATGTGAAGAATTTGGTAGTAAGTTTAAAATTGATTGTTTTCCAGTAATTCAGAATTAGGAACTAATCAAACAGCTTTGCAAATAAGGATATTTAACTTCAGCGTTGTAGCTGTCTCAATACGGACCTGAAAGACAAAAGTCAAGAAGCATCATGCATACATCCATTAAATATTTTGATTATCCACAGAGTACCTGACAATATCAAATCACTTGATGTTTTGGAAATGGAATCACTCTCTGTGTTCTATCATCCTCTAAGAAATGTAGTCAGTTCATTTTCATTCACTTTAATTTAGTATCCTTTACATTTTGTCATTGCTAAAGTGGTAGAAATTGAAAAAACTACTCAGGCAAAACCTTCAAGGACAAGAAGTAATTAAACAAGAAGATATCTACTTAGACCGTGATAAAAACTCTTGCAATAGAGGAGGAATTTTACTTGGAAGTATCTCACAGCTGGCTGTCAACCAAGAAGCACAGAATCAAATAAACTCAACAAGTTAGACTGTTCTTCCTGTAGATGCTTAGAAATGCCTTAGAAAGCATTAAATAAAAACAGCTGACAGAAACACACTCTGCTCTGCTAAAGCTGTCTTCAGGAATCACAGAAATTATTGTTATGACTGGCAATTGCTAATTTATACATATTTACCAAACTAGCAAAGTTTATTTATTGGTTGTTGGTTTTTTTTGTGGGCTGGTAGTCCAGTTTGTTCAAAAACAAAAACAAAATAAACAATAGCAAAACTAGCATCTCAACTTCATCTCACCTGTTGGTAAACTGAAGTTGTAGCTTAAAACTACAGATTTGTACTTAACAGTTTAACAACCAACGCCCTTCATCATATCCTGTTACCCGGTAGCTTTAATGCCTAAATAACCATTGAATCACAGAATCATTATGGATGTAAAAAACCTTTAAGATCATCTAGTCCAACCACCAAACCAGCACCCCCATCACTAAACCATGTCCCCAGCTGCCATATCCACATATTATTAAACATTTCCAGGTGACTCCACCTGTTCCAATGCTTCACAACTCTTTCAGTGAAGAAATTTTTCCTTATGTCCAACCTGAACCTCACTTGGTGCTGCTCAAGGCAAATTGTTCTTGTCCTGTCCCTGGATGCCTGGGAGAAGAGACCAACACACCTGGACACAAGCTCCTTCTCGGGGAATGATAAGGTCATCCCTGAGGCTCCTTTTCTCCAGGCTAGACACCCCCAGCTCTTGCAACCACTCCTCACAGCACCTGTGCTCCAGACCCTGCCCCAGCTCCATTGCCCTTCTCTGGACTCTCTCCAGCCCCTCAGGGCCTTTCCTGCAGTGAGGGCCCAGAGCTGGACACAGCACTGGAGGTGAGGCCTCAGCAGTGCCCAGCACAGGGGGACAATCCCTGCCCTGGCCCTGCTGGCCACACCATTGCTGATCCAGGCCAGGATGCCATTGGCCTTCTTGGTCACCTGGGCACAGCCTGGCTCATGTTCAGCTGCTCTCACCAGCACCCCCAGGTCCTTTCCAGCCACTCTGCCCCAGCCTGTGGCACTGCCTGGGGTTGCTGTGACCCAAGGGCAGGACCCAGCACTGGGCCTTGTTGAACCTCACACCATCGGCCTCAGCCATGATCCAGCCTGCCCAGATCCCTCTGCAGAGCCTTCCTGCCCTCCAGCAGATCAGCACTCCCACCCAGCTTGGTGTGTGATCTGCAAACACATTTGATCAATGCTGTATACTAAAGGGACTAGTCAAAGAATAACTCAGTTCTATCTACATTAGTTTATAAATCACTGTAAGACATTTCATAATTTTATTCCTATAACACCAGATTGTTGCTCTTGGAATTCATTTTTCCGCCAAAATTATCACTTACTGAACATCTTCAGGCCTCATTTAATGTGTTTAACATTACTGTTCAGTATCTCCACAATTAAACATCACCACGTCTTCCCAATGGTTTACCTTTTGCAAGACACAACAGACTTTAAGGCCTGATATCATGAAATTCTCTATCAAGTGTACACAAAGTGAGGTATTTCTGTTTCATCTGTGATTAAAACAAATGTGTAGTCCAAAAGATTAGTTATTTATGCTTACCACTAAGTCACGGTCTTGAAGCAAGTTACGAATTGCTTCGTATAAAACAGGTCTCAAGTCTGATTTGAATTTTACAGAAATCCACTGTCCAATCAGCCATATTACTCGTCGGCGTATTGGTTTATACCTTTAAAAGTAGGAGGAAAAAAATCACACTTGTTAACTCATTACACTAATTGTTATAACATACTTTGATGAAAAAGAAATCCAAAAATCATGAAGAAAATTTTGTTGCCCAAAACCATTAAAAGACTTAAGTTTTTCAAATCAACTTCAGTGCAAAAACTGAACTTCCCATTACAATTCTTCACAAAACAGCTCAGGAAAAACCAGCTTAGTCTGAAAAGGTAATTTTCATCCAAAATGACTCAATCTTGAATGTCTCCCTAGGTATGCAGTTCATTCTGCATGCAGCACACCAATTAAAAAAATAAAAATAAATGTCACACTTATTACTGCAGTCATGGTATCTACTGCTTTCACTATAGTTCCCAGCAATTCCCTTGATATTCTGTTTATGCTCAAAAATTTTAAGTCAGATACAATTTAAAAATGCAAACTTAAGGACTGCACTACAGCAACTGTCAGAGTAGTTTACTTCATCAGTCTAAAACTATTCTAAGAACAGACATTACCTAATCTTGCACTAGTGCCACAACAAGGACACAAATCAAACAGCTTTAGAGATGATGGGAAGAACAAACCAGAACAATGATTGAGAAAAGCATTTCACAGAGCTACTATTTTTCTCCACTAATCAAATAACTCAATTATATGTTTAACTTACAGATGTATACGGTTAAGAAAGACGAACCATATTTAGAGAATTTTAACTAATATATTGTTATCATAAATGTGTTTTTCACTTGAAGAATTAGTCCCTTGTAAGCCATCAAGAAGACATTTAAACTGAAGTTATTGATATTTCTCGACCTTTAATAAATGTGTTTTATTAAACATTCCCATAACTATAAGACTGCAAACAAAGAACATCTTCAGAGAACATGAAAGTTGTGGAAATGGCATATATAAAGTAATTCATTAGACTGGAACACATATGTAATGCGGAATAACAGTCCAGTGTTGCTTTATGTTTACTGAGTGGCAGTGAAGCATAAATAACACATACTGAAGCATGACTTACACAAAACATTGCCTTATTAATGCACCCTTCGTTTTGTTCAAGCAGCTGTGATGATACAACTTTTTTTACTCTTAGAAGGCCCATATCTGACACCTAATCTTGTAAACATCAGAGTATTAAAAAAAACCTAAGTTATTTTATTGAGATTTATATATATATGTATTTTTTTATACAGACCACTATCACATAAAGAAAAGTTTCAAATTACATGATGTAAGTATGTAACTATGTGCTGACAGCAAAGATTTTCAGGTCTGGTTGCATCTACTGTTCAATACATATATGCTACCTCTGCATCTCTATATTATTTCTCTCCATGGTAGAGAAAATACAGCATGGTTTTGAAATTTTTGGGGGAAGGTGCATGTTTGGGTTTTGTCCAGGTTGTTTTTTGTTTGGGTTTTTTTGGAGGTTTCTTATGGGTTTGTTTTTTAATAACTGCAATTGCTCATAGGTGCTCATTTTTGAGGTCCTACTTTTTCTACATTCACTATTTCTGGGAAAAGCTTTGCTTTTTTTTAAGCTTTTTTCAGAAGATTAGCTTTTTTAAAAAAACACACAACAATTGAGTATAGGTCCACCACTAAGCCTGGTGGACCTAAAGCTCACATAGGAAAACTGATCATATTGCAAAATAAGGCAATCTCTGCTGCATTCGTCATAGGACAGTACCTTTAAGCAGTCTGGACTGCATCAGACTGTCCAAGTTAAAAGTACTTTACTTTCTCTCTCAGAAAGAAATGTTGCTTTACAAAGGAGTAATTGCAACAAAAAAATGTATTCAGTAACATACTTCCATGTTATGAAAAAGTGTCTCATCAATCAGTACAAAACTAAGCATCATTGCAAGTGATAAATCTGGCAGTGCACTATTTCTAAAAATCTTTTAGAACTTTTTTTTTAATCCCATATTTCTTCTATTACTGTGGTCATGGTTGATGGGCTTACTATCGAGGCGTAATGAAACATTTAGAGAAAACAAAACGTAAACTCCACACTCACTGCTCACAATACATAGGTTTGTGTTTTCAAACATCAACCATTTCTGAACAAGCACACAAGTAACCATGGGACATTCTGTGGGACAGCAGAGGAGGATGCCCTCCAACCCACTCTATCTGAACTGCATATGTATTCCCAAAGCTGCTGTTGAAGCAGTACTCCATTCAAGCCACAAACTCTGCCTTCCCGTATTGCCATGGTGGTCTCCTATGATGAAGGTAGTAAAAGCAGTTAATGTAAACAGGGTTTCAAAATTCCAGACAACTTCTACTGCAAGCTTTTTTCCCCACAAGAACTTACTTCATCCGGGGATATCACAAATGCCAACCAAATGGCTAAATCAGGTGCCTTCCTGACTGTAATACAACTGTATCAACAACACAAAACTTGTCAGTTTTGTCAGTACTTATGCTACATGGGTGAATAGCATAAAAATGCCATAGCCAGCACAGGCTTCTAAGATCATGGCAGCTTTATTTGGAGACTGCTGCTGGAGGAACACAACAGCAAATGAACAATCTTACACAAGATCTCCCATTTTTTCCGGCTCTTCTGACATTTAGCCTAATCATTAGAGTACTTGGCAACTTGAAAGTAATAAGTAAATCTTAGTAAAAAAAACAGTCTAATGAGAAGAAGAATAAAAGCATTAGGAGACAGCAAGTAAACAACTGCGGCAATCATTCTTTGACACTAACATAAGGTTATACATCCAAAATTAAGTAATTAATTTTTTCAAAGTTTATTGTAGTGGAAAAAAGCATTTTAAGTTCCACTCTACAGGAAACTGAACTCTCTTTGTACATAGAGCATTTAGAAATGAAAGAGCTGACTAGCGACCCATTATGGAAAATCATTTACAATTTATAGTAGCTCTTAGGGGTATAAGGAAAAAAATTAGTTTATGTTTCACATAAAAATTGCCACTGGTAAGATGAATTGCAAATGTAGAAGAAAAACATAGTAACAGTCTTCAAAGGACATTCGGGTCAGCGCTGATGACTGTGTTGAGAAAAATAGGACTAACTTATTTAGAGTCAATGGCTGATTTGAACTTGTCTGATAAGGATTAGCATGCACAATAGTGATCACTGTCCTTCCCCTGGGGAGTGAGCTTGAGGGAAAGGGAGGAACAGTGTCTTCCAGATACTTACAAAGAGCGACAGCTCAGTCTGTACTGAGATGCCAAAAACCATCTTTCAAAATACCCCATGATATCCTCTAAACAATAGGAGGTACTCCTGTGAAGGCCATCCAAGTGAGGGTGACCTTGGTGAGAAGGAAACACCACAGCAGATGGACTGTATAAAACTCTTCATGCAGAAGAAGGTGCAATCATCCACACTTTAGAACACAACCCAAACCCTTATTTCCCCTCTTTATTGCAGCAAAATTAACTGATCAGAATTACAGAGGGCTTGTATTTAAACTTAAAGAGAAGAACAAATCACCATCTTGGCTAAACTACCATTTTACAGGGATGATTCCACAAACTTCAGTTGAACTCTGCTGCCCAGAGGTCTCTGGAGGCCTAAATATCATTTTTTAAACAAGCAAACGTGGTAATCCTGAGAAGGTTTAGTCAGCTCTAAGGTATGCACAAAGACAGACAATGTACTTCTACAGAACCCTGAAGTATTCACCACACAGTAATTTAAACAAGAACTGTCAAGAACACTCACTTCTGTGACTGCTATCAGTTACCTGTAAGCATTTCATACCTCTTCTCATTTAGTGGATATGTTTCAAGTTAAGTATTTTGCAGCTTAGCAATTTTTAGGCATTATATCTTATCAGACTTGTATCAATTGTTTATATTTAAAAATAATGGCATAACAAATCAAACTGTTTACCTGTCATGAGAAATCTGTAGTTCTGCTAATAGTTGATTTTTAAACCATTGATCAAAATCCACACTATCAAATAGCTCATAGGCAGCCAGTCCAACCGCATTATACACTGGGGAAAAACAATAGTTATGCTTATTGTTTACTTCAGTGTTAACTTTTTAGTATTAAATAATCAGATTAATATTCAAACCCATTTTCATAACCTGAACATAATAAAGAAAACAAAACTAAATCATATCTTTCTAAAGACAGTTTTATCAGATCATGATGAAAGGAACTCTGGTGCAAATTATTAGCAAAAGAAAGGTTAGATTAAAAAAAAAATAGAAGTCAAAAGAACAATGAAGATCTTATTCTATCAACAAGGACAATTGTTCCCTAAGAAACAATTATTTTCTTTTTCCATAAAATCTCCTCACTTGTAAAATGGACAGAATATCTCTATTTTCTTCAGAAAATACTGAGGGTCATTTACTTGGCACAGCAGAAAGAACAGGACAGCAAAGGAGATTGCTTGCTTCAGAAAAAAGCCAAAAAGCAGCGTATTTTTACATAAACATTTTCAAAAGTGAAGACCAACATCAATGAAAGAAGAATTAGGATTTAGGTCCCACTTTCCAAATGACTTTAAAAAACTCTTGGAAATTCTTCATGTAATTTTTAAGAAGTAAAACACATACACAAAAGTGGCTCTGTTACTTCAAAGATAAAGTAAAACTTAATTTACCAGCATCTTTAATCAGTATAGCATTGGTATCTTCCACGTTGGTAGATCCTACAAGCCAAAGTTAAGATAAATAAAAAAGTGTTATTAAAACCAGTAATGCAAGCAACTTTGCACTTAAATGCTTTAGGAAGGGAAGACATGTATTAGGACTGCTTTCACTGTTTTTATTCAATTTACAAGTTCAGTCATTTCAGTTTTGATACTTTGTTCAGTGACAATGTCAAAATCAAATTTCTGCTTTCACACCCTGTGGAGGCCCTGGAAGCCTTCTCCTAAGCTATACCCCATTGGCTCCTTCCCCTGTTTCTATGCCTGAACATAGGTGCCTGAGGCTCTCCCACCCTTTTCCCTGATTGGGTCTCACCGTGCTGGAGACCAGGGGACTGCCGGGAGGCCCCTGGGGGAGGGACTGGGACCTTGGGAGGAGGATGGGGGTCGGAAGAGAGAACATCTCGCCGCGCGGCTGAATTAAACATCTATGGACATTGTGCAAAAGGCTCTTGGCTTCTTTACCCTGGACTTTACTAGCAGCATTTAAACTGCAACAACACCCTATTTTTGACTTACTACTTTGGAGACAAACATTTTTAATAACAACATACACGTAAGTCAGAATCAAGTATTTTAAATTAAAATACTCAAAACCTGCAAATTGCAGACAACTGTTAACCTCATAGTACCACATCCAAAAGGGTCCTAGACCTATTTCCCTGATTTTTTATATATGCGTGCCTAAAAACGAATATTTTCTGAAGCTATCCCAAAACCTGTGCACAAAGTACTTTATGAACAGATTTTGTGAAGTCAGAAACCACTCTCAGAAAATGATTATTTATTTTATTTCAATAGAATGTAATGATCCTTTCTGATAAGCTCAAAGACAAAATACTGTAACTCAACTAAGACAGCTGGGGGAAACAAATTGAGCTGAAATGACCGGGGAAAAATGCCACTCCCACTTTATTATCTTTCCTGGCCATTATAAAACTTAGTTTGGGGGCAAAGAATCATAAGGTAAAACAAAGAAAATATTAATCACTCCTCAACCTATGAATAATTCAGTCTTCATATAAAAAATCCCTAAATCTTTAAAGCAGATTCTTCAGATTTGGAAAGTCAACTAGACTATACAAAACGACAGCATAACTTAAACTTCTTCTTTTAAAATTTCTTCTCCTTCCAAGATTTTGGCAGAGACACAGCAAGAACTGCCTGGCAACATTTGAATGGGAAGTTCCCAACTATAAACAACCCAAAGAACTCATTAAGCTTGCGAGTGGATCACTCCTAAGAAAGCCTGAAACCTCAAAAAATTAGAGACGCAACAACATTTGTCAATTATCTAGAATAGTTACAATAAAAACCAAAGACCCTTCGGGACTTCCTCCTCCTAGATACTCAATGCATTCTGTTATGGTAGGTTTAGAAATAATTTTGGAATATTAACAAGTACTTTCAAAAATACAGAGAGAATGTACTATATAAAATTAGATGTTACAAGGTCAAATTGTTTAATAGTTGACAAGAGTTTGTTATGAATGTAAACAATTCTACATTTTATACTTCCCTTATTTTTTTCAATAACTTACCTTGTAAATTGTGAACCATTTCCAAAAGAACTGGGGTAAGAGTCTGATTATATTCATGAAAAATATCAATAAAAAGGACTTCCATGCATGGCTGAAAGATCAAAAGATCTCGTTAGAATCTATCAAAATAAAGGCAAGTAAAATACATTTTATGCTAAAATTTTAAGTGCTGAACACCTCGCACTGAAAGTCACAATTTAGAACACAATACATAGTAGCAAAACTAATATTGTAAGAAATACCACTTTCTTTCTACTATACTTTGTGCTTAACTCTTGCAAGAGTTTGATGGCTGCATCTGTATCAACCAGTTCTGCGGCAGAAGAACAGTGACTCTGTGGAGTGAAACAGCTGGTGCTGTGCCGCCAGTGACCACCCTGCAGGTATGTCACAGGTTGTTGGTGTATTGGCTCAGTGGCTCTAGGCCAGGGACTTGGTCTGAACACCATTTTACAACCAGAACATACTATGTGTACCACGTTAGGTTTTTTAGTTTTAAAATAAAAGTAATCCAGAAAATAAGTCTTGAGATCTCTCTGCAAAGCAAACCACAGCAGTTACAATTGGGAGATACACTAAGACAGCTTATTTCTGACTATTAAATAATTAATAAATGAATATAATTAATAAAGATGCACCTGGAACTTCCTTCACTCATCATGTCTACTAACAAAGTCATAAGTGATTACATTAATTATCAGTTTAAGAAAGAGAACTTCTGCTGGCTTTAAACAGATGCTACATAGTTCAAATGGTGAAGCAAACTCCTTTTCCTTCCCTCCTAAAATATGAAGAGCATAGATTCCCAGGTATTTAATCAAATTTGAATACTGAAAAAAGAACAAAGTTAAATTTTACTAAATCTGAAGAAGCGAAAAGATTTTCTCCAAATATTATCTGTCTTGGTTACAAAACTATCAAGAATTGCATTCAGGAATGTTTAATGGGTTTCTTTCAAATGGAACACTTACTCTGAGACTGTACTTCCAAGAATCTCCTCCAGTCTCTTCTACAGCTATTATTCCACAAAGACAAGAAAAAAAGCATTATATAACTATGGTTCAAATAAAGTCTAGTGTTAGGTTAAGAAGGTATCATGGACTATCAAGAAATCTTTTATTACAAAAAGAATTTCTAGAAAGAATATTTGTCCAAGAAAACTGCAGGAAATAAAATGGCCAACATTGCAGTAGGGAATTTGAAGAGACAATGTGAATATGAAGCACTTAGCAAATTTGTAATTACAGTACTACCAAGTATATGGCATGTTTCTTACTGAAGCTTTCTGGATCCTCTTCCCACATAGTCAATTCTTCCTTTGTCAGCAGGAAATAGTGTGTGACTAATCTCCTACATATTTCCGTTAGTGTTGGGTATGTGAAAAAAGCAGTCTTTATCTTATGTGCTTCAAGAGTTTCAGGGCTGCTGTCTGAAATAAAACATGAAGATTTCAGATTACAATTAAGTGGCTTAATGATTAAAGACTAGTCTAGTAAAATTAGAAATATCAATCAAAAAAAAATTCTTAGCCTCTGAGAAAAACAGAAAAAACTTACTTTCATGGCAGACTTTAACTGACTTTCAGCTGGTAAGACAGGTTTTTAAGCAAGTAATCGATTCTGACACATACCAGTATGTATATAAAACTTTTTTCAAACTCATATAGAATGCTAATTGTTATCTAGTCACAGCCACTACTGTGAAAAGTTGAGGTATTTTTTTTAATTCACACATACAGCAATGTATGAAGTTTCAAAATGAAACAGTCCTACAAAGCAAAACTGCATCTCTAATCCACTGTATTTCATTGTACTGATATTAGTTAATTACAGAAAATACACCATTTTATCAAACATATCTCATGGGAAAGATCCAACAAACTATTTGATGATAATAAACCAAATTCTATACCTCAGTACTTTTTAAAATTCGTTCAATGGAAACTAGAACAATCAAAAAAGAAAAGATATTTGTGCTCCTTCTGCATTTAAAATTCCTTTGGAATGTCATTATCTATATACATTAATACTTTAAAAGTTAAAATAACAATTCTCAAAATAGAGGTAGAACCATACATATTTAAATAATTATTAAAACATTATTAAAGGAGTTTAACTGTTGAGAAGAGCTAGCAAAATGTTTCTCAAGACATAAAAATTTTAGTAGTGACAGTACCTTCAATATTTTTGGATGGTTTGTATGCATAATTTTTTACAATCATCTTAATGAGATTCATGCATTGTACAATAAACTGCTCAAAAACAACTCCTTCACCAGCTTCTGTGAAAACGTAGCTTACAGAGAACTCCAGTGATCTCTGAATCAAAGCAGTGAATGAGCAAGGATGTTGATCCAGGAAGTCCAAAAGCTTAAAAAAAGGAAGTAGAAAGAAGAAAAATCAAACACTTTTAGTGAAGTCTTATTTAATGCTTTAGTAAACTAGCTATCAAAAACAGGTGCCAATTTATATAAAACTATAGAAAACTGAACATGGACAGGAAATTAGGAAGAGATCAGTATCAGTTGTTCATGAAGCATTATTTAATGGCAAAATTCTTGATTTTAGTTCGAAATTACTTTTTTTTAAGTATGAGGAAAAATACCAATTTTCAAATGGACCAGCTTACTAGTAGTAAATAAAATATATCAGCTTACTAGTAGTAAATAAAATATATCAGCCATACTTAAAACAGTGAGTATTTCAGCTGATAATTCATCCCTATTGAAATCAGTGTGAGCAAAAGCAGTATGAGGGCTATATAACTCCCCCCCAACATAACCAATGCAGTACAAGCACTTGCTTCCTCAACTTAGCTTTTCCAATTAGTGATCTAAAAAATACTTTGATAGATTCCTTAATCTCCTTTAGTAATTCAAAAATGCCTAAACTTATATTCTTGCACGTGAATTTCTATAGGTGGTAGATTAATCAAACTTACTTTCTCTTCAGGTCTGTGAAAGAAGATTTACATTTGCAATCTAAGTACTATGACAAAGACCAAAAATAATGTGTCAGAGCATTTTCAGCTCAATTTTGGTGAAGCTGATAGGTGCTTTTTACTTCTGATAACTAGGCTGAATATTTAAAATACACTCATGGCCTCTAGATAGAAATCTGAACACAATGGGAACTCTGTAGGTTTTGTAACTTCAAAAAAAAAAAAAAACAAAACCAAAAAAACAGGACCAAGTGTCTATGCTAACATTACCTTCAATAAAATTTGCATTTAACACTTGCACAGAATCAGCTGACAAGTCCAAGTGTATTAGACAATACAAGCTTCAGAGGGCAAGAGAGTATGTTGGTCATTTTCTTTTATTAATTAGTGCGGCCAGTAATTCCACAGAACTAACAAAGCCACAGAAATAGTGATCTAACTACCTATAAAAGGTATGATGAAAAGCCTATCTCTTCTTTATTCCTTAATACCAGTACCATTGTTTAACCAATGCTTCCCAAACTCTTCTTTAAACAAATCCTAGCTAAATAATTTACTTATGAAATGCACCTAATTTTGTTTGAGCTAAGAAAATGTACTCTTCGCTGCTACAACTTACAACAGCATGAGTAAACAGACAGCCTTTTCTTCAAAAATACATCTCCTAACAAAGAAGTCTTAAGTTACAGTACCTTCCACTTCTTTGAAAGGTCTGAAACTGATTCACTCTAAGGCATCTAAGTGTCTGGATGGGGACTGCTCCTCCAGAAGTATAAACTATGAAGTAACTGAAAGGAGATTTTACTTACCACTTTAGTGAACAGAATTATGGTCTTTTCTAGACGATCTCTGCATATGCTTTCTGCTCGTACACGTCTACCTGGTAAATCAGACATTTCACCACTATTATTTTTTAGACTTTCATTTTCTTTCTGGACAGCTAGGTTTTAAATAATTAACACTGGAGAAGAATTTATTTTTACTGTAGTTAAGAGATTAAGTGAAGCCTGAAAAAAATTCTAGGGCAAAATAAATTCCAAATTAAATTCAAGGTAATGACTGGGAATAGAAAATCCTAAACTGTTTCTTTCAATTGTACTGAAATTCACTGCAGCTGATCAGGCTATAAGAATTGTGACATCATTACAGAAAATTCAATTATAAAAGGCATTAAAATAATGCAAGCAAATGCTAGTACAGACAGAAAATAATTATGCACTGAAAATACAGAGATGTCCTTTTAATAAAACCGCATACTATTATGTGCTTTTCAAGAAATTCCACCTTAAAGAATAATTTATTATGGGCATTAGAAAACATTCTGAATTAGGAAAAAAAAAACAGAAAAAACTTTTAATAAAAGAAAGAAAAACCAGAAAGAGCCATATTGAAGACATACAGGCAGTAACACAATATAACAAAAGCAAACACTAATCCTGTAAGGTAGTTGTACCTGCTTTTGCAAAACAGTCTACTGATTAGAAATGTGGAAATGGGAAGGTTCAGCTCAGTTCTTGTCTTAAGACATAGAAACCTTTAAGTCCTCATATTCTAGGGCACTACAATAAATAACCTCAGTATGGGGTTCAATCCCTCCTATTCAAACTCTGCACCTTGTCAAAAATGAAAGAAGAGCCAGAAGGAGCCTGACTGTAGCACAGTCAAAGTGGCAACTGGAGGCAGTTTCTGTCTCTTCTAAAACTGAGGCTCAAAGCCCCAGTGAGCCCTCTTACCAAAGTACAGGCTCCTGAACCCAGGAACTTCACCAAAATATCAAAATTACATATAACTTATTTCAAAAAAGTTCTTCCTATTCAGTTTAGACATCTATTCTTGTAAGAAGTGTTGAAATATGACACAAATAGAATTTTGATGTTATTTTAGTCCATTGATACAAAAAGACACTTTTACTTAATTCCTCTTTCATAGTTTCAGCAGCATTTAAAGAAATAGTGTTAACTTCTACAAAAATACCTTGCACCTAAATGATTATTGATGATGCACTAGCCTGTATATTTTCATCCAGCTTCTAATGTTTAACAAGGAATACAAAGAAAAATGCTCAGATACTTACTACACTCCAGAAACTGTTTCAGCCGTTCAAATACAGCATGGAGAAAACCCTGAAAAACACACGTCTTTAAAGGTGAAGATTATTCTGCACTGTATTATGAGAACAAAGTTATGTCAGACTAAAGTTAGTTCATATGTGTTATGAGCTCAGACATGACCACAACTTTGAACTGAACTCTTTGATTACTTTGAATAATTTCTTAAAGAAATTAACAATTAACTAGCAAGCAGACTGCACAGATGATCCGAACTGACCCTATCAGTACCATTTAAAGGCATTGCAACTCTAGTAAAAGGAAGGATAGGTAACTACAGACATGTCCTTTAAAATACGCTTATCAAGTTCTACCCTGTTCTCAACTTCCTAGTGTAGGCCGTAGGTTGTAGGTACTCAATTCCTCCACAGGCAGCACTGGAGGTTGAGGAAGGTGCTTGGGTCTCTTTGTCTGACCCTACCCTCTCCATGGGCTGCAGACCACAGGCTTTTATCTCTCTCAAACGTGACAAGACAACCACGGCATCAAATTCATCACGTAACGAAATGGTTTAACTGGGGGGAGGAGAGCACTTGTAAGACATCTTTCAGCAGGCAACAAGCGTGACCACCCTGTGGTGTGTAAATTGGAAAGGATGTCTTTTCTTTTTTTAAACATGATGCCATTAGAATCCAACTAAGATTTGAGAGCCCTTGGCTGATGGGAGGACAACTTTGAGAGAATGTTGCTTGATCTTCGTTTGCATAATACAAAGGCATGCCTTTCAATGATTTCCAGACATAGCTCTAACAACACATGAAATCATCACAAAAATTTTCTAATCTAGAACTAGAAACACACTTACCATCACCTCTGCATTCCAATGAGGTTCTACAAAGCCATGGACCGTTAGTTTCCGAAGCACTAGGAAAAAAATTACTTGTGTAGCTATTTATTACCTCTTGCTTCAACAGATTTCAGAACACAATTACAATTCCACTTGCCGTGCCTTTCTTTAAACTCAACGCTTTAAAAAATACACGTAATTTTAGGTTCTGGATGCCTTATTCATATCTAACATTCACCTTGTTGAATTACTTTAAAATATATCTCGTGTGAAATAATGAAGAGAACTTTTAAGAATTACTCCATCAGGAAGAATTCTGCCAAAACTCTAAAAGGGTTCAACTCCTGAAAGATCCTGCAGTAGTAGGAAAAGGGCCAAGTACAGTCAGATAGGGCATATAAGCCACTTGTGAATTCTCTCAGGTTTATCACTGTCTGTAACCCAGCAAAAGCTGCACGCTGCATCTTTGGAAACAACTCAGGACATGTATTATTTACATTGCAAGAACTGCATACAAAAATCCCAATTGTTAAAAGCAGCAAAGTAGTCAGGATATGCATTTACTCTGCTCATAAGCCCTTGATCATCAACCTAAGACAAACTAACTGCTAAGGCTAGCTTTTCACTTGACACAGGGTGAACTTAATGGAATGAAACTTGTAGCTCAGCTTCCTCAATTAAGTGCTAAAGATATGCAAGCCTAAATTACAACACACGTAAGAAAACATCCTTTTATGCCACCCACCTTCCCACCTCCTAGACACTGACTTCTTACAACATGCACAGTGGAGTGCACAGTTTCTCACATACTGAGAAACAAAACCACTCTCTCCCTCTTCTGCATAAGCAATAGTCCTGCCTTGCTAACAGTACAAGCAAAACAAACCAAAAATACAGTTATTCCCAATGGGAATGGCTTTGTTTGAGAATGGGAACTATTTACCAAAGAATTTCTATACACTCCCTGTGAAGAAAGTTATTTGATTCCTTACACTTATCATTCTATATTATTACCTTTCAATGACAACAAGGTCCTTTCTAGGGAATTTGCAGCTGCAGCTTCATTCCCTGTACAAATCTGTTGTAGGAATGTATCTGTATGGTGATTCCACAAGGAACATGCAAAGCTATAAATACTTGATGTAAGCTGCAAAAGGAAGGTGAAGAATGTATTTTGTTTCCTGAATTTTGCTATACCAAAATAAATCCCCAAATTTTAAAGGCTGGTTTAAACTATCAAAATATTTAATCCAGCTTCTTGTATGTATCACAGACCACAATGTTTAATTTGCTTCTTTGTAACAGGTCATACTAACCTTAAGACATTTTCCAGAAAAAATACCTTGTCTTGATTTGAAGATATTTTGATAAGACTCATTGGTGTCCCTGACTACTTGGGTCTATGACTCTTACCTTAAAGAAAACTATTTAGGGCTCCCTTCTTACCTGATTTTCAGTAAATACAGCTGCTGGTGCATAATATGGTATAACACTTCAAAAAATTATCAGCTTTCCTCATCACCTCTCCTCCCACAAAGACAAGGACAAGCTGTCCATCTCACAGTTAAATTAATGTCTGAATCATCTTACTCTGGGACACACTTAGCAGTTAGAGGTGCAATATAGTATTGAACAAGGCCTACTCCAAAACTAACTTTACTTTGTTGATAGCTGCAAATACTCATTTTTTTAAAAACACAGAATGACAAATAGTTTCTAATCAGGTAGAACTGAACAAATCTCTAACTTAATTCATATTACAGTTCACACACAGCGCTTAACTGATAAAGATTTATGAATTACAAACAGAAGATGAAGATTTTCTCACTCAGTTGTGGTAGCAATGGATGGCTTCATAATTACATAAATCTGCATTTAGTCTGTTACACCTTATATCAATGGAGTCAAAAGCACATGACCTGTTTATTTAGTTGCTTTGAATGAGTAAAGGTTAGTAAAGGTCCTATTTACAAGTCGGTCTTGAATGCCTCAGACTCCTGACGTTTAAAATTTCATCTTATTGATTACATAGACAGAAATTTCTACATAGATAAGTAGGTAAACATCCATAAACAGTCTTCAATTTCAGTACTCACTTTTTCCTTTAAAATGAAGGAACAAACTAAAATTCAAAAATTCCAGAGTAACATGTTTGGAAAAAAAATGTTTAAGTCACTAAATTCAGTTAGCTGGTACTATATTGTTGCCCAACTCCAAATGGGTTTGGAGATGCATGGCCTACAGCCAAAATTACATCTGTGTTCTAGTCAGTGGATTTTTACAGTTGAGAATGTAAGCTGAATGACTTGAGATTTGGCATTTGCATTCACATCTTGCCTTTTAATTAACCTGAAGAGATGGCCTGGAAAAATCTCAAACACATTGCTGCTGGTGGTAAAAACTAAAATATGGTAGTATAGAAGTCTAAATCCCGGTATTTCTTAAAGATTATACTGACAAAAATTCAGAACACACTTCCAAAAAAACTCCATAAATTCCTAGAAAAGTTCTATAGATGTTATATAGCTGAAGCTCAGCATCTTTACATAAATTAAGATAATGCTCAAGCTGTATGCAAAATTAATAAAGATCTCAAACATTTCACCCAGAATATGACCTCCAGTTATTCCACAGTACACAGATACCCACAACGTAAGAGCACTTCTGTTCCAAGGGCAGATATTTAAGTCCACACACATGCCATTAATGCTCTGCCAGCTAAACTCAGGGAGAAGCAAGCATGTACAATACACAGTTAGCATGCTGTACAATACTGCATCACATTACTTACATCATAGAAAAGCTTCCTATCTGCAGCAAGCCGTTTGGATGCCAGGGTCTTCGTAACATGGTAAAACGTGAGTAGCGCCCTGTGTTGCTGAAGATCATCCTGCACCTTCACAGATTCTACAAGAGTGGGTATAAGTTCCGGCCACTGTCTTGGGCAGTCCACTCTGGCAACTTTAGCAATCAGTACAGAGATCTGAGTTGCTATCTGCAAAAAAAAAAAACCACAGACACCACTAAGTCAAAGGGCATTTAGGAAATAAATAATGACAAGATCCACAGTCAAATAAAACCTGAACAAAAAAACCCTAGAATGATATTTTGTGCTTTTTCTCAAGCTATTTTTAAGTTTGCTGAATGCAAATAAATGTGGAAAAAAAGTTTGTCTGTAGCCAGCATTACATAAAATACTAAACTTAATACCTTGCTTAAATTTTACATGAAGACCAGTAACTGTATTTATTTTAGAAATCACATAAATAAAGAAACATATCTGGGAACCACTTCTTACTTAGTGATCTTTTCTATCACTTTCTATGAACATACACTGCTGAATACATATTACCCACATTTTGGCTCTACCTGACTTTTAGATAGAGCCATTCCTAGCCCCAGGAACTCAGATGTGTAAACCTAAGCCCCATCCCAGTTAACTGGAACTGAGACTCTCTCTTGCTCCAGATCTTCAGAACCTCAGGCCAGGAGCACCTGCACTACTCATACCACCTCACTTTGGTTGCTAGGCCCAAGCTCCACTGGCACCAGTCTTGCCAGCAGCTGGAACCTGGCCCTTGGAGCACACATGCATGATGAACAGAGTGAGATTACACAGTAAGACAGGTAAGTGATGCAATCATAACACAGGACAGGCAGTGGTCATCAGGCACAGGGTTTGTTCAGACACAGGTACAGACCACCCATGTTTACACATGACTGGCCCTTCTTACGCCCTCTTTCTGTCTATTCCACACTTGGCTGCTATGCAACTCCCTTCCCCTAAATATTCCCTAGCATATTTTGCATGGTCACCCGAAACCCTACCTCAAATATCCAAAAATTCCACATTCTTGTTTACCCTGTTCTTATCCCATTCTAATTGAAAAGGTCCTTGACTGGATTAGTGAAGTAGACACTCTCTCCCTCAGCACACTAGAACAACCATACTTCCAGCCTGGGGAAGAAGTCATCTTCTTAGGCTACCTGAAGGAATCCAAGCAATTTACAGGCCTAAGGACAGAACAGTGCCCTTCTTTACTGGCGTCTGAGCTGTTTCATCTGGAGTCTGACACCCCCACCAAGTTTTCCACAATATGTATTCCTACCATGCTACTTAGTGAGAAGAATTGCTTCAGGAAAATGATGTCAACGTTCACAATGAAGAGCTGGGAGTCCTACTTACTACTGTATCAAATTACGTCAATTGACAAAACAGGGGGAGCAAATAAATTCTTCACCCTATGTGACACAAGAAGCAACATCCCAGGAAAGCCAAAAGTACTTTTATCTTGAGCACTGGCTTTTTAAACAGGGAGAAAAAGAACTTGCTGTCATACATTTGAAGTTGAACTGTTCCACTGTTCCCTCCATATGCTAAATATCTTCAGAGGGCATGGCAATTACGCTTTAAGCAGATGGTATGTTCTCTTTTTCTCCTACACCTCCCCTGGAGGTCAAGTTGTATCATCACAGCTCCATACTGTGCCTATTTCTCACTTTTTTGTGTTGCTTTTCTTTCTATACAAGAGTCAAAATTTTTTCTGTTTTCAGTGATGCAAAAAGCATAGGCAGATAGCAACTGTGTTATGAACTGTCTGTGACTGGAAAAGTGCAGTTATCAGGAACACAGGATATCAAAACTCAGACATATCAAGCAGGCTGGGAACTAAACTAAAGATTCCTTGGAAAGGACACCTCAGGATACCTACAAGACAGATTGGGGAACAAAGGGAAAGAAAGGGATATGGACTCTGCAAACATATTTCCATATCGCACATAATTGTTTAGATTGCTGCGATAAAAACAAATAAAAATCTCTACATCTTAAAAATGACATCCCAAAAAATGTCATAAGGACATACAAACCAAAACATGAAGCCACTACTCTTTAAAATGTCATTAAAAATGTTCCAATCTCAACTGCAACTATAGTTGGAGAACCCCAGAACTGTTCATCAGCGGTGGCATTCTTAACTATGAAAAATGCTATGCTATCATCTTAGCAGGCAAACTGATGAAACACTAACGAATGTAGGAAAAAAAATTGATAAAAGCTTTGGTTTGCAAAAAATATACTCATTATTAGAGTTTCATAGTTAATTTACCCATTAATATAGGGAAAAAACCATACAAACGTCAAAATTAAATATTTGATAAATTATATTCCATCTAGTAGAAGCATAAATGACACACACTAAGGTTCAGCTTGACATATTTCATAGTTCTTTTTAGTTAACATACAGAAACAAGTAATATTTGTCATATTGTTTACATTGAAACTATATCTGCAGAACAAATTTTAAAACACTTTCTATGCTTTTTTAAAATTGCATTTGCAATGAAAATTCTTAGCTCTAGTCAAAACTGTCATTTCACAATGGGCTTCTACAAAGACTAAATTACCCTAATTTTGATAAAATGCTCTAAATCCTAAAAGTTACATTAAATCCTGTCAAGAAATCCCAAGAAGTTAATATTTAACTGTCTGCAGAACAGTTTATTCACAATGCCTTTTCTTTTCAACCTTAACCTTATGCCTATCATTTCTGTATTTTGTTGACAAAGTCTTTTAAAATCCAGCTCAAAATATTAGCAAATACTTCCTTGCAGAATCTTATACTTACATGATGAAGAAATTATCAAAAGTAATATTGATTCACCTAGTATGGGCATATTCTGTACCCCTAACATTAGTTCTGGACTCAGTATAATAATAAATTCTTATTCTAATCAAAATCCTGGCTTACAATTAGTCACTTTATGTAGGAAAAGACACTATCACACTGAAGCTTTATTAAGCTTATTTAAATTCACTAAAATGCTGTAAGTAGATATGTGACAGCAATACTGCTCAGGTGGGCTTATACAGCAGCAACCTCGACAGCTCACTCCTGCTCTGCCTCGTGCCACACTTCCTTGCATGGCCACGCTGGGAGTCAGGTAAGAGAACAGACACAGCTGAAAAAAACAGCAATCACTCAGGGAAAGGTTATTTTAGAGCTACATCCATTCCCTGAACCATTTCACCAAATGGTTGCACAAACAGCAAGGGACAACAAACTGCCACTGCAACACCAAAAGAAACAAACCACAGAGACAAAATGTTGTTTCCAGCCAAAGTGGTTCTATAATTCAGTGAGTTATGACCTATGGTAAAAGATCTCACTTTGAGGTCTGTCTGCAAAGCACTATGTAAACTGAAACTTCATTATTATAATTAAATACTTTGTAAAGAAAGAAAACAGGATATCTATCAATACAAGCATTTCTTGGAAGAGTAATAAACAATCACCACTAACCTGATTCACTGGCTCGTTAAAGTTGGTGATAAGTCCAGCACGCAATGTAGATTTTTCTTCTTCAGAAAGAGCACTGCCAGGATATATTTATTAAAATATTATTTATTTTCAATTAAAAAACTACTATCAATTCATTTGTAACTATCAAAAAAAACTATCAAAACTAACAAAAGAACATCCTTTGTTCTTCCACTATCTCAAGTATCTTTAAATAGAGAGGGAACCATGAAAAGAATACTTATAAGGCATTTTAGTCTCACGTTCTGAGACTTGAAGTGACCTTTTCAAAGATAAATGGCAAAAGAGTTGACAGAGTGAAATACACAGATATATAACGAAAAAAACCAAAACTGTACGAAATACAAATGGATTGCTCATAGACAATTGTCATATAGTTGTTACTGACAGAATAGAGGACTTGAACATGGATTTGCCCATGTATACTAATTGACAGTGGCCAAAAATATTCAGAATAAGGCAATCACTATATCAGGTGACAGCTTTTTTTGTAAAAGCAGTAAGTCTTTTCTGTTTTAAATCCTTTTCTATAAGAAAGCAATATATTTACACTTAAAAGTACAGATCTGTTGAAAATTATAGCTTTGTGTGAAAAGTATGTTGATATATTCTCCATAAAGTGCAGGAGAAAATAGGGAGCAGGGAAAAAATTCTAAGCCATAAAGGTTAATTTTCCTTCAAGTGCAGCATTGTGGTATCTTAATTTTAAGTGACCTCTATCAGTTTAAGACTGCAAGTTACAGTATGATATCACTCCTGTATTACTTCAGATTTTATATCCATGCAATTTTCTTATAATTTCCAGGCAGGAAACACAGCACACTGCTCTAAAAAAGGTTTTGTTGGTATCTATAGATTACACTACTGAGGAAAAAGAAAACCCAAACCAAACTAAACAAAAAACCCCAACAAATTTTCATCTACTGATAGCACCTGGAAAGCTGTTTCTCCTTCATAAAAAGCCTGGAAGTTATCACGCAAGGTTGTTCAGATTAAAGTTTCACCTAATATTGCAATGACTTAGAAGCATGCAAACATCACATCTCAGTGAAGGCTAGAGGCTGGAAATTAAGAAGATTAAACACACCAACACAACCACTTCCTCTTGTCTGACCTCAGGCACAGATATTAACTGACTAGTTTTATATACTGAGGTTTAAAATTGTATCTAAAACTCCCTAAAGCATAGGTTTTACTCTAATCTAGACAAATACTAAATATTAATCTCAAAATAATAAGAAAATAGAGGCAGGAATTGTCATAAGAACAAACAATTATAAAAATATTCTAGTTTTCTCCTTGTCTTCACCTCTGCAAAAACACAAGTACTCACTATTTCCTAGATCAAAGACTTATCATTTGAAGTATAGTACAAAAGGGTGGCAATTCATTGTTTCACTGGTGATTCAGAACTGTACACTAAGTCTTATTTTCCGAGGTAATTATAGCATTCAGGAGCCACAATTTTATTTTTTATATTTTAAATCAAGACATAGGCTTTAAGATTTTTTCCATTAAAAATTAAATTATCCCTAAAAATATTTTGGTTAAAATTCACAGAGATTTCTGCAACAGTAAAAGTTTTTCTGCATGTAACTTTTACTTATTAATCTAAAGCCGTGAGATGATGTTCCATGATAATAAATTGTTGAGGGTTTTTCTTTTATAACATGAAAATGTAGTATATAATTTCCACACATACAGGCATCCTCTAAGTGGTTTCTAAAACTTAAAAGCCCTTATTAATAAAATTTAAAAATCAATACTCAAATGTAGATTGTATAATAACTCACTTTCAGAGACAACAGAAAGCATGTAAAACCTGGTTTGTAAAGAAAAAAATATCCCATTTTACTATATTACTGAATTTATTTTGTTTCTGGGCTCACAAGGCCCCGGCTTTAAACTCTTTTTCATAATTACAATTATATTAAACTTATCATATGTACAGTCTAAGAGCAGCAAGAATTCAGTTCATTACTTACTGTAAATAAAAACGCTGTAATTAAGCTTTTGCCATTGCAGACAAAACAAAGGAAAGAAAAGAAACAGATTCATGAGGATCAACGCCTTAAAGACACCAGCTTGTGATAAGCAAAACTGGAAAACAGTAATGAAAAAAATCTAAGAAATCAATGTCGATGCAAGTGTCACCCAGCAGCACTGTGTGACAGGGCTCCTAAGGGTTTGCCGGAGCGTGGGTGGAGGAACTCAGCGTTCAGACGACACAAGAGTGACATCTGCCGGAGAACAGGGACACCCTCAGCCCCTGAAGGAGACACAGACCCGCACCACTGCCCTCAGCCTCCCTTAATGCCTCGCAAGAAAGCCAATTCCACAATTCCGTCTGTAAAAGTTACAGGCAGGCAAGAAGTTAGGAAGAACGTGCCTCCCTCAGCCAGTTATTTCCCTTCAGCATTGAATTATACGTGCCCAAAAAGTAAAACAACTTCATCTACACATGAACTACTAAGTACTACCTACTATGCTGTAGTCTTTCACAATTTGCAAGTTCAACATTACTTTGATCTTTCTCTGTGTTTGTGGTATGGAGAAATATACATTCAAATACTTTAAAAATTATTTTGGAGCTTTTTTTAAAAAAGCCTGATATTTCACATTTGGATTGATGGCCTATGAGAAGTAATCACACAAGTGAAAACATATTTTAAAAGTATTGTTAAAGTATTGTACCGTGTTGCTAACATGGTACTCAAAGAAGAGAGCAGAGTCCACAAGAGACAGGGTACAAAAGTAATTGTCTGTAAAATCAAAAACATGTTCAACTCTTGAAATAAAGACAAACCATTTCTGAAGAAAATAAAAACACATACAAAATCATCCAGCGAAACCAGCTTTTGAGGAAGCTGACAACAGATTTCAAAAGAAGAGGCCAAATTGTGCCTGAAAACAGGCTGTGACAACTCTAGGCTCTTCGCCACAGCTATATGAAAAGCTGCCTGAAAAAGGAGGAGGGAGGAAGTTCACAGGCTCATCTTCTAAATCGCTCTCACTGGAAAATGCAGTTTTAAGCCTGATCTGTACATCAAAACATGCTTTGATGTACTACTATGGATGGAGAGCAGACAGCTGCTGAAGTGAGATACAAGACAAAAGACAAGAATTCTGCAAAGACAACAAAAATGCAGCATCTACAATGAAGCCTTCAAAAAATCATGGTATTCAAAGTACGATTGGTTCACAAAATAATCAACTGAGAATTTAGTTTAAATCAGGATTTCTCAAAATTATCTCAACACATTCTAAGAGAAATGTTTTCTGGTTCAGTGCTGACAAAATATCACATCTAACATATTTAGAAAGAAAAACAGTTGGACAGACTAAAAATTTAGTATGCATTACTCCATTGAATCCTTAACAGCGGGCAACAGATGTTAAAATTTATTTTTTAATTTAATTGCACTAAATTAGCGGCAGAAAAGTTCGAAATGGAGGAAAATAGGGTTGCACTGGAAATTTAATATGGATTTAACTCATGGAATCTTGAATAGCCAAGAAAAAATTATTTTTTAAATTACATTTAATTTAAAACTACAGGAAAACTACATTAAAATACTTCTATTCAAATTTTACCTCAAACAGTAAAATTCTAGTCTTTAGTTCTGCAAGAAATAGCTTTTTTACCAGAAATGCTATTTGTGGCTAAAATTATTAATAAATTGAAACAATGTTTAACTTCTTCCAACAGTTCTTGCAAAGTATCAGTGCTGTAAAGAGAATCCTGTTAACCAGAAATGTCAAAGATAGATGCCATCTTTAATGAAAAACATAGGATTTTACTTTTACATAAAAAAGAATCCAAATGCCTGCAGATGTTTTACAGCTATATACAAATTCACACATACAAATACTCTAGTGCTCTATGCCATACTGAAGGAGTACTACACCACTTAAAATGTGCTGTGGATACAGAATTTTATAATTTTTCACTCCTTTGGTAGAGCTTTGGAATGGCTTACAATGCAAGGAAAAATACACTGAACTATCTCAAACAATGAACAATGAAAATCATAGTTTGCATCATAACACTAACTTAGATTTGTGATCCAGAAAAACTGTACCTAGAATCCCATCTAATACCCTATACCTGACAGTGACAGTCCCACCTATTACAAGCATTTGAGACTGAACACTTGCAAGCCTTTGAGTTCTGGAATTGAAACTCTTTGTGAAATCACACCTGTTTTTAAAGGAAAAATAAGCACTTCACACAAAAGACTGGGAAGTATATAATTCTACAGGTTATATATTAAAAATGGCACTTTTTGTAAATTTTAAGTAAACTGCATGGTGCTCATGAAAAGTGCCTATATTTCTCATCTTCTTTGGAGAACTTTGTCATGCATTATCAGAACCCACATATCAAAATAATGAAAAAAGAAGACCAGAACTTTTTAGTAAGATAACTGCTGCCTCCTTCCCTTGTACACATTCAATACAAATCAGCTTGAACAAAATGAAATGCCCCTCTCACTGTCCAAGAGATTACCTTTCACTTCTGTCACTATCAGTAAACCCAGGTGTTAATGTTGCAACACATACTGCATCACTTCAAAACCTATTATCTATGAAACAGCCTCCTAACTCAGCTCGCGAAAGTAAATCATGAACAGAGTCATAAGAAGCAATATAAAGACAAAATGTTTTATCAACAAGTCCTGAAGTTTGAAGCACGTTATCAGTTCCACCATAAATTCTAAAGTAGCTTCTACCAACTAAGGATCTGCTGTTTTTCCAGCCTGGCAACCATAACAAAGCCAACTTTAAGATGGTTAAGCAGAAGAACTCAAAACTTACTGTGGTGCGACCCGTCTCCAATAGCGATCAATTCCATTTTTAAAGTATAGCACAGCTAACCATCTTACATTCACATCCAGGCTATGATTTGTAAAGATATTCTGTTTAAAAAAAGGAAAAAGTTACAAATTGCTCAAGATACCACAATCAAGACAGAAATGGCATGCCATGGTGTCTGTAGAAATACACACACCACTGTGATATGGGTGTACATAAACAAAAAGCCTTAATCATCTTTTGGCAGGGAAGTGAAAACAGTGTGCTAAACATAAATTTTTAGAGATTAAAAAATGTTTATCACTAGCCCAAATTTTGATTTATTTAATAAAACAACATATAAGGCAAAAGTATTGCTAATCTTGTCTGGCAGATAAGGAAATATAAGGGTAGTAATTACTATAATCAGACAATTTTTACATTCTTTAATGACATAGCTCTAAGAAGGTTTTGCCACTGCAGAATACAGGCTAATTACTTATTCTAGTTATAATTCAGTTCTTCAGATTATTTATTCATTATGTTATTTATTCATATGACAAGAACTATCCTGTCTAGCAATACTGTTTGTAAAACAGTGACCTGGTAGGTCTGCAATTCTCAAATTTGACTGTGCTTAGAAAATCAGGAAATTAGTTTCTACCAATAAAAAGATATATATCTGTAGATACATACATATATATAAAAGCATGTCTATATGTATAGATACAGATATCTGTATGTACATACAGACAAACAGAGAAGAGTTATTTTGTATGGTAATGGTGTAAAATTAATCAACCAAGAGAAACTAAAATAAAGGTAGACTACTGAATCTCAACATGGGTACTACTCTGAACAGCATCTCTCCTCCTGTTTTCTACTGCATCAGATGGATCCTTCTCAAGGGGTGAGACATCATTACTCCCACCTTCAGAGAGCAAGCATGTGTGAAGCATGTGTTCTTACTATACAGTACACCGCAGAAAGAGTGCACCACTTGTATTCCTTGCTTTTAGAAGTCCAGTAAGAAGGGACCTGAAAAATGCAGGGATTCTGGTCAAAAGTATCTGCTACTTTTGGGCACAATGTCTGCAAACACAGGCATAAACAAACCTTTCAAATAACTCAGGACAGCAGAAACCTGGGACCTCATTTTCACTATGAATTCAAAACCTCATTTTCTCTCAAATCTACTTTTACTAATAGTAACATCTTTCTAGAGGTACTGGCCAACCCAATAAAACCCAACACACTCCAATCACTAGAAAGTAAACAGATTTACATGCCAACAATGATATAAACTATACAACTAGCAATTATAGAAAAATATCAGAAAGGTGGTAACCCACCAAAAATACCACACAACACAAAAATGATCTGTATGTAATATGCTCTCCTTCCCCAAAGCTCATTTAGGAAGACAGACTGAATCTCTCTAAGACTTGACCTTTCCCAAATACAATTTAAGCGCATTAAAATTCTAACAGCTAACTTCAAACACCACTTCCATATTGTAAAAATAACATCTCGAAATAAATGCAACATGGAAAACCCACACTACTCATACTGAATATTCCTCTCCTTGCTAAAATATTTAGCAGAAGCAAAGCTTCCACAGATAAACAGCTTGAAACTAGACCAGACCTAGGTAAAAAAATGAAAAAAAGACCAAAGAATCTACACAAAAACAAGAACTTCTCATTACGCTCTTTATCTTCATCTTCATAAGAACTTTCTAAAACATGAAGTACTTAATATAACACAGTAATGCTGTCATAGACAGAACAGGAATGAAGCCAATATACAAACTGATATAACCTGCACAGAGGTTCTTTTCAAAACCATCCAATTCTGAATCAAAAGAGAGATGTAATACCTTCAAAAGAGAAACACACAAAAGTAATGATAGCAACTCCACTAGGTACTAAAAATAGTAGGATCAAGGATGCATGTCTCATGATCTTATTTATGATTTTCTTTACTCTGTCCCAGAAGCAAGTGTATCTCACAGTAAGTAATTATATTACTTGCCACAACCCACAGATATCAGCTGTCTTACCCACTCTCCATTTACATTAACCTATTTCTCTGAACCCTTTTCTGCTCCACCAAGAGGATGTCAACTATTTTCTCTCCCCGACAGCACACCTGTCATGATCAAGTTAAACAAAGAAGCAGACACTTCACTTGTTTAGTTTAGAAGACTGTATTCATATTTCACTCTTAAAGAAAGGCTGATGTGGCCCAACAAATCCACCTAACCACATAAAAAAATAATCAGCATTTGAATATTATGTACCAGCATATACATCTTTAATAAGCATCTAAACACCTGAATTTTTAGTCCTTATATTTAAAATTAACTCATATCTGTTCCAGTTACCTGTGAGTGCTCAACTTGTCTACACCCTGAGGTGTAAGGTCTCAAAGCAAACATCCAGAGGGAAAAAACATCACTAGTGGCAATTTCTGCGGTGTTCTATCAAGATCATTTACCACCAAAGCTACCCTACTGCAAAGGCAGTACATAAAAGGAAATTTGACAGCTCAAAGTATCTTCTACTCCTTTCCCCAAATCCTCAGGCTCACCTTCAACTTTCCAAACAGATCAGAGGGTTTATGGAGAACAGAACACGTCACCCAAAAAATGTGAGTCATTCAATATATGCACTGAGGACAGATGTTTGCAGAAAAAACATTTTACCTATGTTTTTAAGACAATTATAAACATATGCATAGATGCTGGAGAATAACAACAGTGTTAACTTTCAGGTGTCTTTGCCAAAACAGCTTCATTTCCTTTTTGACTGTGTTGTCATAATTTTGAGCATTTTAATGCATCTATTTCACCAATGGTCATAGTACTTCTAGAAGTACTCACCTTCCCTGTTCCAGGACCTTACTACCACAGCCATGTCAGTTAATCTCCCTGGGAGTCTCCCTCCACTAACAAAAAGGAAAGTAATCCCAGAGAGGTGTCACACAATTCAATGGAAAGCATGAGGGAACTTCTATTAAAATGCTCATAAAGCATCATCTCCCCAAAAAACAAAAGGTCCTTATTGCCTTGATATATAAAAGGTCCCCTGCATCTTGAGGCAGTAAAGACAATTACTTTGAGAAGGGCCCTCTTGGCCTTTTACTATCCACAATTCACAACAGGCAAATAAAAGATTCAGCACTACTGCCCATTCATACTGCTAGAGGCTGGATTTCCACCTTCAGAATACCTGGGAAAAGAGCTTACTTTGAGATACAGTGATGACAATGCCTAGCACTCTGTCATATCCTACCTACCATATCTTTCAGCATGTCTGGACCATGACAATTCAGGGCTTCCCTCAGCCTGAAGTCATGGCTCAACCATGTTCTAGAGACCAGTACTCAAAATTATTCAGAGTTTACTTAGTAGCACTTTTCCACTGTATCTTACCAACAAGACTGAATAAAAACCTGGCTGTGTTTCCCACTGCTTCAGCTGCTCCTCAGCTGGTTTCA